>VZRI01006311.1:146673-292073 GCA_013397515.1 Upupa epops
TAAAAAAACCCCCCCCCCCCCCCCCCCGAAAAAAAAAACCTAGAGAAAATGTTTGCCTTCTGATAAATGAGACCAGTGCCCTAGTGGCAGGAGACTCAGAGAAGGGCTCATTAGTGAATGAGGTCTCATTAGTGAATGAGGTCTCATTAGTGAATGCCTTCTTTGCCTTGGTCTTCACTGCTAAAGCTACCCCTCATGAAGCCCAAGACCTGGAGAGAAGAGAAAAGGTCTGGAGAGAGGAGACAGGGTCTGAAGAGAAGAAGGTTCTCTCTTGGTAGAGGAGGACCAGGTTAGAGTGTTCTTAGCAAAGCCAGATATTCATAAATCCATGGGCACTGATGGGATGCACCCTTAAGTGCTAAGAGAGGTATAACCAGGCCACTTTCCATCATCTTTGAAAGGTCATGGAGAATAGGAGAGGTACGTGAGATCTGAAGACCAGTGTTTCCCCAGTCTTCAAGGACTAGAAGGAGGACCTGGGAAACTCTGACAGTCTCATCTGCATCCCTGGAAAAAAGATGGAACAAATTCTTTTGGGTGCCATCTTCAACTATCTGAAAGAGAAGAAGCTTACTGGTAGTAGTCAGCAGGGACTCATCAAGGGAAAATCATCCTTACCTGATCTGATCACTTTTTATGATGTCATATCTGGCTGGGTAGATTGAGGGAGAGCAGTGTATGTTGTCTACCTTGATTTCAGCAAGGACTTTGATACTGTCTCCCACAACATCCTCATTAGGAAACTCAGACACTGTGGGTTGGATGAGTGGATGGCAAAGTTGGTTGAGAGCTGGTTCTGTGATAGAGCTGAGAGAGTGGTTCCAAATGGTGCAGTTGAGTTGGAGACCTGTAACCAGTGGTATTCCCCAAAGATCGATACTGGATCTGGTCTTGTTCAACATAATCATCAGTGACCTTAACAAGGGAACACAGTGTATGCTCAGCAAGTTTGCTCGTGATACAAAGCCAGGAGGAGTGGCTGACACACCAGAGGACTCGCCATCTGGTATGACCTGGAGAGCTGGGCAGAGAGGAAGCTAATGAGGTTCAGCAGGAGCAAGCATAAGGTCCTGCAGCTGGGGAGGAACAGCCCCATGCCTTAGGAGCTGACCTGTTGGAGAGTAGCTTTGAAGAGAAAGACCTTGGAGTCCTGGTAGACAGTAAGCTGACCATGAGTTGACAAAGTGCCCTTGTTTCCAGGAATCACAGTTAAGATTAATTTAGATGCATTTAGAAATGTGTGGCCATTAGGTCTAGAGACGTCATCCTCCCCCTCTACTCTGCCCTGGTAAGGTCACATCTGATGTTCTGTGCACATTTCTGAGCTCCCCAGTTCAAGAAGATCAACTGAATAATTCCATTGTGGTTGTGGCTGTGAAAATATTATTTATTATTTCTTGGCAGCTTGAACCAGTGGAAGCTTGGTAAACCAGTGGAAATGTGGTAAAGCAAGTCTGCTAATGGTGCAGAAGATGAAGCAGGGTCCTATTATTCTCTGTGATGTGAGTTTGACACAAACTGATAAAACTGTTACAGAGGCTGAAACAGGGTCACTGTACAGAGACTGTTGTGTCTGCGTGCTTTTATGGCTTTATGTTGTTTTACACAGTTTCTCTGTCAGAACTTACTGCATCTGCACCACAGTCAGGATGGCAGGATATGCCTCTGGCTCCGCTGCCTGAATTTAGTTCAGCAAGTCCAAGTCTGTGACTGTCAAAACAGAAGTAACCACAGTTCATCTTTCACAGTCTTTGGTCAGTGTAATGAGGATAAGATGACTCTCAGTCAGAAAGGAACAGTGAACTGTCATTTTTAATGATTGATTTGTCAAAAGCTTTAAGAAAATAACATATAAACCAACACAAAATTCTGCAACTTTGGATTTGGCATGAGGAGACAGAAGTTGAATCAGTCTTTCCAGAGAAAGATGCTTGAAAATATGTGTTGCAGCTGGAGGCTTTTGGTATCTGCACACAACTGGCTCTTTAAAAGACACATTCTCAGAGTGTGAAAGGCTGCATGATTGTCTTTGCTGACAACTTTTTCCAGTTCATCAAGTTTTGTTGTACAGTCTTCCTTGCATACTTTGCTTTTTATTAGTATAGTGAGTGCATACAGTTGAAAGGTCCTAATTCATAGAATTTTTACTGTAATATGTGACTAACTCCATGTAATTAAATTTTAATTGGTATTTTTCTAAAGAAAAATAGACAAATTTCTCTGTTGCTGTAATTAAATCTCATAATGAACAAGAAGACAAGTAATATCATTTGAAAAGACCAACTAATAGCAACTTAGACAAAATCACTTAAATCAGCATCTGTTGTCATGTTAAAAATGAAAAAGCCACTCCAGAAAGGGAAATAGCTAGAAAACTCTTTGAGGGCTGCTCTTTCAGCAGTGCAAGAGCCTGTGACACATTTTGTGGCTTTATGATCTTCCCACAAAATTATTCTTTGGAATGAATTTGCCATAACAATTAAGTGTTATTGTTAGTCAGTTTCCTAGAAAACATCTTGGTGCCATTGTATTTTACTTTTTCCCCCCTCTACTAGACATGTATTGAAATGTGATGCATATTGCCCTTTACTTGACTTCATCATACATATTCTTGTGCTTTATGAGGTGACCTTCATGAATTCTCTTCCTTAGACAAGAGTGTCTGGTATAATAGCCCCTAATAGCAGGGATTGGACTTCCACCCCTCAAAAAGGCACGTTGCCAAAAATGCATTTACACTAGTGCACAGAGCATGGACAGCCAGTAGGAGGCACTTGGAAGACTATTGTACAACAGCAAAACTATGAGTTAACTGCCCCTACAGAAACATGATGGGATGAATCACATAACTGGAGCACTGCATTGTATGCCACTAAACTGTTCAGAAGGGATATGGCCGGTGGTGGAGTGTCCCTGGATGTTAGGTAGTGACATGACTTCCTTATGCATGGTGATGATGGCAGTTATAGGGTCAGATACTTATGGGTGAGAATCAGGGGGAAGGCCAGCAAGGCAGACATCGTGTTGGGGGTCTGTTATAGACCACCCAACCAAAAGGAAGAGGTAGGTGAAATATTCTGTAAGCAGCTGGGTAAAGTCTCAGAATCACTAGTCATTGTTCTTTTGGGGGACTTCAACTTACTGGAGGTCTGCTGGAAATAGAATAAAGCAGAGAGGAAACAATCCCAAAGGTTTTTGGAATGTGTGGAAGAGAATCACAGAATCACACCAAATTATTGAGGCTGGAAAAGACCTCTGAGATTATCAAGCCCAGCGTACGACCTAACATCACCATAGCAGCTAGACAATGGCACTAAGTGCCACGTCCAGTCTTTTCTTAAACACCTCCAGGGATGGGGACTCCATCACCTCCTTGGGCAATCCATTCCAATGTCTAACCACCTTCTCTGTGAGGAAGTGCTTCCTAACATGTAACCTAAACCTCCCTGGCACAGCTTCAGGCTATGCCCTCTCGTCCTACTACTAGTTGCCTGGGAGAAGAGCTTGTCCCCCACCTGTTTATAACTTCCCTTGAGGTAGTTACAGAGAGTGATAAAGTTCTCCTGCTGAGTCTCCTCCAGGCTGAACAACCCCAGCCTCCTGAGCCTCTCTTCATAAGACTTCCCCTCTAGAGCCTTCACCAGCCTCATTACTCTCCTTCCTAATGCAGCTATGGAAAGCTCTCTGCTAGAACTGCCAATTGTGAACAGATAAGTGGGAGATGTGAAGAGTAGTGGTTCTCTTGGGCTTGGTAGAGGATAGTAGAGATGGGATGGTAGAGTTTTCAATTCATAGGGAAATAAGGAAAGAGGTTGGCTTCCAGAGGGCAGAAACTAGCCTGTTTAGAAGTCTCATTGACTGTATCTGACCCTTTGTCTTGGAAGGACACAGAGCGTTTTGAGGGGATGGAATATGCTACTTTGTGACCAAATGTCTCTTTGCATGCACTCAGTTGTTTCTTCTTGCCAGCCATTTCCACATCTCCATGTTTGGCTAGGAGATTAATTTAGAAGTGTGGAGAAAAGCCTGCTGCTACCCAGAGGCCACACTGCCAATGCACCAAGGAGGCTCTCCTAGTCCAGCAGAGTTGATATTTCTAAGGGCTGAACAACTCTGAAGGAGTGTTCTTAGTATCTTTCAAGTAGAGTCGGCAAAGGTCCTGTTTGCTTGTGTAAAACAGGGGTTTCAATGGTTTTGACATTTAAAGCAGTATTTATTTACTCATCCACAGAGCAACAGTAAATTAAGGCCAGAAGGATTTTTGTGTCAAAACCTCATTCACTCTGCTTCACCAAATTATGATAGTAATGCTCAAGTGAATTTAGTGTTCCTAAGGATTATGCGTGGTAACAGTGGGGGACACCAACCTGGGAGAGCACAGATCAGCAGCTCACCTCAGGAAAGGGAAGCTTGAAACAAATGTTTGACTTCTAAAACTAAAGACCTTTTTTTTCCTGTCACTTCATGATTACAGTCATTTTTGAAAATCTGCAGTAGTGTATAATACATCGTGTTTGGATACAAGATGCAGAGATGAAATCCTGAATTTTTTCAGTTATTGCTGTACAGTGAAAAATCCTGTTTCTTAGCAGAAAAAAGTAGTACATTTTATATCTGAATAATATATAAATGTATATATATACATTTTATATTATACTATATATGTGTATTTACTTATTAAATTAATGTGACATTCAGAATATAGCCTTTGTTTTTGAAGTGTTTGTAGAGTGCTACACGAAAGCTGAGATGAAAAGTTGTCTAATTTGCCCTTAGGCTTGCATGTCTAACAGATTTCAAAGCAACAGAATAACTTTACTATAGGCAATTCACATTAAAAAGGAAAAAGATGAGGATATAGAAAGCTGGAATAACATATGCAAATATTTATGAGCTTTAAGGAAACTTCTCTCTAGTATGCACTTTTGAACAGATTTGGTAAACTGAAGTATTATAGTAGAACTATTTCTGAAAGAAATGTGTTCTTATTTTGGAATTAGGACTGTCCTTTTTTCACTTGCTTATTTAGCATCTTAAATCTACAGGTCTGTCTGAATCCCCCTCTAGGTTTTGTTTTCCATGTTAGACCATGTGTTCATCTAAAAAGGGAGACATCTTATTCTAAAATAGGGCAGTATAAATTTATCCATGAGTCTCTCTTTAAAGCTGAGACTGCGTGGTAGCCACTACAGTAAAAAAAAATGGATTAGCTGTGTTTTCATATGTGTTTGTGCTGCTGGTATTTATTCTTTTTTTCCCATCTCTTAGTAGCAAGAATTAATCTTAGCTTTCTAGAAAGGTCTGAATTTTCAGATATTTTAAATAATTTGTGTAAATTGCAATACTTTTAAAAAACATTGGTTGAAGCACCCTGTGAAAAATCTTGGGAACTGGAAAGTACTCTTTTAAAACAGAAATCTAAGTGTCAGTGTTCAAGGAAACTGAAAAGGTAGTATAAGTAGCAGAAGGGTTTGGTCGCTTAAATATAGTGCAATAAATTGATTGTGTGAGCTAATGACTAGCGGCCAGCATTTCAAAAGCATGCCTAAAAACTGCCTGCATTGCCAGAACTCTCCTCAGAAGTTCCAGTAATATAAACCATTCATAGTACTTGCGGCACTATTAATGGAAAAGCACTGATACTAACTGCCAAGCCCTCACAGTACTTACTTGTCCACATTGCTGCAGTGAAAACTTGGACCATCTTGCAAGCCTTCTGCCACACATGCTAGATGGCAGCTACCCTGTCAGAATTTCACACAAGCACTTCCATTTGCACAACAGTAAGGTACTCCAGGACTTCGTTTCTGTGTTGAAACCATATGCGTTTTGTTGAGCTAAAACTAATCTGTAGGAGAAAGTTGGGTGGGATTGACAACTAGCTGATGGCTAATGGAATGAAACACAGCAGTCAGAAAAGTAGGACAGTTTCTTAACTCTGAATGCCCTCCAGAGGTTTCCTCCAATCTCAACCATTCTGTGATCTTGCCTACTCTACAGATTGTGATGGGTGAGCGGTGGAGAGGGCATGGCACTTGGAGCAGTGCGGGAAGAAGTAGTCTGGAAGGTAGGTAGAGAAAAAGAGATCCAGAGGGGATCTAAAGCTTTAGCAAGTTTTTTCAGCAGATATCCAGGATGGGTCTGTTTCGTCACAGCTCCATAGCTGTGAGCCACAACATTCTGTTTCCTGTGTTAAGTGTGTATCAAAGCCAGGATTGTCCTGCATTGAATTTGCTAGTCTTAAAGAGAGTTGTGAAGAGATATAGCAAAATACTAGGCTTTTCTCCTTGTTCTTTGGTTTATTTTATTTACTGATACTGAAAGGAACAATTGTTGTCTGATGAGCAGGGCTACAGACACTATAGGTGTCACAAAAAGTTGTGAAATGTAAAAAGGTGTTTCTGCTTTAGTAATAGAAAAGACATTAATAGAAATACTAGACTGACAAGACTTTGTAATTTCCTGTTTTCTCCCTAAGACAAGAAAAACTATGTACAATTAGAAAAAACTAAGGACTTTTTGAATGAAAATCACAGTGACTATTAGGGACTGTTAAATATTCTTGTTTGAAAAGGAATGGTTGGGATAAGGGATCAGAAAGCAGTTGAGGCAGCCTAAGATGGAGGTGTAGGAAACCCAAAGAGAGCAAAAGGGACAACAAACAAATGAGAAAGAGGAGAGTGAATTTTCAAAGTAAATAAAGCTTAATATTATGCCTGGATGTCTGCTATTAAAGGTTGAGTGTCTCCTTTTACTTGATGTGCTTGTTATTACTCTGCTCTGCTGAGTTCGGCAATGTGTTCCTGCTCAGAACAAATTAAATACATGGAATATAATATGCATTGTGCTGAATTCCAGGAGATAACATTTACTAAAAGTATTTCGAAAACTGACTGCTATTTTTCTGTTAAGCCATGCAAATATGTTCCAAAACTGCTTGGCACGAAGATGTGTTATAGAATTACATAATGTACTAAAGAGATAGTACTCTGATTATCTGGTCCAATTTCCTGTAAAACATGGACTGTAGGACCATCTTGCATTCCAGCTTGGCTGTCTTTCTAAAAGTTATGCTCCAATTCAAAGTAAAACAAGTATCACTGTAATAGTAAATTTTTTTCAATTCCTGGTAAAGTATTCCAGCAATAGCTTACTGTCATAGGAGTGGATGGAAAAGGCGCCCTGTTCTGTTAAGTGCCAAGCTTCCACTTTTGGCATGTGGATATTGTTACATATCTGCGGATTATCTTGAAAATTCATCTGTTACTTTCTGTTCTACGCTTCAAGTAATTGAGTTACTTGTGTTTATTCTCTTTGATGCCTTAACAGTTACAGTATTCTCATGAAGGCATATATTAGGAATGGCTCCAGTCCTTCAACCAGCATCAGTTCCAAGCTTCTTCATGGCATAGGCTAAAAATCAAGAGGCTCAGCTAACCTAACCTTTCTCTGTCTCAATGTGCCACGATGCCTGGCTTGGAGGAGCACAAAGCAGTTGGAAACTTTGCTCTCTTATTCCATTTGCAGATCTATATTAAAATAAACACAGACATGGTGGAGCACAGCCTAGTGATTTCTGCTGCTTTTGTTCACCAAGTGTGTTAGGCAGCAGTCTGCCTTGTGTAAATTGTCTTGAATGGTAAAATAATGCCTTTCACCAATGTCACAAAACTTCTGTGCATACTCTTCCAGCTGTTTGGGTAGGCTCAATGAGGGTCAACAACAAAAAGTTCCATGAGATAAATAGTAAATAAAATGTCTTAATGGCATTTAATGTGAAGAGAAGTGTACATATGGGGATAAGAGATTCAGATTTCACACAAAATTACAAACTCTTGCTTCTCAGCAGTGATATTGTAGGATCTTAATAGATCATGCAGTGAAAATGTCAATTCAGCATTCAGTTGCAGTCAAAAAATAAACTTGAGAAAGAAATTAAGATCTCTGTATAATCCTTGCTTGCCCCAGCCCTGATTGTCATGTGCATTTTTGTTTCCCCATTGCTAAAACTATACAGTCGACCTGAAAGGATTGTGCAAAGTTATTATATAGTTGCCATGAAAACTGGTCACTAGACTGGATAGGACAGATGAGGGGTGGTTTTAATAGTCTGCAAAATCTAGAATAGCATAGAAAGTTAGAAGAGGTTGAGCTAGAGCTTTGGAATTCCTTGCTGTAACATGCAGAAGATCCTGTACACCCATACCCACATACATACTGTATTTTATATGTATATACACACATGTGCCTTATTATTAAAAATATAATAACTTCAGAGATTTTAATCGTATTTTGTGGGTATTTTGAAGTTTTACCTCTTGTAAGCCTAATTATTATGAGACCTTAGCTTTTATTTTTGTGTAACCATCATGATGTGTAGAAAACTTGAGAGTGTGTCTCAAGCTCAGATAAAAAGACCAAATTTTAAAATGGGTATTTAAAATGTACCCAGGGCTTTAACAGCAGGTTCTTATTTGTGGGTTTGACATCAGTGGAAGCAACATTACTTCCCTTAACTAAGCAGTTATGTACTTCAAACATCCCAATAAGCTACAGACTGAGAAACTGAAAGAAGTCCAATGGTGGGCAACCAAGAAAGTAAGAGACCCAAAGCAGGTGACATAGGACAGAAAGGAGTTAACTGGAAACTAAAGGAGGCTCTACTCTCACACCTTCACCTCCCAGAAAGGATACTGGTGGTTGTAGAGAAGATAGAGACAGGCTTTTCAGAGAGGTCTACCATGAATGGACAAGAGGCAAAAGTTACAATCTAAGATGATGTAGAATTTCATTGAAACTATGGGACTAATTTTCACAGCATGAGTGGGTAAGTTAAAGAGTAATGTACCCAGAGAAATGAGAATCTCCCACCCTAGAAGTTGTTCTTTTGGTACTGTATGCATTTAAAATTTGTTACCACCTGCCAACTTGGAAGGATTTCTCCTGAAAGGTTTCTGGCATTCTTCCTTGTCAGTAAATTTCCGGGTGGTCTGGAAAAGCAGATCAAAGCCCTGTAATGTATATTTCATTGTAGATGGCACGCTTGTGTAGTAACAGTCTTCTTTGAACACTCATAAGTATATGATTGAACATTATAAAATAAAAGTCTTTGCTTATGTAAATGTTTCAAAACAATTTTGTTTCAAGACAAAATCTCTTGATGAATTAATTCTAAAGATAAGGTAGGTTTTTTGCACAGATACAGAGATACACAGATAATTAGAGATTGGAAGGGACTTCCAGGGGTCATCAAATCCACCCCCACCCCCCTGCTTGAGCAGGATCATAAAAGACAGGTTACACAGAAATGCATCCAGACGGGGTCTTAGAAGTCTCCAGAGAAGGAGGCTTTACAGTCTCCCTGAACAGCTCCTTCCAATTCTCTGTAACCCTTACTGTAAATTTTTGCTTATATTGAGATGGAACTTCTTGTGCTCCAACTTACACCCATTACCCTTTGTCCTGTCACAGGGCACAAGTGAAAAGAGATTCTCTTCCTTCTTGACACACAGCCTTCATGTCTTTTTATGCAGTGTAACCTTTTCTCTAAGCTGAAAATTTCCAGATCTTTCAATATCTTCTCATAAGGCAAGTACACCACTCCCCTAATCTTCCTTGTGGCCCTCCATTGAACATTCTCAATCAAGTGTCTATCACTCTTGAACTGTGAAGTACTCTGCACATGTTCTTATTAAACCTAATTAAATGACAACTTGCCCATCCCTCCAGTCTGTCCAGGTCTTCCTGAATGGCTGCACTGCCATCAGGTGTATTAGCCAGACCACGCAGCTTAGTGTCATCAACAAACTTGCTGAGGAGACACTCTATTCCATCATAAAGGTGATTAATAAAGATATTAAGCAAAACCAGACCCAGTACAGATCCTTTGGGTACACCAATGCTTACAACTCTCTACCTAGACTCTGCACCATTACTCACCACTCTTTGGGCTCCATTATATAGCCTGTTTTTAATTCGTCACAATCTGTTCTCAGTCCCACACTTCATCAACTTGTCTGCAAGAATGTTATGGGGATTGTGTCAAAGGCCTTAGTAAAATCAAGATGGATCACATCCACTAGTCTCAGACCCAGTATCTACCCGTTTAGTCACAACGTGATAGAAGGCTATTGGATTAGTCAAACAAGATTTTCCCCTGGTAAATCCATGCTGACTTTTTCTGACTATCTTCTTGTTGTCAAGATTCTTAGAGAAGACCTCCAGAATGAACCACTCCATCATATTTCCATGGATGGTGTTGAGGCTGACTGGTATGTACTTGCACGGCTTTTCCTCTTTACCCTTTCTACCCTTGAAGATTGGAGCAACATTGTCTTTCCTCCAATTGTCAGGTATGTTTCCTGTTAACCATGATCCCTCAAATACAATGGAGAGTAGAGCAGCAACACATCAGCTGGTTCTTTCAATACTATTGGATGCATCTCATCAGGACCCATAGATTTATGAATATTCATCTTTTATAATTGATCACTAACATAGTTATCTTTAACCACTGGAAAATCTTTCCTCTTTCAGGTGATCTTTCCTACCTCCCAGGTCTGGAGTTCCCCAGGGCTAGTTTAGGGAGTAAAAACTGAATCAAAAAAGTTATTTAGCACCTCTGCTTTCTCTGCGTTTTCAGTTGTAAGGACTGCTGCCTCATTCAGCAGTGGCCCCACACTGTCTTTATTCCTCCTTTTAATACTAATATATTTGTTTTTATTAAAACTTTGTAGCTTTGAAGTAAATAAGTAGGTGTTTTTCTCCTGTTCTCATTACAGAAAAAAAACCCCGAAAACATTGCCTAAGTGTTCAATGGCATTTATCACAGAGTAACAGAATTACTGAGGCTGGAAAAGACCTCTGAGATTATCAAGCCCAGCCTATGACCTAACATCACAATAGCAGCTAGACCATGGCACTAAGTGCCACATCCAGTCGTTTCTTAAATACCTCCAGGGATGGGGACAGCACCATCTCCCTGGGCAGTCCATTCCAATGTCTGATCGTCCTTTCCTTGTGGAAGTGCTTCCTAACATTTAGCCTAAACCTCCCCTGGCACAGCTTTAGGCCATGCTCTCTATCACTAGTTTCCTGAGAAAAAAGCCCAACCCCCACCTGTCTATAACTTCGCTTTGAAGTTACTTTGCTGACATATGTAAAAGTTATTTAGAATTGAAAAGAAGCTGTACTGCACTGCATTTGTAAATACAAGTTTTTAAGCAATAATTTGTAAATTATCATGAAGGAAGTAGAACACCTCCATATGAGGAAAGGCTGAGGGAGCTGGGTCTCTTGAGCTTGGAGAAGATGAGATTGAGGGTGACCTCATTAATGTCTATAAATATGTGAGGGGTGGGTGTCAGGAGGATGGAGCCAGGCTCTTCTCAAGGTCATCTGGTGTTAGGACAAGGGGCAATGGGTGCAAGCTAGAACATAGGAGGTTCCGTACAAATATCAGAAGGAACTTCTTCACAATGAGGGTAATTGGGCATTGGAACAGGCTGCCCAGTGGGGTTGTGGAGTCTCCTTCTCTGGAGATATTCAAGACACCTGGATGTCTTCCTTGGTCTAGGTGATCCTGCTGTGGCAGGGGGATTGGACTAGATGATCTTCTGAGGTCCCTTCTGATCCCTAATTATTTTATGATCTCTACTGCAAGCAGTGTTTAACTCCTGTTAACATGTAATAATGAAGTGAAGTTTCCTATGTGACTTCAGAAGGGAGCATAAAAATTATGAAAACTCATCAGATACTTTGTGAAATGTTTTTTCAGTTTGCTGGGACAGTTTACAACACCAGAACCCAGACCTTCTGTTTCTGCACAGAGCTAAGTTGTAAAAAAAGTTCAGAACCTATATACCTAGAATTTGAAAGACCCATGACAAGAATGGTTTGAGTGAGAAATAAGTGTTCGCTCTTCATCTCCTGTCCCATTGTAAACAGAGCATTTGGAATAAATTACTAGCAGCAGTGCACTGAAGCATACAGTCTGAAATACCACTTCTGGGGTTCTTCCATTCATTTAAAGAGTTACATTCATGATAGAGGAGAATGGGTTTTCCAACACCCTTTGTCAAAATGATTCATTAACAAACTGGGCATACATTTAAGGTGCATCTTCTGTGTTGTCTTACTGTCCTTAACAGTCTAGACTTTTCAACCAATGCATCAACTGTCATGCTCAGTTGATGACAGTCCTTCATAATACCTGAGATATTTCTCAAATGATACAATGATTTTAGTGAAGAAAGGGGTTCTCTTTGCTATATACTAACTGTACAGTTGGGTTATTTTATATACTCAAAAAAACAACAAACAAGGGAAAGAATTGTGATAGAAATTGAATTTAAGTGTGAGAGCAAGAATCCACCATCCAGTGCTACTGCAGTTAAAGACAGATGTCTGGCAGAGACAACTGCTAAATCAGTTGTACAGTTGGGAGATGTGTCATAACCTGAAGTCTCTTTGGTTACAGGGTCTTACTACTTAGAAAGGAAATCACAGTAAATCTCATTTCTTTCCATCTGCTTTTCAAAAGTAAAATGCGGAGTTCTCTGCTCCTTAATCTGTGAGCTCATTAAGGGGAAAGAAAAGACTAGGCTTTCAGTTCATGTCTATGAATTGTTAAAAGTGCAGTGGAGAGTCATGAACAGAAAATGGCTTTAATGAAAATGTAGTTTTCTTAAATTATTTGGTCTATTATTTACATAAGCGAATAATTTAGTAAATTAGAAAGAAGCTGAGAATGCAAAACTATCAGAACTTGAAGAGAGAAGTTTACCATAAGATTCTCTATACCCGTTACAGAAAACAAGGATATTCCAGAATGCAGAAAAATAACATTACCATTTGCATTTTACAGTCACATTCACTTCTTTTTCTGCTTGGTATTGGAATTAATAGAGCATTGATGCCTTTCATGAGTTAAGGGGTTAAGGAGGAAGCATTTCAGAAAGATTTAAGTATGAAGCCACACACATGGACTGTCAGGTGTCTGAAGAGTCTTTCATATTTAATCTCTATCAATGGGCAGAGATCTGTTACATTTGGTAGCATTCACCTGCAGTACAAAATTATGTACCTGCCTTGTGTCATTGTAATAATACCCAAAGAAATCACTTAGTAAGGAATTTAGGCAGCCAGGCAGCTTGGCTCATTGGGAAAGCGTGGACTTCCAAGGACACTGTCCTTAAAAACAGTCTTTAGTAGTGGCTGAACATGAAGAGATTTGGGGTTCATTTTAGTTTTGATACCAACAGCATCTACACTAATTATGTGTACAGATATGGACTGGAAATATGGCAAAGCAAATTGTTAGATATCGGGTACTTCTTGTGTTTAAAATATTTTAGAAATTTAAATCCTGCATTACTTTACAATGGTAGTTAACTATTTCCAAAAAGGAGATGGGAGAAATTTGAAATGTCCAGCCCAGTATGTGTTATGAGTGAGAATCAAAAGGAAGCCAGAGAAAGGGGAGATCACAGTGGGGGTTTGCTACAGGCCACCTGAGCAGAAAGACCTGGAGGATGAGACCCGTTATAGACAGATAAGAGCAGCTTCCTGTTCACAAGCCCTGGTCCTCATGGGGGATTTCAATCACCCAGATCTAGTTCTATCCTGCTCTGTATTACAGTGTCTCTTAAAGAGGCAATTTCTAAGTTTAGTTGAGAGAGAGCATCTGCAGTGGAGTTTGCTTCATTTCTGTCTCTAGATACCTGATAGGTCTCTAGATACCTGATAGACTCCTAATATGAGGATTAAAGCTGTGATAAAACTGTGAAACCCAGTATTATTCATACCTAAAGGGTTTGCTAGTGTTCGTTTAGTGAACTTTCTCCAAACTCTTCTTAAAATGCCTACTTTTGTTTTCCTAGGGTAGGTGTAGACTGGAAGTCCGGAGGAAATTCTTCACAATGAGGCAAGGTGAGACACCGGAACAGGTTGCTGAGTGGTAGGACCAGAGATAATGGTTTCAAGCTGGAAGAGGGGAGGTTTAGACTGGAATTCAGAAGGAAATTCTTCACAATGAGGGTGGTGAGACACTGGAACAGGTTGCCCAGAGAGGTTGTGGATGCCCCCTCCCTGGAAATGTTCAAGGCCAGATTGGATGGGGTCTTGAGCAACCTGGTTTAGTGGGGGGTGTCCTTTCTCCTGGCAGGGGGGTTGGAACTAGATGATTTTAGGTCCCTTCCAACCTGAACCATTCTATGAATTTATTAATTCTATGAATTCTAGTATAACTGAAACATTATCTCTAAAGACAGAAATGGTAATGATAATCTCAAAAACTGAGATACATTTGGAAAATATCTAGTGTATTTAAATGATTGCCAGATGAGGCCTAGATGTTCTGTAAAACATACTTTTACTGATAATAATTATTTCATATTTCCTAGCACACTCAATTAAGAGGAGTATTTAATAAGTTGTGTGTTCACTGAGAAGGTTTATCTTCATTTTAATGCAGTTCATGTGGTGTACTCGGTCATAACTGAGTTGAAAAAATTATTAAAAAATCCATCAGCAGAGCCATCTTTTATTGTTTAGAATGGTTATATCAGTCTTGTTCTCAGTAATTTCCTCACTGTTACACAAACATCACACTATTTGCTCTATTTGACAAAGCCATTACATATCTTAGTGAAGCCCCCTAAAAATAACTTCTAAAAAAATCATAGAGAGTTGTAGATGAATGTTCTATGTCATTGTCAAGCATTGAGTGATTATGGCAATGCAGTGTTGTGTCCTGAAAGAAATCAGCAGAACCATACTGTATCTGCCTTTTTTTTTCTTGAAGAAAATCACAGAAAATTAAGGTGGCCAGAAATCTCATTTGCTGCAGATGGTCATAAAATCATAGAATTGTGTAGGTTGTACAAGACCTTCAGGATGATCAAGTCCAACCATTATGACTATACCAAGACTACTGCTAAACCATGTCCTGTATCAACACAACTTATAAAGATGTCCATGGATGGTGATTCAGCCACCTTCCTGGGCAGTCTGTTCAATGTCTGGTGACCCTTTCAACAAAGTTCTACCTGATGTCTCACGTAAACTTCCCCTGCTGCAACTTGAGGGCATTATTCAAACTCAACAACTCTATCTTAAACTTCATTTACTTTTTGTATCCAATTGACCTAGCACAATATGCTTAAACCCTGATAGCAAGGAAAGACAAAATAAGTATTTTGAGCTAGAACATTACCTTCTAAAGATAAATATTGCTTAAGTAATTTCGTTCCATTACTTATTTCACCTTTCTTAATTTTCCTCTTGCAAAATGTTCCTCCACTTGAAACCAAGCCTCATATACTTGACATGTACTTAACCTTCCTCTGGTGGCAATTAGGAGGTACTGTCAATAGCAGTAGTGTATTCATTTCAAGTTCAGCTCAGCCAGTTACCTGCTTCTTCCTTAGTTTAAAGAGTGTTTTGTTCATATTCAGTTCCTCTTGTACCCCAAATACATAAATTAACCAATTATTGGTAATTTTGTAGCTAATTCTAGATCGAGAAGTAGTTGAATGTGTGCTTTACCTCAGTAGTAAAGGTTGAGCTATGAAAAATATCTAACCTTAGCTGAGGGAGCAGTCATTTTGAAGAATCATTTGCTTCAATCATTAATGTAATCAAAGGCTGAATTAGCTGCTGTTACTCTGGCTGTGACTTATGGGGAATGTTTCCTGCTAGTAATGAATTGTTACACACAGTCATGCACACACACTTAAACAAAACTTTGCAACACACCTGCCTGTTGGATAAAATGCCTGTTTGTCCCAGTACAAAAAAATACAGGACTCTCCCCCTGCCCAGTTTCAAGGACTTTCTGTTACTTTTAAGAACGTTGTACAGTGTGTTTTAAGCTTAATTCCCTTCTCTGTCAGATCCTGGCTGGATTAGTGTTACACTGTCTCATAAGATTACTCATTACTCCTGTGTCATGAAGACTGTATTCTAAACAAAGTGAAATTTTCTATATCTTTCTTTTGTGTCGTATAATCAACTCATAATTCATAGCAAAAGCATTTTTTTACTTGTAATATCCATGTTTAATGAGGAGGAGGAGGAAGATACATTCAGGAAGTGATACTAAAATCACTTGGTGCTTGAATTTATTTTTCACTGCGTCTTCTGTTAATTTCTAATTGTGAAGATGAGACTAGTTGCCACTGTTGAACTCTATTTGTTGTATACTACGGAATGAAAGGTTTACCTGAATGATTTTCCCCAAGAAGGATTTTTCCTGATACCACATGGTGTTTATCATAGAATCATAAGGGATTGGAAGGGGCTCTGAAAGATCATCTAGTCCATTGAAAATATTTCTTATAAGAACCTGCTACCAAAGTTGCTTTTGCAACTTTCACGTGAAGACACGTGAAAGGTTTTAGCAAGGACTGAAGCTCAAGTCAACCCCAAGTCAAAATGTTACAGTGGGTATTTGCATGTCAAGACTGACTTAGTGAAAATGTTCAGCGGCAGTCATTTGATTTGCAAAACTAAATGCATTCGAGGATTAAAACTGCTTATTTTCTCCTAGCTCCCTTTTAAATACTTAGTCTCAGTGATGGGAAGAGTAAAATAAAGGGAAGAGCATACTGCATACTAACAGCAATCCTTTCTCACAATGATGTAATTGTTTAATTATCAGGCAAATGCTCAGATCATCAGAGAAGCTGAAGTGGGTAAATAGGCATTTCTGGAAGCAAAAGAAGTTGAAACAACCAAGAAGTTCTGAGAAGACCCAGGAACTCGGGAATATTACAACAGAGTATCAGCTCTCAAACTCTGCCAAGTAGTAAGTACGTACACTGTGTAATTACAAGGACAAGATAGCCTTAATGAAGTTAATCATAAGGTAATTTAGCCTGGGAAGACCATCAAATACAAACATTAACCTAGCTGCATCAAGACTAAGCCTTTTCCTTGAGCACTGTATCTACACAACTTTTAAACGTGTCCAGGGATGGTAGTTCAACCACCTGCCTGTGCAGCCTGTTCCAACGCCTGATGGACCCTTCAGTAAAGAAGTTTTTCCAAATGACCACACCAAACTTCCCCTGGTGCTACTCAAGACAATTTCCACTTTTCCTATCACTTGTTAATTGTGATCAAAGACCAATATCAACCTCTCTACACTCTCCATTCAGGTAGTTGTAGACAGCAAGAGAGTCTCCCCTGAGCCTTTTCTTCAGGCTAGACTATCCCAGCTTCCTCAGCTACTCCTCACAGGACTTGTGCTGCAGGCCCTTCAGCAACCTTGTTGCACTTACTTGGTTGGATGTGCTGCAGCACCTCAGTGTCCTCTCTGTAGTGAGGTGCCCAAAACTGAACACAGTACTCGAGTTGAGGGCTCACCGGTTCTAAGTACCAGGGGACAATCACTTCCCTATTCCTGCTGGCTACATTATTTCTAATACAAGCCAGGATGCTGTTGGTAACCTGGGCACACTGTTGGCTCATAATGGAGAGTTTCACTCTGATCTTACTAATCATATCTGTATCTTTGTGGTATTCAATTAATTTTAAGTTGGAATTACGAGACAAGCTAATTGCAGATTTTCTCAACATGCAGTTGTGAGGACAACACATCTGGTTGTTACTGAGTTTCCCTTAGGGGAAATAATGAAAACCAGCTGTATATGAGAATCAGCCAGCTCAGACAGCTGATGTAACAGCAGTTACATGAAAATCTTAGTATATAAATATGAACGAAAAAAAGCCTCTCTTCCAATTTTCAACATGTTTAATCTTGAAAAAACAATTATTGTTTCATGAGAACATTTAGTGATAAAATTTACATTTCTATTCCTGTTAAAATTGAGAAGAAACAGGGTTAAATGTTAGCAAAGTGCATTTAGATTAGGCATTTATGGTACACTTTAACTCAGGAAGGTTATTCATAGTTCCTGTGTGCTAAGCTTTATCTTCTTGTTAGATTTTTGTATGGAAAAGGATGTGAGTTGTAGTGGTTCATTGTAGCCTTTGTTTGCTAAAAAATTAGCCATAATTGAAAATTAGCTTTATTTTAAATTTTATTCGATCTCCCTTTTACTCTTCAATTACAGTGAGATTTCACTAGTAATTTACTGCATTTCTGTAAAAAGGAATTTTCTTACTCTGAAAATACATCTTTTTCTAAATGATAATATTAAGCGTGAACATTTTTGATTTTGAGAGCCAAAACGTGAGGGATGTTTGGGCAGCAAGGGGAGAACATACCGAATCCCTTCGTATTCCACCAACGGGAGGAAGTGGTGCTTAAGTGAAGAAAGGTTTGTGCTGCAACTGTGCTGGCTGATACGGAAAGACACCTTACTCTTTTTGTAGGCCTCTTTGGATGATCTAATGTTGCCGTCTAGTGGTGAAAGGATAAATTGCAGGTATCTTCATCCTGTCACGCTCATCCGGTATTGAGGCACAGGACTGTCATCTTAGAATTTATTCGCAGCCGTGAAAAGTACGAGAGTCTTGTGAACCTGTTGTTTTATGCCAACAATTGTGCTAAGGCCATGCACCACTGAATTTCTGTTTAGTTGCTTCCGTGAGAACATGTTTGTGACGGATGTTTAGTACTTTGGTTTTGAGTCTATGTGAATAAGTGCATTAATCTTGCTTCTGTTATATGTAAAAGGTTTCAGCTACCTTACTGACCTTGATTGTATTGCTCTGCCCTCATCTGTGCCAGCTCAACAAGATGTTCTTCAAGTCCAAGTTCCAGCCACAGTTATTATTGAATGTCCTTTTGATTCAGAGAACACTGTATAGGTGAAGCTGTGTGTCAAATGATTCAGTATACAATTATGAAAGCAATTGCTTAATGTTACTTCTATGGGCCTTTCAGCTTTTGCACTCAGTTTGTATTGTGTTTCCTGTCCTTTTACACTCTAAAAGTTAATGTCGTGATTTTAGTGGTGTTTCAGAACTTTCCTTTTGAAATTTACAGAAATAATCTTTTCAATGTGAGCAGCCCAGTTGCTGTGTATTTTGAATTATGAGGGTCACAAGACCATATTATTTCTGTTCTTCTGACTATATAGTATTAAAAAAATTACATTCAATGGAATTGAAACAAATGTGCTCATAAAGCTGAAATAAAGTCTGAGAATCACATTAAAGCTGTCTGATGCTAAACAAGCTATTGCAACTGTTTGGAGTTAACATAGAATCATTAGGAATTGGAAGGGACCTCAAAAGATCATCTAGTCCAATCCCCCTGCCACAGCAGGATCACCCAGACCAAGTTGCACAGGAGCACATCCAGGTGGGTCTTGAATGTCTCCAGAGAAGGAGACTCCACAACACCCCTGGGCAGCCTGTTCCAATGCTTCATTACCCTTACTGTGAAGAAGTTCCTTCTGATATTTAGATGGACCCTCCTCTGTTCCAGCTTGCACCCACTGCCCCTTGTCCTATCACCAGATGACCTTCAGAAGAGCCTGGCTCCATCCTCCTGACACCCACCCCTCACATATTTATAGACATTAATGAGGTCACCACTCAGCCTCCTTTTCTCCAAGCTAAAGAGACCCAGCACCCTCAGCCTTTGCTCATAAGGGAGGTGCTCTACTTCCTTCAACATTTTCTAAAGGAAGCCACATTTTCATTGTTTTTCAAATTGCAGAATTCACACTACTGTGATGACAGATGTTCTTCTACTGAGCCATCCAGTACATAATAAGCCGCTGCCTGCCTGTAGCTACAACACAGATAACACAGGGTCAAACCACCATAACTGTGATTTTGTTGTTTGTTTGAATATTCTAGGGAAAGCTTTGATCTGCATAACTTACGTTAGTGGTTGCTTTACATTCTGAAGTATAAGAATTCCTTTAAATGACCTTGTAAACACTTAGTAACATTTGAACTATGGAGTACCAAAGCCCCTTATAAAATCACTTTCTCAAGCTCTGCTTGAGCTGTGAAAAGTACACCCTGCTTCACTTGCTGACATGATGCAACATCCATTGTCAGTGACAGAGAGTTTTCAAAGTTTCCAGTCATCTTTCAATGCATGAACAACTTCAGGAACTGATTTTCTTTTCTCTTCTTGAATATTTTGATTTACTCACTTTTGACATCAAGAATTAAATCTGATTGCCATCACAAGCTTATGAGCAGGAACTCTGAACAGCAGTCTCTGAAATGGGTTGTTTCATAGACCTCTCTTGAAATGGACAGAATTTACTAGTAATACAGATGAGTACATTTGTCCTTGTCCTTTAACTGCACTACACTATGTTTGTATGTTGACCTGACACACTCTGCTTCAGCTCTCATTGTAAGGCTTTCATGGAGTAGTAGTCTATGGCTGCTCATGAACTCATACAAAAATCAAGTAATTTCTATTATTACGACTTACCTTGATTTCACAAGAGGCACTCATTGTGGTGATCCAAAAACCCAGTGCATAAAGGGGTGTAGAATATGAAGAGTAACAGTCAACCAGTGTGTCACAGAATACATTTTTCATGTTTGGTCTCAAGAGACAAAACCAGAACTTGGGAACGGGGCTGTTGTTCCAACTTTTTATGTAGTTAAAAGCCCATAATATTGTTCTGCAGTCATTATATAAAGTTCAAATTTACAAAGCAGCTTTAATTACTTTCCTTAACAAATGTCGTAGTTACTTAAGGTCATCGACAGAATGATGAAAATAATCACCACTACAGTACATTCTGCAAGATGTAGAATCATAGAATGCCACGGACAGCAACACTTCTCACTAGACCAGCTTCCTCCAAGCCCCATCCAACCTGGCCTTGAACAAGCCCAGGGAGGGTTACTAGCAGAAAGAGTTATAATGATTTAACAGCTACTGAGAAAACATCCCTCTCTTGGTCAGAGAATCCTATTTTCAATTTCTGTCATGGTCTTTGACATGACAGAAGACCATGTCAAAGACATGGATTTGGATGACATGGTCTTTGACATACTACAATGTAACAGACTACTAGCACAGACTGGGTAATTTCAGTTGTGTGGTTTATAAAAAATTACTTGGAAAAGTAATGTTTCCTGTTAAAAAAAGCATATGCCACACATTTGTGAAAGCCATGTTGTGAGAGCTTTTTGTCCCCTGGCATACGAATGAGCAAATGCCAACAAGGGATCATGCTGTGGCAATTTGGCATTTAAATATGAACAATTTAGGCTGTTAAGATAATGTCAGTATGTTCCTTCCTTGACCCTTGAATAGCTTTTACCTCTTCAAATTCCACTAACTGTGATTTTGACTAGGACCTAAATGAGAAGTCGAAGAGCTGCTAGACTTTGAAGATATTTTGATGCTGTATCAGAATCAGAATCCAGACAAGGACAAAATAACCAGTTCCCACTTCAACTAGTGTCACACGCACAGAAAATACTCGGACACCATCATGCAGTTAAACCTGAGGGAGTTCACCTGGTTTAAACCAGTGAAAAGTGCTCACACCATAGCCTGTTCTGAATAAAAAAATAGGCTTCTTTTAAAATAATGTTTAAAGAAATGGGAGAACAATTAATATTCACTGAGCAAGTATGGACAAAGTATAGAATAAACTTCAAAATCTTTTTAAATCTGTATATTTAAAGTAGTGTTCGTATTTTCCATATTAGTTTTGTCTGAGTTACTTTTTGACATCTATGGGAACTGCATATGTTTAGAAGAATGTATATAAATGCAGTGCTGTCCATTGCACTCTTTAAAAGTATTTAGCATTTTCAGCTTACGAAATCTCTAACAGTAATGCCTTAAAAATGACCAGTGTTATTTTAGGATGCTAAATAGCTTTATAGTCTTGTTCTGGACAAGGTGACTGCAAGGCTAAGTAAACCTGTCACACTTTGTAGCAGCATCTCTCAAAAGTCTTGGCAGGTCAAGCCATTTATGTCCTAGTAATCACTACAAAGTACTACTTGCAGCCTTTGTGTATCACTGCATGTTTGTTCAAATGCCTTAAAATAATAAAATACCTTTCACGGTTAAGGAATTACAGATTAAGATCTTGTAGCCAGTTAACGGAATTTACGCTTTTCTGAAAAGGAGAAAAGTGTTTCTCCTACAGCACGGCATTTAGCATGCAGACTTAATGTTCACTGACACAAGACCTCAAAGGTCATTCACAGCAGCCTGTGACAAACTAGACCTTAAATGCCTCTGAGTCACTAACATAATAAGCTTTTTGCAGTTGTTGACCTTCCTGGCCAGCATTGCTTGGATTAGGCAGCAGTAACGCCTCTCGTCTAGATGGCTTCCAGCCATCTTCCCATCTTTCTACTCCCCTGCCCAAGTGCAGCTGTCTGTACTAAAGATGCCAGTCAGTACTCATACCAACCCAGTGTATTCTCCTTCACTGGGTCAGAAATTCTAAGGCAGAATAACAAAGATAGGAGAGCAATCAATCTTGAGAACCTTCATTTACCCATATGAAACTTGTGGTAATCACTGGCACTTCACCAACTGACCCTGCAAAACTAGTGAGAATCTTTTCATAGACAGACTTGTCAGCAGTAACTCAGCCCAGAAGATGCACTGAGGTTCTCCTGTATTTAAATACATCAAAACTCCACCTCTCCCAGAAGAAATATTATAGCAGTAGTTTTACTATCTAAATCAAGTCCTGTTTGAGCAACTTCATCTTCTATGACAGGGTGACCCTGACCCACCTTACTTATGATTTGGATGAGGGGATAGAGTGCACCCTAGGCAAGTTTGAAGATGACACTAAATTAGCTGAGTGAAAAGAGTCTGTTTAATTTGTTCTTTATTGTTGGAGCAAGCAGCAGGAAGCTGTGCTTGACCCTGATTTAAACATTTTTGTGTGATCTGTACATTGTCCGCATGCTGGAGGGGCAGTAGTGAATACCAGAGGAACACACTGGGATGAGGCACAGGGTACAGTGCTACTAGCTGAATGAGAAGCAGCTAAATGGAAGTCAGAGAAAGCACAGAATAAAACATACCTGTGTGTGCCATCTGTGTCTTCATGTCATTTCTAACCTCTCTTAGAAGTGCTTTATCACAAGACTTGCTAAAAATTTTTATTGCTCAAAAATAATTCAAGACATTCACTTTCATAAGCCCTGTAGATATCAGTTTTAAGTATCTTTAAGAACTTCCAGTCACATGAAAAAAAGCAGATTTAAGGGAGGAAAGCATATGCATGCTCAAATACTTAATCCAATTTTGAGTCCCCTGGGAACTTCTGGGAAAATGAATTTAAATTCTTAGTTTCATATCTTGAATCAGTATTTGCTGCGTGTATGATGAGTACACTGGTGCCAGTGCAAGATTTGCAGATTGTGAGATAGTTACTGTTTCACAAGACTCAGCAGTACATGAATTGCTTTTCATTCATATGTCACAACCGACATTTAAACATATTCATGAGGGCAGTCACAAACTTCTGCACATAGTTGTAGGTCACCTTGATGCAACAACAAATGAAAACCCACAAAGACAAAACCTGTAAGACATCCGGCAAAAAGAACATCCAGCTTCTCTCCCTTTCTGCCTGTTAGCATCCTGGCACAACCTGCACATGCTGTTCCAGCCGTTATGCTTGTTTCTGTGTTTGATGATCTGGAGATAATCAGTTAATAAAAACAAATGGCACAGACATGAATGCCTTCTAGGAAAAGACTTAAAAGAAAATTCACATCTCCCTTTAAGTATTATGAGACTGCTACAATACTTGTCTCACATTTGCCCTGAAGACCATTAAAACAACTTAAATAACATTTTGCATCTACCTAAGATTATCAGAGCAAGTAACAAAAGTTGTCTCCTTATGCATTACACGTAATTGCATATAATTGCATATATGAGCCAAAGCACTTCTTAATTAATCCAACAGTAAGAACAGTAACAGGCAAACCTGTCTGAGAGACTTAAGAGGCAAGAAAAAAGGTGTCTGCTCTCTCCTAATTTGTTCAGTTGAGACAGAATAAAGAATTCAAGAATCACTTAACCAAACTAACAACCGGCATTTTAAAAGGTGGTGAGAAACACCAATATTTAAAATGCTTTGTAAAGGATCTGCAGAAGGAAATTATGATGATACATTTGAAAAAAAAAAATCTAACTCAGAAACACTGCACCATTCAGAATTTTAGAATGTATTGGGTTGGAAGGGGCCTCCAAAGATCGTCTAGTCCAAACCCTCTACAACAAGCAGGGACACCTCTATTTGTAACAGACTGCCCAGAGCCCCATCAAGCCTGACCTTGAACATCTCCAGGGATCAGATCTCCACCACCTCTCTAGGCAACCTGTTCCAGTGATCCACCAACCTTGTAGTAAAGATCATATTAAGGATCTTTTTCCTAATGTCTACCCTGTATCTACCCTTTTCTAGCTTAAAACCATGAAACCCTTTGTCCATTTGTTCCATGCCCTTGTGAATAGTTCTTCCCCAGCCTTCTTACAGGCCTCTTTCAGGTATTGAAAGGTCACTATAAGGTCCCCTTGAAGTCTTCTTTTCAGGCTGACCAACTTAGCTCTCTCAGCCGGTGCTCGTAACAGAGGTGCTTCAGCCTTCTGATCATTTTTATGGTCCTCCTCCAGCCACAGTCCAGTAAGTACACATCCTTCTTGTGCTGAGGACTCCAGAGCTGGACACAGGAGGTGAGGTGAGGTCTCATCAGGGCAGAATAACCTCTCTTGATCTGCTGGGCACACTTACTTTGATGCAGCCCAGGGCACAGTCTTCTGGACAGCAACTGCATGTCAGTACATTATAAATCAAATGTAAAGACTAAGGGCCTGTGTTCTGCTTTTACCAAGATGACTGCAACAGAAGCACGACCTTGTGTTCTCAGAGACAGGATTTTACTGAAATTGACAATTTCTAGCTATACATTTCTGATTATATATAGCTTTAATAAGTAGTACATTTAAAGAAAATAAATACTCGCATTCCAGTCAAATAAAATGCAGTTTCCCTTTATTGAACATGAAGAAGAGGTCTGGGGGGAGTAGTCTGGAAACCAAAGCACATGCCATGCAAAGTCATGCAGCAGAAATAAAGAAAGGTGCAAACAGTTAAGACTTACAAATGTTCTAGCAATGCATCTGGCATCTGTGATTCTAAGTTTGGTTTATCGTGGATTTATCAGAGGTAATTCTAACCCTTAAAACAACCTACTACTGAGGTACCAAATGATGTTTCTCAAAAGTATTTAGGTAACAGTCATCTATAAGATAACCTGTTCTTCAGGACTTCAGTAAAGGCCAGGGTACATATAATTTTTAACACTGCAGTAGGCAGACCTGAATGCCCACATTTTAAACTTTGAGACCCTCTTGTCTAATTCTGTACAAACTTTTATTAAAATTGAATACATCTATTTTGCACTTTTCTCAGTGAACAAATACGCATATTGCTATAAGGAACGAGGCACAGCAGAGTGGGCATCTCAAACAACTTGCAGCAATCCTGAAAACTACACAAAGGCATAGAACAACTGTATGGAGAAAGTGTAAGGAAAAAAAAGGAAAAAGACACAGTTTACTGATTAGAAAAAAGGGAACTGTAGAAAATCAAGTTATCGTTTACAAGTGGAGACAGAGGGAGGTGGGGGAAAGGTCCTTTGTTGACTTGTGAACACTTTGTGTTTTAGTTCTTTTGTTAAGGCTTTTAATTAGCACAAACCATAAAAATATTTTATATTGTACAGGAAAAATGCACTTTGAGAAATTACGTATTCCAAAATACAAGCTGAACCACAGACGTGTACTCTGAAATAATGGTAGAATAGCTCAAATACTATTGAAGAGCAAGTTGACATTCGAGAATTAGGAGTTTGTGGGAAAAATAAATGCAAGAAAGATGCAAGAATTGGCGATAATATTACTTGGAAAGGGGACTCTGTGAAAATACTTAGAATTGAAAAGCTACACAAATGGAAATGTACAAAGAGCCGCAAAAGGTACTAGAAGTCAATACTGGGCAACAGAAAGGGAGAGGAGACAATACAGGAATCCAGATAATGATGCTGTTGCTAAATGAACTATCCTAAGATGAAAAATGAGACAAGAAACAAATTGCAGACACAGAATGGCACTCAGTGCACCAAGTAACACTACTTAACTAAGGCAAAGTATTCTATTAGTTAGGCATGATTATAACCTGAGCTAATACTCTTGGTATCTAGTTGGTGTACAAACAAGTGGAGTAGAACAGTCATTGTCATAGCTTGGAATTCTCTTTTGTTTCATTTTGCAATTTATGGGAAAAAAATAGAGGATTAACTGTATTTTGTAACCAGCTAAATTAACACTCAACACCAAAGGCAAGACTTGCAGTGACTTAAAGAAATGCAGTTGTAGGTTAGCATGCTGGTCATTTTAGATTTTACAACAATCTTAACAATCAGGGTATTTCAAGCACTACCAGCAATGTCAGAATGCTATCATACAACTACAAATATTCCACATAATTGGCTGAAATAATATCTTGGCAGTTATTCCTGTGTGCACCAGATATCCTGAAGACTTTTGACACTGAAATGCATGGAACCTTTCATCTTTCCTGTTCTTTTTGTATCAACTGCAGTAGATACTCATAAAACAGTACTCTGAGTACTGCGTCTAGGAGTGCATAAGGAGAAATGCACACATTCTTGCTCTGATATTCCATATTAACGTTCTTTTGTCTGGGTATGAAACAAGAAAAGTTACGCTGGGTATGAAAAGTTGACGAAAGCAATTGCAAAATATATTTATTGTTTAACATATTGTTGACTTTATTAGCCACTTGCTCAGCACACAATACTGTGTATTCCAAGGCATTTATTTTTGGTGTGCAACAGTGCATTTATAACCCCATAAACTCCTTCTTCAGTTGCAAGACAGTTAATAACTTACTTAAAATAACAGGCTTTCATGAATGTCTTTAGTGCAGATATATTAATTCTCCCCATTACACATTTTTGTAAACAGTTACATTTCCTGTGAATATTGACAGAGGTTCTGCAGTGTTTCCTTGTGTAGAATATAAAAGGTTACACTAAAAGTGATGCTGTATTGTAAATTCATTGTAAGATGGTTCCTTTACAAAAAGAAATAACTATTACTAACTAACCAGCCACTCCCATGATTTGGCTTCCCTGGTCAGCAGCCCCCTTCTTAGAATTTGAGTTGCAAAACTAGTGATAATGAAGTTGATGCTTCTTTTGATAAATCTGAATTTCAACACAACCTCAAGCCGTATGAACAATAAGACAGAAACTAAAGTATTGACTTTCAGAGTCAATTCAAAGCAGAAAGATTTGCTCTTAGCAGTAGCAGAGTTCAGTACCAAACTTAGTGGTCTATCAAATTCACTTCACATTGTATTTATAAAAAAAAGAGAAACATGGAATTTTTACAGTAAAAAAAACAAAACACATAACTTGGCAAAATTTTTTTCATCCTTGAATATTTTAACTTCTCATCTGTTTTCAGATACTGCTGTGACCAGAATAAACAATTTTGTAATTTTTCCTCCCTTCCCGTTTTTGCTTTTGCTCCCTATATTAAAATAGTTCTGCTTATTAATGAGGAATTATAGGTAGCTGTTCAGTGTTCTTCATATCTTGGTGCTTCTCCATTCATTACAATTTTGGCTGAGTCTCTCTCACTTCTTCCAGTTTGGAAAGGATCCACTGTGTGAAGGGAAAAGAAAATAAAAAAAGCATTTTCTGGGTAAGAACCATACAAAGCAGCTGAAAATCACTTTAGGTTGGCTAGAAATTCATCACCTGCCTTCTTCCTGTGTTTTAAATCAGTGCTGTAAATTACAGCCCCCTGCTTTTCTGACATGAAAACAGAGGCGTTTAGCTACCACTATTTGACACTGAATACCACAGATAGCTGAACGGGCTAGTTTGATTATTAAAATACATACCAGAAAACTTAAATGAGTATTTTAAGAAATCTCATAACTTCCCCCTAACATTATTAATGCACAGATTACACATCACAATAAAGAGGCAGGAGTAACAAGACACAAGAGGACAAGCTTAGGTTGCTCCAATGTGATAATACTGGTATTTGGAAAGAAGCTTGTATTATTTTACTGGAACTTTGATTTCATGTGTTTACTGAACATGTGAAGGAAATCAGTTTCCCATGAGTCTTAAAAAAAAAAAAAACAAACAAAAAGCGGGGGACAGGGGGCAGTGGGAAGAGGGGACAGTGATATGGAAGTCTATGATAGGAGATGAAGCTATACAATGAGAAAGTTGCATAATGCTTTAATGAGAAAGTTGCATAATGCTTTAAAATAAGTTGTCAGGACTATTACAAATTAGATTCTGTTACCAAATCAGGTCCTACATCACAGACCCATGGGATCCCCTCCTCCCCACCATAAGCTCACCCCCTCAGTGAAACCAGAGCTTTCGTTTAGCAGGATGCTGAAGGCTGCAAATGAGAGCCGTTCAAGAAACTACTATTCACATCAGAATGTGGCACTTCCCACGGATAGAACTATCTAGACTGCACGGTGTTCACAAAGCAGTGTCACTGAAATGACCTCATACCATTTTTACTGTAAAGGGTAGCCAGTTTCATTTTCGCTGTTCTTTCCTAAAGCACTTCCCTCAGTCTCATTTCTCTATACAAGCAAGCACCAGTACCATGTTTGCAGAAGTGAGCAATAGCCTAAACAGGCTGAAAGCAACTCTCAAAGCCTCAAGTCTCTTGGAAGATAGCCCCTAAGGCCTTGACAGCAATTTTGTAATGGATCTGTTCAGTTCTCCTTCCCTAAGGTAAAACCACACTCCTTAACAAGCCTGCCTGACTGATTTTTTCACTGTGTATTCTTATTCCTGTTGCTTTTGAGAGTTTCACGGGCTTTTCTATGAAAACATGCAAACCAATATTGTTTCTAAAAGTGCACACAGTTCTCTCAGGTCTCTTGCCCTTAAGGTTTATGGCAAACATGGTGCACTAATCTGATGTTTGGAATGATTCCTGTTCTAGCTGGAGCATGATTCCTTTCCCACACAGACCGCTCAACCTCACCACCACCGCTGCCATGCCACAGCCCAAAAGATAAAAAAAGAAGAGCTTAGTATCTCCAAAGAGTACACACAAGCAAAATTACAGCATGTTTACTGTTTTCTGAGATAAGGGTCAAATGGTGTCACTCACACCCTCATTAAGATGAAAGCAGCTTAAACTGATGAGAATATACAGAAGCAATGCAAGACACAACTTTTGCTAACTATTTCAAAGCATGATACCAGCCTGCAGTATCCTACCTGCTGTGAATACATTTATTGTTTGTGGGAATAATTAACTACGCTAATAAAATCAAGGTAGAACTTCTGCGACCTGGATACCTCGTATTTCTGAAGGCAGACCTACATTGCTCATTAGCTTTCCTGCACTGAAAACCAGTGATGTCATAATGAAGAGATCATATAGAATAAGTGTGCAATAGTAGTAGTAGTAGTATCAAAACTGTATTGTGAGGAACAGAGGAAAGACACCACCCCACCACCCAAATATTCTGAGTATAACTAGGACGACTTTACAACTATTGCTTATTCTATTAAAACATACTGCTTAATTCACATTCTTGACTGTTTATTTTCTGTTAGCAATACTGTTAAATCAGTCATTTGATGGACAGTCATAATTCCAAAGATCTTCGTAAGGAAATCTTTAGTATTGGAATTGAGTATTTTTGAAACTCAGTAAAAAAAAATCATCATTATTTCCATCTTTGTAATAACTGTGTGAAAATACTGATTCTTAAATATGTATTGTAATTTAAGGTTAAGAATGTTTGTTTCACTTTTTAAGCTGAATTTAGCACAGCATAAAAGATCGTATTTTGGCTTTACCTTAGCATCCTCTGCACTTTTAAAATTAATTATTTTTCCAAATTCTTTGGCATGGAACACAGACTTAACTCTCTCCTAAAAGAAAAAAAGTTGAAGTTAGTTATTTCAAACCTACCTAGGATGTTAGTTACCATTAATTAGGCAGCTATATGATTCAGACAGCCACGTGTACCCATTACACTAATCTGAGTATGTTCACATCACATGCACACACCCTGCTGAACTTTATCTTCTGCATGAAAGCACCATGCAGTGGAACACTCCAGCAGTAACACAATTTTACTTTTTACCAAGGAGTCCCTGGAGACTGGACTATTAAGTTGCGTAGGAATGGAAGGCAGATAATGGAGTATGTGGGGTAACAAAGTCCAGTACTCCATAAGGTTGAAATTATACACTGACCTTTAGATCATTACCTGGGTGGACATTCCACTAACACTGATTTGAAAGTAGTGGCCTTAAGTAGTGAAAGTAACAACTTAAGTTTCAGAACATGAACAGTACTTTGCCAAATACAGATTTCAACCATAGATTTCAATAAAAAGCAGACTGCAGACATGTGAATGGACTCTGAAATGACTGCTGTGTAGGGGCAAGATGAACATGTTATTCAGCATTGTCTGAAATGGCAGAAACTCTAAGAATTATTTGAGCCTGTAAGGGTTCACTTGCAGTCAGAAATCCAGTTTGGAGGATTCCAAACCAATATGGCTCTGCCTTTCATGCTTTCTGCAATAGAAACAAATAGTCTGAGTGAAAAACTGAATGACTTTGTACACTGTCAAGACTGTCCTGACAACAAAAATGTGTAATTACACACATGAAGCTAAATAAAACCAGAAACAGAACACTGGCAAGTAGATGTATTGATTGATATTAAATTCAGTAACAAACTCAACAAGAATATTTATTAAAGAAATTTTTAAGTACACTCAGTCATCAGTGGTCATCTTTCTCCTTATGTCCTTTGCCAATTTATCAGGGAAACAAAGTTTGGGGAATTTTTAAATGAAAAATTGTAACTGAGGGCAAGGTTATTCAACTTGTATTGAAGGGATTAGAATATGTCATTATGGTGTTTATTAAAATATCAGTACCTTAAAGTATTTTTGAAGAATTCTATTACTACCAAACAGAAAAAAATCCTTGAGGCATAGCAAAGGCAAATGTGTTGCTCTGATACTTGAAGGCTTGGGACCAAGGTCAAAATCCACATATTTGCATTAGTTTCACAAAGTATGTAATAAAAATGTTTCCATAGTAATCTGTGAGAATTTTGCTGTATCACCATTTTCTAAAGTATGAATACACCAGGTATCAGTGCATACTAACAAAAAACTTCCCAGGGTACAAAGAATAATATAACTTGCAAGCACATACAGTTCAACTTCGCACAAAACAAAACCAAAACATGATGAGGGTAACATACCTTGGCTTCAATACGCAATCTTCTGCCGTCAACAATGAACGGTTCTTTGGTAAACTCATCATAAGTGTATTGCCACTCACATGTCAGCTGTCCAAATGTCCCTTTTGTCACAAACAACACACCACTGGGCACCAGAAATAAAATATATAATGTAAAAATACTTAAAGGTTATAATTATTGTAGCTTTACTGAAGTAATTCATCATTCCAAGATAGTTCTTATCTGATATTATGCAACAACCATACAGCATGCTTCCAAAAAGTGTGATTTTGTAACATTCCTCTAACTTATTTAAAATACTATGTCTACAGCAAAACCGTAACACTACTTCTAGCTGTACTTCAAGCAGCTATGCAGTCTTTACATTTGAGGACGCTGCCTGCCTCCATTCTTAAGACATCACTGATGCTCGTTACATTACTCTTTTTGCTTCAACATGATAAGTGTATCCCACAGTTCCACTGACTTCAGATTTACATAAAATCTAACCAGATTTATACAAAATCTTTGTCATCTAAAGAAATCATCAATCAAACATTTCTTCCTTAAATAGTGGCATGACTATGACAATCAAGAGTTACATATGTTGAACAATATTACTGACAGTGCACCAAGCATGTCTTCTCTGTTATTATACCTACATAGATAGAGACAGACAGGTTAAAGTCCAGTTACTGATCAACAATTACCAAGGCATGCACATTTTGATGACAGTTTTATAACTTATTATTCAAAGTCAAAACTCTTTACCTTTTTGTTACCATTAACAGATCTGTACTGTTGACCATAGCATGTGCAATATATCTGAGTTTGGCAAATCTTCCGTTTTCAATTTTCTAAAAGATATAAGTATTATAGTTTTGAATATGCTAGTATACATCAATGTACTAATTCTGTGCTTAAAATGTACGTGTTGTCCTGAAGTGTAAGTTATATCACGCAACTCACGTGTTCAACAAAATGCTACTATGATGAAGTCAGACTGTAAGTAACAGATCTGTGGCAGATAATGTTCACCATCACAAAGAATTATACAGTTGCTGTTAATGGAGATATGCAAATAACAGTGTATAACAGGCAAGGAACATTGTAAGTTCTTGAAGCACTTCGTAACTTGTATTTCTACAGGTATGGTTTGTATGAAACTTCTGCTGGCAAATACAGCTCTGAGAGAACGAAAAGAAGGGCTAATTTTCTAATTCATGTCAAGTCACTTCCAAAACGTTGGAGTAATTAACTCTAGGAATATATCTATATTTAACTCTCTACACTTCTTGTAGTCAGTGGGACTTAATAGTACACTTGAAGTAACGCTTAACATTTCTCTATTCTTTCTTTTCCTTCCAAGCTTAATCTTTTCCTACAATTGCCATGAATACTGTAGCAAAATATTCTTTAACAGCAATATATTTAAAATATTTGTATACGAACAATTTTTTTAAACAGAGGCTTGGTAACTTCAGCACAACTAGCAATCATTGGATTTCTGTCTTAGCAATGAGTGATTACATTATTGATTGGATTACAATTGCTGCACCATAGTTGGTAACAGCAACATAACTGCTTGTATACTTCCCATCTGTTGCAAACTGTCAGCAAAAATAGAATGATACAGAGTAGTAAGGTTAATAAACCCTTAATTACACTTTGCTTCAGATTTGCATGCCAATATTTAAAAATAATGTGGTTCTAACATTATTGTTTCAAACTACATGGAATGATTTATATAGTTTAAAAGTTATAGAGTTAGTCCTCAATGCAGATAAAAGAGTAAAACTACCTAATGAGTAGTCATCATAACTGAAATTATTAAGACATTAATTAGGTGCACCCTACATCATCAAATTTGGCTGGAATGGGTAACTCGACCTAAAAGATCTATTTTTAATGCTGCCTTCCTTTAAATAGGCTAACTCTATAGTGACTAGAAAGCAAAAACATGCAAGTGCCAGGTTCCCAGAAAGTTGAGATTTTTCTTTGACCAACTCGGTTGGGCTACAAAATCACAGTACTGATCATATGCCACAGCTTGATTTTTCTTCTGCTAGAGCTAATGTCGGGGCCAAGAGGAATACAGCAAAAGGAACAGCATTGGAAATGAAGAATTAAGGGCTTGGAAAGCAAGATTATTGTATTATATTTTTGGAAATCGCTTATCCAAACTTCGTTCAAGGGTTGTCATGTCTCCAATCTGAACCTCTCCTTGCTTCTCATAATTAGATCCAAGCTCTTACTTCATGAATAAGCAAGAAAAAATGTCTTCAGTTAGCCTCTACAACATCCCAGCACACAACAGTGGACAGTTAGAAGATACAAGAGGCAGTCAGCATTTACAGGATACCTGACTCAGATACCTGCCTACTGGTCTAGTTCTATGTCCTCATGGATTTTCAGTGTTAGTGGCCAAGTGAACAAGATGGTATGAAGGAATGAGAAGGCTTAATTTAAGAAAATAATGAATGTGGAAACAACAGAAGTGCATCAGCAGAATTAACAAAAGCACAGCTTCATTCAACCTGCAAGATGCTGGCAAGGCCAGCAATTTCTCCTACTGACCCAGCAGATTACAAGCATCGCCAAGTATGACCAGTATCACTCTTATTAGAAGCAACTACAAGGAGGAAGTATTTAACACCTTAGACTTATTAGGATGTTGGGGATCTCTTAGTCTTTCTTCTGCATTAAAGACTACAATTTTCATATGGGTTGCATAATGCTGAGGTAAGGTTCTGAATCCAAATGTTAATACCCCTTAAGGTAGACTTGAGTGGGGTAACTTCTGTCTTTACATTAGCTTATTAATTAATTTTCAGCAAGTCTTCTCACCCCACTGTCATTTGCTTAGTTTACTGATAATGAATTCACCTCTATGAAAATTATTATCAAAGTTTGTAACAGACTGCAATCCTAAACAAACACTATTTTAGTGTTCACCGAATTCCACAAAAAACGTTACTTTTTGCGAGGATTCACAGATAAGCTATTTACTCATCACAAGCACTGTTGGCATATGGCATGCACTGAGTCAACACCTCCTCTTCAATAGCTATGAGACAAAGTTTTCAACTGGATTTTAAGTTGCCAGCGTATTTCCTTATGAACTGACTACTGTCCAGATGTGTGAATTCTAAGCACAATTCACTGCTGTTGCTAGAAACTCCAATATTCAATGTATGTTTCAGCTCAAATTACAAAGTGACTGCTTCAAAAGCTGCAACTTCTGCTAACAGGCTAACTGGTATAATTACATATAAAACCTACAAAAAAATAGACACTTAATAATTCTTCAGTAGTACCCGGGTTGGATTACTTGTTCCACCTTGAATGTGTGAGCAAAAAAGGGGAAAAATGTTAAATAAACCCTCCCAAAAAAGTAAAAACATTGTTTTCCGCCATGCAAAATTCTTTCTGCATCCTTCATCAAAAAAGAACTGATGTTGATCTTTGCATACTCCCTCATTTCAATTATCATAATGTGGTATGTCATCTTACAAAAGGCAAAGTTCTTGTCCATGATGTCTTTAGTGCCTGAATTCAAGAGTCTGTTCAGCCATGCTGAAAAACGACTCTGAAACCACACAATCACACATGTGACCGACTCTGAAGTCAACATGAGCTTTTTTCAACAGAAATTTGTGGCCAAGGTTAACATTTCAATCTAAGGCTGCAGTATGTAGGACAGTAAAAAATAGAACAGCAGTTTTTCATTTCAGCAAAGCTTCTTGACCATAGAAAAGGTATTTTGCCTCTGCTGAGTGGCAGAATTACATTGGTCCATTTTTGATCTGAACAAAACCAGAATTAATTTGCAAGCTTAATGGCAAAACCATACTAATCCTTGCTTCCATTTTAGTGGCCACTTCTGGATATTCGTTTTGCTTCTTGGCTAATACAACTACAGTTCTTTGATTGAAAGCATCCTGAAAGTGACTCCTGTATCAGCAGGAAAATGGAAGCATTTTTCTTCTCTGCATTCTTTGTCAACTACACAAGCTGGTGTATGCTTTGCCTAGGACACTTGTAGATAAACTTGCTTTTTCACCATATGCATAAAGTTATGCTTCTGTCACAAAAAAGCTAAAATAAAATTGAGCCACACAAGCTTTCATGTTCTTCTGAAACAACTGCCATTAGCTAGTTTCAGCCAGCTGTCCATGAATACATAGAAGTTTTCAGTTTGGAGATTAGCAACAGCTATGTAATAATATCCAAATATTTCAAATTTAAATAAGAATCCTGCTCTTTTCATTAATCTAGATGCAACCAGTTTTCCAAAGGTGAATAGATAATGACAGCTCTGACTCAACCAAGGGAGCAGCAACTGACACAGAATGCACGAATGGATGCCCAGTAAGTCAGTACACTGCTGACTCCTGGGCTCCAAGCCCAAGGAGGCAAGGGAACAAGTAGTATGATACTCCTCCTCAGATGTTGCCCTTGGCAAACTGAAGTTTGAACAGTAAAAAAACAAGGGTTTGTTCAACATGTTCCAATATGCTGACACCTGGTCCAAAGTTTACCTCAGAACCAAAAGAAAGAACACAGAATTGAAATCTGAACACCTTAAGTACATGAGGACACAATAGGCATTGAAGGACTGTCTCGTCTACAAGCTTATGTCTACTGCAGCGCAGATGGGCAGTAACCTTAGCACATCACCACAAAAGAGCCCTCACAATTTCTTACACTATAAAGGTTAGTTACAAATTCTTAAAAAGGTTTTGAATGGCTTTTGATTTTGAGCAGGTACTGTGACACAGCTCCACTGATATCATGGTGTTACTGCAGTGACTTACGTTCATAAGCATGAGACTAGCTTATCTTTCAGTTTTACTCTGTTGAAAGACACAGACCACTGATTTCAGATAGGTCTAGAGCTTACGTAAATTACTAACAAAGGCATATGCAGTTACTAAATTATCCCAAAAACTGTTGATAATATCCCTCTTTACTAACTTCAGTCTATACAGCCTCTTGAGAAAATAATAGCTAAGGACACTGATGAAAAAGGATGTACCAGATAACATAAAAGATAAAGAGCACAGCCCATCATCACCAAGGATGAAGCACATAAATTCAAGTTGCTATTGCATAATCAGGTCACCAAAAGAGTAATAAACACACAGGAAAAGCTGTGAGTCATCAGCTTGTTCAGCAGCTGACCGCACAAAAGCTGTCCTGATGCATCCTAAAAGGATGGCACTTAGTCATGAAGCTTTCACCAACAGTACTGGAATTCAAAGTCAGTGAAAAAGTGGTGGGAAATACTTTGTGCTGCCAAAAGTTAAACTATTAAAACATGTTACACTGAGGTAAAAAGACAAAGATGGCCTGCATTATTTACATATTAATTTGAACAAAATAATCTCTAAACTAGCCTTTTTTTGTGTGGGTTTGGTGCCTTAAAGCCTGCAAGTTTCAACCTGACAACTATTATACTTTTCAGAGGCTTGGATTCCATGACTTAGTGATAAATTAAATCTTAGTATGCCATGTGATACATTTTTTGTTATTCTACATCCACTCAATCCACTAAATACACTCAAGGCACAAAATGACTACAATTTTTTCTTAATATAGAAGCTTTGAAAATAGAACTGTACATTACAAAAGAGACCAAATACCCTACAGTATATAGTAATTTTGCAAATATACTAGTAAATTTTCTTATTGCTTTGGTTGGGGTTTTGTTTGTATATTTTTTTAAGTTAGCACTCTACCATCTTTCAACCTTCCAAATGAAGAAACAATTCTTTTTAGCTACATTGCAGTAGAACCTGGGATACCTGACCTAGGAGTACTACCATTCATGCTGAACTTGCACATTCTGTAAAGATTTCTAGATTTACAAGCTAAAAGTGCTTTAAAAGTTAAGAACATATTCCTTCTAGAAATAAAATTCTTACTTCTGCAGGAATGCAGAAATAAAGTGTTGAATAACACACTCACAACTTCAAAAATGCAGTAAACCAAGAAAATTCAGCAGAAAACTTTCCATGAAGTTATGCCTAAGATTCTGAAAGTGTCTTTCAGGACCAAAGAACTAAAAAAAAGTCTACATTCTTCAAAGAAGTACATGCGGTCCACTTATACCTCAGATATTCAAAATCTGTTCCACAGTGTTTCAGGTAGTAACACAAAACACTTTCATCCACTTTTTCAAGATATCCTCTGGAGATTGTGTTACAACAAAGTCAGTTACTTGTACCAATTATAAGAACATAAGGAAAAAGATAAACACAGACTAGGAAACAACATGACTGCAAATATTCCTGCAGAAAAGAAATTGTGAGTACCAGCTGTTGAAAAGATGGTCATAAGCCAACAACACACCCTTGTAGCCCAGAAGACATTGTACGATGAGCATTATCAATTATGGCGAGCAGGTTGAGGGAGGTGATTCTCCCTCTCTACTCAGCTTGGATGAGACATCACCTGTAGTACTGTGCCCAGCTCTGGGGTCCTCAACACAAGAACAATGTTAACTTTTTGGAGCAGGTTCAGAGGGCCAAAAATATTTTCAGAGGGCTGGAACGCTTCTGTGGGGACGGAGTCGAGGTTGCTCAGTGTGGGGAAAACGGTCTACAGAGACCTTATTCCAGGCTTTTTAATACTTAAAGGGAGCCTACAAGATGGGGAGGAGCTTTTCAGCAATGTAAAACCATTACAATGGGGTGATGGTATTAAACTAGAAAAGGCAGACTTATACTGAATATAAGGATGTTTCTCAAAAAGAGCATGGTGGATCACTGGATTAGGCTGCCTAGGGAGGTGGCAGAGGTCCCATCCCTGGAGACATTCAAGGTGAGGCTAGATGAGTCTCTGAACAACCTGATCTAGTTATAGATGTTGCTGCTTACTTCAGTGTGTTGGACTAGATGACTTCTAAAAGTCCCTTCCAAACCAAACCACTCCATGATTCTGAATTGAGTTTGTCACCTCTTAACTGAAAAAAAATCAGAAGCACATATTCCTCAGATCACTGCAAAAGAGACCAGATTGTAGGGCAGCTTTTGAAGGTATACAGCAAGAATAAGACAAGAAAAAATGAGGGCCACATAATCATATTTACCAAAGGTAAAAAGGAAACATTCCAGTAGCTCTTACTGTTTCAGAGCAATACCATCTTCAGATGTTGGTAGAATGATTTTTTACTACAATACTTACTGATACATAAATACCTATTGCATTACGTCTTTAAAACACAGTAAAAATCTAAATTCAGCAATAAATAACAAAAAATAATGAATAAACAGTGCAAGCATTCTGGTGAATACAGAATAATACATTTTTTAAAGAAGTACCTTGTAAAGCTATACTGTAGAATTTACAACACAGAATTATAGTGGCTCAGTGTTGAGATTCCCCCCCTGCCCCCACCCTCTTGTGTCTAAGTAAATACTTCTGCAGTTTACATGTTTTACTTCACAGTACTCTTGCAAGGCTCTGGTGTTTTCTCAATCTCTCCATAATTTTACATAGGATTTAGTTCTGGGGTGTATTTTTTACCTTTGTAAAAAAAAAAAAATTACTTATCTAAGAACCAAATAACTTATGGTCACAACCTGAACAACTAAATAAGCCAGTTGAGTCACACATCTAAGGATTCAAAAAAATACACAAAATAAGTACGTAAAAATTATAGAAAAACAAATGATAAATTAAAAATTAAAAGGTATATGTCAAATGCTCCTTTTAAAATATATGTATTTTATCTTTCAAATACTCTCACAGGCCATTTAGTGTTTTTTTACTTAACCTAGTTCCAGGAAACATAAGAAACAATGTTGTAACAGAACAGATGAATCCATTTTAGATGTAATTTAGACTTGTTTATTATTAAAAGAAATGCAGACAAAGTACTTTTGAAATGAGAGATAAAACAGTCAAGAAGAATTTTAACACCAATAATGACTAGTAAAACTTTACTTGAGCTGTACAAACACTTTTGAAACCATTTCATCTAGCACATTACAAACACATCCTGTCAAACACTTGCATAAACGCAAAACATTAAATACACTTGATAGAAACACGTTGGGAAATAAAGTCACGGTATTACTATTTATTCATATTATTTGAAACTATTTTCACCTCATGTCCAGTTTTACCTATTATTTTCCTTATCATTTTTGCTCTTTTAGTCCTAGCACTCACTCATCAGCACACAGTCAATATCCCCAATTTATTTATTTTTTTGCACAATTTTAAGAATAAAAATTCAGTATCATACAACCTCAATTTCTCAGTGGGAATTATAGCAGTAACATATAATACTTCAAGGTCAAAAGAGTGTAACAAAGGTCATGTATATCTGTTAGAGTCCATATTACCCTAACTGTCATCATCATCACTACTACTGTGAGTCTCAGTCCATTCCCTGTAGGCCTGTCTTTTCTGAAAGCATGGTAAAGGAAGAAGAAAGCAGAAGTATTAGTTTAGAAGTACTGGTTTGTCTGGCAAATATGTTAATTAAAACAAAATAAAATACCATAAAACAAAGACACAAAGGTGATATCCTTGTTCAGTACAGTATGAGCACATGAAACTACCTGTATCCTAACTCCTTAAATCAGCATATGAAGTAGGGCCAGTCACCAGGCCTATATGCATTGAAACAGTTCAAAAAGGAAGAATAATATTTCTTGCCCCCCAAGCATCACATGCTAATAAAACTGCTTCAGCTAGGCAACATGTAATATGCTGAGTCTCATGCAAAACTAAGAAGTATCTCTAGAACCTGAAATGTTAAGAACTAAAAATATCAGTATAGGGTAAAACATGATTAAGACAAACATACTATTTCAGAAATTAATATTTGAAAACCAAAATGTGCCTTTAATAACTTTCCGATTTGACTGTTTATACTTAAAACCCTATCTGGAGCTTTCAAAATATTTCTGCAGGAGTAGTTCTATCCTAGAATTGTCAGTAATGATAACAACACAAAAGACACAATTTTTCAACTTCAGCTGCTTTCATACGGTGGCTGCCATCAAAATATATGGCAGACATCATCATGCACAGCAATGCCTTTATGCTTTTATAAATTAGTTAATGGAAAGTGAAGGTACTGTTAAAAAAAAAAAATCACAACCAAACACCAAAATGCGAGTACATGTACATTTGAAAAGCAAAAGCAATGCAAAGTTATAAAGAAAACTGAACATTAAAGCTGACTGTTGTCATGCTAGCATTTGTTTTAGCGTTCACTTTCAGTACAGACAAGAGGATATTTTAGAATTCATTTTCTTAAAAGGACAAGAAAGATTAGCCTGTTTATGCTGTTCATCAGCCATGGCTTCTAACTATGTTCTAGTTAAGATAATACTGCATTGTAACAGCTGCTTTTAGTTGGTGATTGACAAACGAGTTAAATGTATATCATCAGAAGAAAGGCAGAAGCATACTGTTTCTTACCAAAGCACTTTCACAGGCTACTAAACTAGTCAGTGAAAGTTGTGATTCACTTAGTTGAGGTGCCTCAAGCAGGACTATCCTCTTCTACCACAAAACAAAAGACTCACTAATGAAATACATGAAAAACCAGCAACAACCAGGCCAGAATTCAACAGTTCACAGAAAGGCTTACGTTGGAAGGGACTTGAGAGATCAGGCAGTTCCAATACCACTGCCCTAAGCAGGGACATTGCTCCACAACCCAAGTAGCTCAGAGCCGTTCCAAGTCTGGCCTTGAACACTTCCAGGAAGGAGGCATCCACAGTCTCGCCAAGCAACTTATTTCTTCCTAAGATGTAATCTAAATTTACCCTCGTCTAGCTTGAACTACTGTCCCTTTGTCCTAGCGCTAGATGCCCTAGTAAAAAGTCCCTTTCCAGTTTTCCTGTAGGTCCCCTTCAGGTATCTGAAGGCTGCTATAAGGTCTCACTGGAGCCTTCTCTTCTCCAGCCTGAACAGCCCCAATTCATTCAGCCTGTCTTCAGAGGAGAGCTGCTCCAGACCCTCTGATCATTCTTGTGGACTCTCTCCAACAGTTCCATGTCCTTTTTGTATTGAAGATTTCAGAACTGGACACAGTACTCCAGGTGAGGTCTCAAGAACAGAACAGAGGAGAAGAATCAACTTCCTTAATCTGCTGGTGATATGTCTTGATACATTCAGAATACAGTTGGCCTTCTGAGCTGCACTCACACACTGTAGGATCACACTGAGCTTTTAGCCTACTAACACCCTCACATCCTTCTCCTCACAAGTATTCTCAACACATTTGCCACCAAGTAACTATTTGTACTTAGGATTATCCCAAGCTAGAAGGAGGACCCTGAACTTCGACTTGTTGACTTACGAGTTTATCCACACTACTCAGTTGTCAAGGTACCTCTGGATGGCCTCTCTTCCCTCAAGCTTGTCCATCACAGCACAATGCTTGGTGTCTTTGGCAAACTTGCTGAGAGTGCACTCAGTGCCACAGTCCACGTTGCTGACAAAGATGTTAAACAGTACCATGCCAAAAACAGACCTCTGTGGGTCACAACTTGTATCTGATCTGCATTTGGACATTGAGCCTTTGATCACAACTCTTGATTGTGACCATCCAGCCAATTCCTTATCCATAAAGTGGCCCAGCTGTCAAATCCACAAATCCACATCTCTCTTTCAGAAACACAGAGGTAATACAGGACAGCATCAAATGTCTTGCATGTGTCCAGGTAGATAACATTGCTCTACCCTTATTCACCAAGAACTACCCTACTAGGTTTGTCAGGCTTGATCTACTTTTGGTGAAGCCATTTTCACTGTCCTCATGTCCTCAATGTCTCCTCATTTTCCACGTACCTCAGCACCATCTTGCTAGGTAGAGCGGTAACACTGACTGCCCTGTAGTTCCCTGGATCATCTTTTTTTCACTTTTCAAAAACGAACTTATGTTTCCCCTTTTCCAATCAGCAGGAACTTCACCAAATTTCCATGATTCCTCGAATATGATAGATAATGGCCTAGCAACTTCATCCACCAGTTCCCTCAGAACCTGTACGAGTATTCCATCAGGTCCCATTATAAAGAACTTTCTGGTTCTTTATAATATCACAAACCTGATGTGCCCCTACCATGAATAGTTCTTCCTTCGCCACACCTCCATGACTCGGGTGGTGTGATCTGAAATCTTGCCAGTGGAGATAGAGGCCAAATGGTCATTGAACACCTCAGCTTTCTCTGCATGCTGGCTTAACACACCTCTTCTGGAGGGGGCCCACATATTCCCTATGCTTCTTTTTCTCACTGATCTACCTATCCCTTAATGTCTCTGGCCAGATTTAATTCTACCTGGGCTTTGGATTGCCTAAACCGATGCTTGAGTGCTTGGGCAATACTTCTACACTTCTCTGCCACCTGCCCTCTTTTTAACTCTCTGTAGGTCTCATTCTTTTGTTTAAGTTTGTCCAGGAGTTCCTTAGTCACCTGATCAGACCACCTAGCATTTTTGCCCAACTTTGTGTTTATAGGGATGCAGAGTGCTCTTTGGCTTGGTGAAAATGGTCTCCAAATGTTAGCCAGCTTTCCTGGGTACCCAGTCCCTCCAGGATTCTATCCCACTGCACTCTAGCAAGTAGGTCCCTGAAGAGGTCAAAGTCTGCTCTCCTGATATCTAGGGTAGCAAATTTTCAAGGTATCCTCCTCGCTGCCCTAAGGACCATGAACTCCACCATCTATCTCATGATCACTGCAGCCAAGGCTGCACTTTAGTTTCACATTCCCCACCAGCCCCTCCTTGTTGGTGAGGACAATGTCCAGCATAGCAACTCTACTCTTTGTCTCCTCTACCACTTGAAGGAGGAAGCTATCATCAATGCACTCCACAAATCTCCTAGATGAAACAAACAGCTGCAGCAATTTCCAAAATTCTATAAACATCCTCTCCAAATGCTACTTTCTTCTTTTCTCCTCTCCTGAAAGGTTATTTCTGTATGACTTTACCATCTCTGGCACACAGTGTATCTTTCAATGTATAGTTTAAAAATTCTGTTAACCTTTGTGCAATCCCTAGTTACTACTTTATTACATGTTGAATATTTTTAAAACAAAATTTTAATTTTAACAGAGAGAATAATAAACCAGAAACTTAGTAAGCTGATTAAGAGTCAAATTAATTTCCATTTTGATATCTCAGTCAAATACACCTCAATGGCAGCTGAGTTATTGCAGTAACTGCTGCTCAGCATGTTCTTCATGCTAATGATTTTCCACTTCAAAATTGCTTGCATTCTTTCAATAGGTATTTTGTGTGTCTTTAAAATGTTTTTACATAAACTTGAGGTAAAGTCACTGTTTGAAATGGATACTACAAAATTAGTAAATGATAGTATTTTTGTATCTTTATATTTTTATTTTATAAAATAAATGAAACCTTTTAAATTACATAAACTTTTTCCTTCTTTCAAAATCTTCTATATCTCCCTACAGATATACAGACAGAAATTACGTTGTTTTCATTAAAAGTTGTATCACAAAAAGCATTCACCAAAGAAGTTATAAGCCTAAGAAATTAAATGAAGCCTTCTGAGTACCAAGTTACTAGTTAAGGGATGGTAGGAAATTTAAAACACGTAAAATTCTGCTAAATATTTATTTCAACATTTGGACAAGTTTAAATGTATATAAAATTATCTTTAAATTTTCTTCACCTGTAACATTTGACTTCCAGTTCCATCTCTTAACCTGTAAGGTCTAATAACTCCATCTTCACCAAAGAAGCGAGGTGGGCGTAGGCTTATCACATCTTCTGATGAATCTGCAACTCTGACAACAAGCAAATTTAATGCATGTTTCAGTATCTTTACTCAGCTAAATAATGACCGAATATTATAATTATCTACATTATTTTAAATAGAAATTGATGTGGTAGCACAGCAACTGTTGCCTATATACATGCTTTTACATATGCAACTATATAAAACAGTTAACAGAAATCTATTCTAGCGAATGAAAATTAAATAGCACACTGCAGCACATGCAATGCCCTCTCAAACACTTTAGCATGCTTCTTCACACATTACAGCATAAGACCATCCAACAGCCACTAGTTTATTAAAGTGAGACTATCACAGTATTCAGCACACAGATGTGAGAGAGTTCTATGTCAAAACAGCCATAAGACATCATAGCATAACCTAGTAGAAGTTGGAAATCATCCCATATAATAGTAATAACATAAAAAGTCAAGTTTGATGCAGGTGAAGTCTTTTTTCCTGAATACTTGTTGTAAAATGAAAAGATACCAGCAATTTAAGGAAATATGATCACTAAGACATTTTAACTGGTTATTTTGTTAATGTTAAAAATGCTTAAGATTTGATGTGTTGGGTTTTTTTATATGGGATAAACTGTATTTTTAAAGAGCCATCTAAATAACAATATGGATTTTTTTCTAGGTCATGTGTATTAATGACAAATTTGAGAAGTACAGAAACAATGACACTGATAAAGACACAGTAAACATAGCAGACACAGTACTGCTACTATTCTGTTTCATGCTAAGTGTCACCCTTCACAATTACTTTACTTACTTTTTAATACCCTGAAATGTACTGCTCGCCATATCTATGATTCCTCCAGTAGGCCTTGCTACTGCTCCTACTAAACCTTTTCCAACACCTTTGAAAAAACCTGCTGCTCCTTCTTTCTGAGCTCCTAAAAGGATTAAGTACAGGACATTACTATAAAACATTGAGATTTTTGTACAAACTTAGCAAACTTAATTAACACTGTATTAACACTAATTTCATTTAGTAAGTAACTATACAGTCTCTACCACAATAAGTTCATGTAAACAACATTTAAAGTCATTAGGATAAAGTCTTGATTAAAAGTTCTGCAACTTTTTTGTATTCTCTCATCAAGTAACAATGATTTACTGTCATGTAAACAGTTGCATCAGAAGACCTAAACTTACCTCTTATTGGTTTTGTAACTATCCCAGTTATGCCACTGACAAAACCCTACCAAGAGAAGCAAAAGATATTACAATCATGCTTTCATAATGTACTTTGCATTTTTTACATTCATCTTACTACTTCATTGTCAAGTAGCCTCAAAGGACACATGTAGGAATATTTTCTATAATTTTGTACCAGTTAACATACAGGTGCCTGTTTAATGGATCCTAACCTCTCTTCTACCTCTTCATATTTTCTTTAAAACTATCACTTACAATTGTGGTCGTATTTTACAAAAAGCCAATTAAAATAAACAACTTTCTGGCAACCACAGCAGCCTATATATTTGTTAGTCTTGCCCGCAAAATAATTAAGCTTTTCATAGTTTATCTCCTTACAGAAACCAATCCTTTTCCACCACGAGTGATACCCTCTCTCAGGCCAGTGGGCTGTTTATTCATGGCTTCTCTCCTTTTTTGTTGGTAATCCTCATCCATAGTTATTGCAGCAACTCCTTTTGCCATAGCACCGGTGATTCTTGATGCAGCACCAGCTAAGCCACCTAAATCAATGCAAAATGCCAATACAATTTACAAATACTCACCTATATTACTTACTGTTAAGCATAAGACCATGATAATGATAAAACTTACCAACAGCTCCCCCTACCAGTGCCTTAAGTCCTAGTGCCATTCCTTCTATAAATTCTTCAGGACCCTGGATGGCTCCCTAACAAAAAAAAGATGATCCATGTTCAGCTTGAAACTGTAATGCATTGCACTTCTTTAAACTAGATTAAAAAAAACATAAGAAAAATCCCAAGACTGAGTGATTAAGTGTGAAAATGCCCATGAGTGCACCCACGAAATAAAGACAAAAAATTAATATTGATATTTTCAGTGTACACATCTATTTATGTCACATTTCATAAGAAAGCAGTGAAGATTTTTTTACCTGGTAAGGTTCATAGAATAATGCTTCTACTCCTTCAGACAAACCCCTGATGAGTCCAAACGGATTACCCAAGACATCAAGGCCAAGAATAAGAACGTACATCTGTTTAATAGCCTAAAATAAAAATATGTAAAAGTATTTCAGAAATTACACTTAGCGACAAACAGTATAATATACTTAGATGAAAAATAAAAGCTAAATGATTTTAATATAAAAACAAAGTTGGTGGGAAGCACCAAAGTAGCTGCATTAAGAAGGATCTTATATCAGTAAAATCATCAAGTCAAGCAAATAAGCATCACTTCTCACAAGCATTGCATAAGCAAATGACATTAACATTCAAGATTTTTTACAATTCAAGCATGTTACCTAGATTTTTCTCATAACATAGCATAAAATTTTGTCTGCTTAGCAAGAAATTTTTGTCGTCACTGTAAAACACGAACTACATCCATATAAAGCAAAATATTTTTAAAAAAAGACTGGGTACCTCCCAGATTTTTACATTTTCCCTCTGGGAAGGGTGAACATTTTTCTATTAAATTAGTACATCTAGTTAGTACTACTAAATTAGTTCATCCAAAGAACCCTCTATAATTAATGCTAGAACTCCCTATTCAGAATCTGAAAATGGTATCTGACCCCAAAGTAAACACAGTATAATCCAAAAATTTGCAATTATTTTGCATGTGTTTATAAATTTAAGCTTTAAATAAACACACAAGGCTGCAAGTAGTTGTGCTTTGGTTCTATGAGAAATAAAAAGTCATTTCAAAACGTAAATTTACTGACATTTTGACATTTCCTTATGCTAACCTGTTTGGAATAATGCCTTACAACTGCTGATTGGAGCTGTTGTGTAGTACAGAAATGATATCCAAGTTCAAAGAATGCCAACCTAAGAGGAGTAAAGAGGAAAAGTAAGTTCTTATTATGAAGAGCAGATAACATCTGATATACGCAATACTGGTATTGTGTGTATTTTGAAGCATCCTTACAGTTATATTTTTAACTTACTTAAAGACAACATCTTGTACATCTGTCAGGGTGGCACCTATACTCTTCAGCAGGAGATTCAACGACTGAAGTGGTATCAATTCATTCTTTCTTTCTTCTTTGTTACTATCTTCTCCACCAGTACTAAGTGAAAAGCTTAAGTGTAACTAGAGAATAAAAAATATATTGGTAATATGATTATTAGACATATTATTTTTCTATCTTTAGTCTTAACATTTGAGATAAGACATTTCATATATTTCATACTTATATAAGGTCCTCAGCAAAAATTAAAGCACATTTCCAAGATGTTTTTTAATGATCTGTTTCTTAATGTACAGTGCCTACTATTCTGCAAGAGACAAAAACTCTTCAGTTAGAGAGCAAACACAGGTGGTACTGTGAAAAACATGTACCTTAATTGGAGAGATATGAAAGTACTCATAGAGGCTGATCTGTGACGTATCCATTGATGACACACTCATCAGTTCTTCTTGAAGAGATTCAACATCCTTTTTGAAAAGTTCTAGCTGTGAATGCATTTTCAAAAACTTTAAATTACTTTAAAATTTAGAGTATAAAAAACAACGATGTTTGTCACTAGGACGCAATACACTGGCAAACACTGACAGTATCCTAATCTAACTTTTCCATTTAAAGAGTTGCCTTCTAACTAAAATTCATTTGCATCCTTATTAGCATGAAAGAAAAATACACACCTAAAAAGACAATCTGATATGCATCTATTAAATAGTTTTTTGAAGTTTACAAAACCATTTAAAAAATTATATTTTGATTAAAGTTCAAATGTCAAGGTTTATTCAAGTAAAGTAGGGACAATTTTTACCTTGGTCAGACAAAGGGTGGACATACACTCTTCTACACACTTAAAACAGACAGGTTTTTTAAAAAAAAACACCAAACCACCAACAAGACTAAAGACTATTTTCTGTAACACAGAAGCAAGGTTTCTACATATTTAGAGATATGACCTTCATCCAGCCCTCTTCTCCTTTCTCTTTCACAAGACAGAGCTCCTTTACCACAGTTTTTGAAATACAGCCAGCAACAAGAGACCCTTTAAAGATTTAAATAACAATTCTAAAGTCGTAGTTAGAAAAGACTCGACAAAGAAAATGAAGTTGTAACTGAAATAAAGTTGGAGATCCTTTCAGAAAAGGTACCATCAACACAAAGGTACAATTCAAACACAAAACAGTCATGGCACTGAATAGTAGGTAGACATCAAATCGTAAGAGTCTTGCACAATGCCACTGAAACTGTAAGTGCAGAAAAGGGCCTTTTCTAACCTGTAGATAAAGTTATTCAGGTCAGGGGAGAGGAAAAAGGAAGTAATACAAGTGGTCTTTTTTCACAACTATTGATTGAAAATTAACATAATTCCTCAAACTACCAGAATAATCTAGAATTTACAGGTACACCTGGTTAGCAACAGATGTAATACACTGTATATGCTCTAGCACAGTGCTAGGAAATGCCAGTTTCCATGAAATGTATGACAATACAGTAACATTTCTGAAGGTATTCTAGGTTTCTACCTCTTGGTCACTCAGTACATCAGCCTGAGTAAAGAATTCAACCAGCGCATACAGGAAGCCAAGATCTAATCTGAGATCCATCTCTTGAATCAGGACCATGAAATACCTATGAGAGAAACAAAACTCAATTATTAAGACATTTTACAAAAATATGTAACAACTCAAACTTAATCTAGGGTATTCAGGTCACTTATGCATTGACTTGATCTCCTTGGAGTTTTTTCAAAGGTTTCCTGGTATCATAAACTACTCTATGTTCAAAGGGAGCCTTAAATGTCATCTAGCACAACTGTCCTGTAATCACCATGGACATCTTCAACTACATCACATTGCTAAGAGCCCTGTTCAACCTGACCTTGAATGTTTCCAGTGATGTGGTATCTACCACCTCTCTGGGCAACCACACTCACTGTAAAAAATGTCTTCATTGCATCAGTCCAAAACTCCCCTCTTTTGAATGTAAAACCACTACCCCATGTCCTGTCACAACAGGCTGAAAAATCTGCCCCCATCTTCCTTACAGGCCTCCTTCAAGTATTAAAAGGCCACAAAATGATCTTTCTGGAGCCTTCTCCTGACTCATTTGCCACTACTGGTGAAAAGACTTCCCTCAGAGGTCTAAGGTAAAACACATTTCCTGTAATGAGAACTATTTAAATCAGTAGCAGTATTTAACAGCATATATAGCATCTTTACCTTTTTTAAAAGAGACTAGAAATCTGCACTAAAAAACTTCTAAAACCCCCTTGATTTACCCCATGAGTGTATAAAATCATCTTCCATTATGTTTGACCCTCTTGTGATTAAACATAATAGCAAGAACTGTAACATGTCTACTTACTTAATATGAGATATTTGTGAATGTCCTGCAGTTCTCATGACGATACTGACATCAGTAAATGGTTTTGGTGCTACAAAATTGTAAAATATGAAGAGATCAGCATTGACTTTTGTATTACAAACATACCATTGTGAAAATGTCACATGTTAAGGATTTTCTTAACATTGTAAAGTAGGATTACATAACACGACTGGCAAACAACTAAGTCAGGGAAAAGAGCAAGAACAGAAAGGGGTAGGGGGATATTCATGAAATGGAACATCAACATTCTCTTTCACTCATCACTGAAAATGTATAATCTTCATTTAGAAGAAAACTAATATTGATCATATTCTAGACTTAGGTAATTTCCCTAGTCATTCAACAGTATTTTCCAACAGCTGATGCAAAAAGCGCCCCCTAAAAAAGTGCATATATAGGTACTGTAGTTTGAAGTTAATCATATTCAGAACAAACACGTGACATCTGATTAAACTGTACAAAAGTGACATTATTCTGGTCTTCCAAGTGACTGCCCTGAATGAGTTAATGGAAGACTGCAATGCATCACAGAGTACACTAACACTGAGTTACACTCCATGGAATGGACAATTCAGAAGGCTACAGACAAACAGGCAAAATATAACTTGCCATCTACAGAGCTCATAAATGGTGCCTCCCACATCAAGTCTGAGTTTAGACTGGCACACTTTAATTTTCTTATGAAAAATATTTCAGGTAAGTCACTAGGAAAGTCATTCTTGCATGCAAGCAAAGAGAAAAATAAAACTGTTTATAATAAACTATTTGTGACAGCAGGATTAAAAAAAAAAAAAAATCACATGACTGAAGAGGGCAAGTCTGATAAAACTGGCTTTTGGCAGTTGCAAAGTTTTTATCCAAACATTACTTTCACATTGTGCTCTCCAAGAGCACTGAAGTAACATGTAAAAAAGGTATGCTGAAGCATTATGATATTGATGGATGAAATACACTTTGTTTTCTTCTGTTAACTGTTTAATGGTTTTCTGTTTGTCATCTTTGTAGGGAAAACTGCTTTGGTATCTCTAGCATTAGTATTTGTGCTATATGTAGTCTGTAAGCTTATACAGACTTCATTTGTTAAAAACAATGTGGTTAACTTTAACACAACCAATTTATACCGTAATTTTAGAAGCAAGGATTAAGTTAAACTAGAATAACAAACCTGAATCCAAGGTGATGGACTTTGGAGGTTTAATAGGATAAAACACAAAGGGAAATATAGCTCCAGGAATCTGGTTTTGTATCTAATAGGGGTAAGGACAGGACAAGGTGCAGCATGTTAGCTTTTGAATAATGAAATATTTTACAATTAGGACAAAACACAAAAAATATGAACACTACCTGTAGCATTCCACCAACATGAAAGCAGGAAAAAAAAAGCTGCTATTGTAGTTTAAATATTCTCAAAATGAAATAACCTAATCTAAATGGTCTAAACAAGCTTCTCTGAGTTGGATGTAATAAATGTCTACAGAATTTTTGCAAATGATTTGTCTTTAAAAACTTGAACACACCTGAGATTAATACATTGTACTTCTTGTTGGTTGCTGAGAAAAGCCACAAGAAGCAGCATGGAAGACAAATGATGCATGGTTTTTATGAACAGTAATAACTGTCCAGGTTATCTTCCAGAAGCATTTAAACAGTATTGGCAAATACTGAAAAACACTGATGTAAAAGCTACTGTGTACATCTACATTAAAAAATTCAGAATTCAAACCCTTCTGAAAACAAATGCAAGCTTCCATACATGTTCCCTTTTTAATACCTTTTTTTTCCCCACAAGACTCACCTGTATCCTGTAAACTTGAATTCTGAATGACTTCTGATGTGCAGATGAACTGTATTCTACTTTTAAAGCTGGAAGATAATTCCTTCTGATAGGAATCTCATTTGGTTGTTGAATTTTCATGTTCAGTCCATTAGGAGTTAAACAAACCTGTTGTAATCAAGCAAAAATCTATATAAGCTTCAAAAGATAGGTTTTTTTTAGTATACTTCTAAGTTTACATTTCATTATTTTATTTCAATGTTTGTTAGCACTGTAGAGGTACTTCAGCAGTAAAAGTTTTGTAGCTTTTCAGTCAGATGTTATAACTTTAAGAGTCAAATTTTGTCATATATTTCAATAGAAGTAACACTAGAAAATATTACACTATTTGGGGTATTACGAGTGTCCAAGCCATGGCTTTGTAGAGAACATAACAGTATAATATAATGCTCTGTGACTAAGATGAAAATTGGTTTATTTACCTACACTATGTTCATTTATCTACACTGTAATTCAAGTATGAATGATGAATTCCTAGAATTTGTCTATAGACAAGGACAGCAGAATTTGAAGCATAATGCCCTTCTACATTCCAGAATGATTTCTGAAACCATTTTTGCATAGGTATGTTCTTAAATGACACAAATGAATCATCCCACAGTGGGGCACTTGACATATACAACATTTTGTGATAAACCAAGCAAATCAACAAACCCCAAAATAACACCCTGCCCATCTCCCAGGTACAGCAAAACAATCCAAAGTTTCTTTACTGTGGCTTTACACAAAAATCTTACATTTTGATTTCAAATTTGGATGCTAAGAACACAAGGTCTATAACAAGCTTTCAATAATTTTTGGCTGTTTTTTGCAAAGACATTTTTTCTAGACAGAGACAAAGGATTTTCAAATGGATTACATACATCAATCAATCAATACAAATTTTCACTGGAAATGTCTTCAAAAAGAACAAATTTGATATATTATCTTTTTTTGTGTATAGGTGTAAACAACAGAATTAGAGAACTATCAGTATTACCAAAACATTTGGTTCCAATTCAATTATTTTGTTTTCTGAAGGTGTTAGCTCACTGTAATCTCTGAATTCTTGTTCTAATTTATCAGTCTGCTTAACACTCATTGGTCTCCATCTTGACTTCTTCTTGGGTTTTGTCTCCCAAACAACATCAGAACTTTCAAAACAAACGAACAAGAAAGAATGATTAGCAATTTTGAGATAAGTTTCATCTACCATAGTATCTTTCAAAAGGTTCTAACAATGGAATGAGAAACGTCATCACAAAACATTACTCTAGTAAGAAAGTAACCCATACTACCCAGTGTCTTCTTGGTACTAAGCAGAATCATAGAATCATTAGGGATCGGAAGGGACCTCAAAAGGTCACCTAGTCCAATGTGGCATAGTCCCCATGCCACAGCAGGATCACCTAGACTAAGTCACACTAGGTGAGTCTTGAACATCTCCAGAGAAGGAGCAACCTCCCCGGGCAGCCTGTTCCAATGCTCTGTTACTCTCACTGTGAAGAAGGGCCTTCTGATATTGATATGGAACCTCCTATTTTCCAGGTGGCACACACTGCCACTTGACCTTGAGAAGAGCCTGGTTCCATCCTCCTGACATCCACCCCTCACATATTTATAAACACGGATGAGGTCACCCCTTAGCCTCCTCTTCTCCAAGCTCAAGAGACCTAGCTCCCTCAGCCTTTCCTCATAAAAAGAGGGGGGGCTGTATTTTCTCATTATCTTAGTTGCTCTATGCTGGACACCTTGCAGCAGCTCTGCGTCCTTCTTGAGCCAAGGGGCCCAGAACTGGACACAAGACTCCAGATGTGGTCCCACTAGTGCAGAGAGGGAGAAGAACCTCTCTTGATCTGCTAACCACCCCTCTTGTGATCCCCCCCCAGGACGCTGTTAGCCCTCTTGGCCACAAGAGCACACTGCTGGCTCATGGTCATCCTGCTGTCCACTAGAAACCCCAGGTCCCTTTCTCCTACACTGCTCTCCAATAGGTCAGTCCCTAACGTATATGGGTACCTGGGGTTGTTCTTGCCCAGATGCAAGACTCTACACTCACCCTTGTTGGGCCTCATTAAGTTTCTCTCTGCCCAGCTCTCTAGCCTGTCCAGGTCTTGCTGAATGGCACCCAGCTTTGTGTCATCAGTAAACTTCTTGACAGTGCACCCAAATCCCTCACCCAAGTCATTAATGAATAGATTGAATAAGATACCAGTCTCTCCAATGTAATGCAAAAATGAGCCATTGACAGCAGATCTGTACAGGTGCCCACTGATGAGAATGGGAATGCAAAGGACACTGAACTGGAAAACTCACTTTCAACAGTACTGCAATCCATTTCTCTGTATTCTCAGTGCAGTTTTTGCACTTTTTGTACAGAAATGCATACTGAATACACTAAAAATTGAGAACTTCTCAATAAAACACTTCTGAAACTCTTCTATTTTTCACAGCCAGTTTCTTCACTATTGCTGACTGGACAGTCAATTACTTGTTTCCTCTTCCAATTTTATAACTGTTTCTTTTTGGTTTGGTTTTTTAAATTGTATTTCAAAAGAATTGTATCTTTCATCATTAATAAATCAAAAGAAAATAAACAAAATTATCATCTTTAAAGGGCACTGGACTCCTCTGTTTATTCCACTGCTTCTGCGAGAAGTTCACACATTCAGTTTCATCTCAGAGTCAAAATGAAGGCACATAATAGAGCATAAACCAATACTATCAACTAGGTGGAGAGTTACTATTTAGCCCACAAAGAGACATGGGTCCAGGCACAACCCCCTAATCCAATCCCTACAACTACAGGACTACAACTCTGTATTCAGTTACACCAACCAGAACCACCAAGAAAACTGAGATTATGGCAAAGTAGTAGCTACAAAACACTGTAAACACCATGCAACTAGTGATGGAACTTTCCCCCTCTTATCTTTTTGTTTTTCCTTTTATTTTTCTCTGCTGGAGGGGTGGAAGACGCTGCAGGGTGATTTGGACAGGTTGGATCAATGGGCAGAGGCCAACAGGATGAGGTTTAATAACGCCAAGTGCAGGGACCTACATTCTGGCCACAATAATCCCCAGCAGAACTACAGACTAGGGGATGAGTTGCTGGAGACTGTCCTGGCAAAGAGGGACCTGGGAGTACTGGTTGACAAACAGCTATATATGAGGCAGAAGGGTGCCCAGGAGGCATAAAAGGCCAACGGCATCCTGGCTTGTATCAGGAATAGTGTGGCCAGCAGGATTAGAAACATAATTTCTCCCCCTGTACTCAGCACTGGTGAGTCCTCACCTTGAGTACTATGTGCAGTTCTGGGTTCCTTGCTTCAAGAAAGATATGGAGATGCTAGAGAGGGTCCAGAGGAGAGCAACAAGGCTAGTGAAGGGACTAGAGGGAAAGTCTTATGTAGAGAGGCTGAGGGAGCTGGAGTTGTTCAGCCTGGAGGAGACTCAGGGGGAGAACTCTGTAACTACCTGAAGGGAAGTTATAGACAGGTGGGGGTCATGCTCTTCCAGGCAACTAGTGATAGGATGAGAGGGCATGACCTGAAGCTGCATCAGGGGAGGTTTAGGTTGGATATTAGGAAGCACTAACCCCACTAAGGGTGGTTAGACATTGGAATGGACTGCCCAGGGAGGTGGTGGAGTCCCCATCTTTTTCTTTAAGAAAAGACAGTATGTGGAACTTAATGCCACAGCCTACCTTATTGTGGTCATGTTAGGTCACATGCTGGACTTGATGATCTTACAGGTGTTTCCAGCCTTGATGATTCTTTGATTCCTCCCCCACCCCCTTTCTAACTATGCTGTGATCCCAAAACTGGCAGGAAACTTGTTTCTACATCTGATTAGATACAAACTGACTTTTACGTTCTTTTCATAAGACATAAATAGAAACACTCTGAATAGCAGGGTTTTCTTCATTGCACTCAAGCACAGTCTCTTGTTCTCAGCTAAGAGCTTTGAGAAGTTTGATGTCCACTCACTTTTTCAAAAAGAAAACAGTACCAACTACAAGCACTACTAGACTGCTGACTATGGATAACTGCTACCAAGAAACACTGGTTCACTCAACTGTACTTTTAATCTAGGTAATTAGCTGCCACTTTTAATGGTGAGTTTCCACCATCTAGATAATTATTAGAACTCAGTTTCTCAGTTGGAAGTTCTTTGCGAGTGACAGATGTAAAGCATACGTGCAGTATACATGTATGTGAAGGTTCTGCTTCCTTGTTTTGAAATGCGGAGCAAAGAACTGAGCAGAAGAAAAAAACCCTCACTACAGTAATCTCATGGTTATGAATACACACAAGTGTGAAGATTATGGCAACGACATGCAACTGTTCTTTGAGCATTTCAAAACATCCCTTAATATACGACAGTACACATTTCTTAAGTATTACACTGGTGCTTTTCAACCACCCCTTCATGTCATAGTAGAAAACCTGAAGTATGAGACTCTTGGAGGCACTGCAATTTCTCAATAAAAACTTAAAAGAACTTAAAAGCTGCTCTGCTACTACATCAAAAGTTTCAACACAGACTCTCCCAACTAGAACAGTTTTTCATTCTATGATTTGTTTCTGTAATGAAAATAGGAAACACTGCTGTTCAATGTATTGAGTGTACCACATAGGATTACAAATACTTGTTGCAAAAACACATACATTCAAATACAGAAAGCACATGCATTAATGTAAAACACAGTAAAAACTCTAGAACTAAATAGCTATGTTTTCCTGTTATAAACATATTTACCCGTGTGGCTTTTTCCTCATCCATCACATCCCAAAAGTGAAATTAAATGTGTGAAAATACCTGGTTAAACATTTTAGACTAATGAACACAGAATATATTACCTTGTAATTCCAATATAGGACACTTCTTGCTTTGTGTAATTATTAACCAACGAAATTCCAACATCTTGCAAAGACAGAACAATTTCTTGTTCTGCTAGTTCTGCTTTTACACTTTCATATGTCAATCTAAATACATTCTCATCTTCAGTGATCAGGACAATACGCTGCAAGCCTTCAAAAAATGACACTAAGTAGACCACTTTTCTAGAATCCAGAGTGAGTATTTCCATTTTGTCCTACAAACAAGAGAAGAAAAGTTTTCTTTATTCATAACTCACCACATTAATTCACCACCACAAGCAAATGCAGAGTCTTAGCAAAATGGGTAACAACAGAAGGCTTTTTTTAAAGTTGTAGGAAAACAATGTATTTTTATTTAAGAATTTTCACAGCAGTTTCTCTCCCAAACATACGCTTTCAAACTGAAGAAAACGCTTATTGGTACAAGCTCCAAACATGGTGTAGTTACTGTTCTGCATTTGAATCTCATACACGAGAGTGCTGACCTTGATACAGTGATAAACAGGACAACTAATCAGATAAAATTAAAGAGAGATTTAGATAATACACATGCCTCTTTTGGGGTAATTTCCTCAGTTCTATTTCCACATCTCCATTTCAGTTTTCTAGATCCTGCTGGGTCTGCCCAAGTATACAGTACTGCCTTATTTGGTTGAAGATAGTCCTCCAATTCACTGAGGGAGCTAGAACAAAGTAGTAGTAAATTAAAATATCGATTAAGATTTTATGTCAATGACTTTAGCATTCTAATATTTCTGCAAAAACATTTTATTTTTTTCAAATAATGAAAACTTCAATCAGTATTCAGCTTGAAAAAAATGCATAAAGCTATTCTCAGTGCAATAAAAAACCTAGCATTTATACTTCAAAATATGTATGTATACTTTAGAAACAAAGTATACACAGTTGATTTTATATATTCATTTTCTTCTGTATTGACAGGGAAACATTAAGTAGACAAAAAACTCCTGACAGTGGTCCTTACAAGCTGAAAGAGAAATCCAGTACTTGTTCAAGATCCATTGTTTAGAGAAGGTTTCCCCAACATACTTGCTGAAGGGAATAAAACTGCAGTGTTTAGTATTGGGATGCAGTGGATAGTATCAGAATGCAATACATACTTTGAGACAGATCTCAGATTCCATTCCCCTTCACATACAGTTCAAACCCAGCAGGCTTGTCTTCCAAAGCTTTGTGAAAGGAGGAGAAATGGAGAAGGAGGTGCTCTCTGAGATGCAGCTATAGAACATATGGGAATGGCTCAAAGCTGCAGCAGGGGAGGTTTAGACTGAACATTAAGAAGCATATTTTTACCCAGGGGATGGTCAAACCCTGCAACATGTTTCTTAGGGAGATGGTCAATGCCCCAAGACCTGTTGGCGTTTAACAGGCATTTAGATAATGTTCTTACAAACACGACTTATATTTTGTTCAGAGCTGAAGTGGTCAGCCAGATCTATTAGATCCTATCCTCCACAGTTCGTTACAGAAGTTACATACATATTTATTTATTTTTATGCTAAAATACCTGATATTATGGTTTAAAAAGCATAGCAAATAATTGACTATATTGATCAGATAAATTCAAACTACTTCATTCCTACTAGACTGATCTCTTTAATTTGAGAAGAATCCCTTTCATTTTTCAAGTAAAAAGAAATACTTTTTTAAATAACACTGCTCTGACTGATCAAAAGAAAACAGCAGTAGAGGCTATTTGGCTTTCATAAAAGGAACAGGCAAAGAATGCTGCAGATAAGCTTACACTTTTCAGCATCTGCATTACAGTCACAAAGTATTACAAAAACATTGCAGTTTAAGAACATTACCCGTCAGACATGTGCAGGTGCAGAAACAAATTTTCACTGATCACTTTAACAGACCTGATTTACCTGCAGTCTTACTTTTAGCCTTACCTGACAAAAAGTAAAGCTTCTTAAGAAACAGGCTCACAATACATGACATAACACTTCAACATCTCTATACATCCACACTTGAACTCTTATTACATACCTTTGTCCAAACTCAATGATTTCATCTTTTGTATGGTTTATTAAGAGAAATGGAGCTGCTCCTTCATGGTAATTCGAAAAGGTTATCACTGTAGAGTGTTCAGTCAGGTTAACGTCCACTGTAATTCCTCCAAGCTATCAGATGTAAAAATTAGAAAGTAAAAAAACAGTTGAATGCATTTTTAGTAAAGCAAATGTAGCTTAATTTTTAAAAACTTTTGTTATTTAAGTCCTCAAATATTTTAAAACAGCTTGCTTGGTTGACTATCTTTAGAATATTCCCTAATCGTAACTACTAGGTAGTAAGTATTGCACTTAGCAATGAAAACTATGGAGGACTTCCGTACTGTCAGACTTTAGGTTGGTAGTAGAGGAATTGATTTTGAACCATATGGTTCATATTCATTCAGATAAACCACTAATTTGCATTAATTCTCTCAAAAACATTCCAGTATTAAAAAACATATTTAAAAACTACTGCTAGATAAGACTATATCCAACACAGAAATGTACTGAATGGAGTTAAAGTTTTTTCCAAATTAACTTACTGTTACTGCAAAATGAATGTAGAGACTTCTCAGACTCATCTAGGGAACGCTAGCAAAACAATGTGTCTTGGCATCTGTACATCTGCTACACAGAGAACTTAAAACACTCTGTACAGGCAAAGTACAGAAGAGAGATGCTCAAGTATCATACACTTTCATTTGCATAAACTATTCTCCAGCTAAGATACTGAAATACTTGATTGTATGGAGAGATAAAAAGTTGAGAATGGAAATGAAGGAGTTGTTTATCATGTTTTACCTCAATATCCAAAACCAAACATTTACCTTGTTGTCCAAATGCAGCAGCAGACAGTTTTCTTGCTTATCAAAATTTATCTTCTTTGGGGGAAGATCAGAATTTTCAACTCTAACAAGCAGTTTGTTGGCATCATTTTCAGGCCAAAAGGGAATGCACTAAGAAATAAAACAATGGTAATTTAAAGTGAGAAAAACTAGATATTGAAATGTTATTCACTGTAGCCAAAGCTGTAGCCAGTTTCATCAGAAACTGTATTAAAAAAACCTAAAAGCAATTCTTTACCTTAATACCATAAATTAAAAGCAAGTTACAAAACATTCACACTACAGTGAAACACTGAGGAGTTAAGGAGCTAAAAGTGAAAACTGTTAAGACTTCATATTCACATAAGGGTGTGGATTTAAATGGGTAACACACACAGAATCTAGAGTATAAAACTAAGCATGGTTACACCACCAAAGTGTGCAAGCTTCTTCAAAAACAACTGACAAAACTGTTTTCCATTAACAGATGTCTTGCAACATAATTTTCAAATCAGTCTTATAGTGACAATGACAAAAAGGGGTATTAGCATAAATAACCTCCATGGTATGTAGGACATCAGCATACTTACTCTTCTCTTGCAAATGTAACTAGTGAAAAGCTTCTGACATAATAAGAGAGTTCTACTACAGGTAAAAGCTACAGTTCACAGTAACTCTCAACCAACAAGAACCAATATGTGATTAAGCAGGTAAAATTTTCTGTATTTCAAGCTGTTCACCTGCAATATCTAAAGCTTTAGGAACACCTTTCTGCAACAGAGCTTAAGAAATGAGATTTTTTTTATTGTACCTGAATCCTAGAATTAAATCTTCAATGGTGAAAGACTAGTTCACCAACTTACCATGCCACTAAGTTCCCTTTCCCATTGTTTCTCACACCACAGGAAGCAGAAAGACAAATAAAAAAAAAAATATAGTTAAACAGCAAGATTAAAGGTGTTATCTGTATCCTGCAGACAAAGGAAATTTAAATTTTATGCTGTAACCTAGCATAAAACACAGCAGGTAAATTTCAATACAGAAACTGAGACCTCAAAAGGAAAACCAGCCAGCGGTAAATGAAAGTTTAAAATAAAAAAAAACCAACAACATAAGGAACTCAAGGCCTCATCCAACCTGACATCAAACACCTCTGGGGAGAGGGCATCCACAGCCTCCTGGGGGAAATCTATCCTAGAGACTCTCTACCCTCGTACTGAAGAACATCTTCCTAAGATCTAGTCTAAACCTGGTCTCCTTCAGTTTAAAACAATTTTGCCTTGTCCCATCACTAGACACCCTTCTGAAAAGTCCCTCTCCACCCCTCCTTGTAGGTTCCCTTCAGTTATTGGAACACAGCTGTTTCCCTTCAGGTATTGGAACACAGCTGTAGGAAGCCCCCAGAATATCCCCTTCTTTAGGCTGCACAACCCCAGCTCCCTAAGCCTACTCTCATAACAAAGGTGCTCCAGCCCTTGGATCATCTTTGTGGTCTCCTCTAAACCCACTCCAACAGCTCCACGTCCTTATTTTGGGAACTCCACAACATGCCAGAACTGACATAATTTTGGGAAATGACAACATGTCAGACACCAACTGACAAACAAGATTACTCAAATGATTGTAAGCACGGAGAATAATTTGTGAGTAGGGTAATGGGGAGAGGCCTGCACCTGGCAGGAGAGATCAGCACTCTGCAGCAGGCTTTGCCAATCTGAATGCAAAACTATACTTAAGCACTGAGAACATGGTGAGATGTCATTTCTCTCAAGGACTGTCTGGCCATTGCCAGCGTTCCCTATACTACTGGGGGTGTGTGGGGGGGAAGAAAAACACCCTAGCAACAAGGATAAAAGGAAGGATTCGAGCACTGCTGGGAGCCCTCCTTGAGCCTCCAGCCAGGATGACAGACTCATCAAAAATCTGTGAAGCTGAGGGAGTGAAGAGGGACTGGTCACCTATCACCACCACAATGCCACCTGATGTCCACAAACCTGAAACTGACTGAGAAGGCAGTCAGAGAAACTGAGTTTATCCAGAGATCTGTGGAGCTCAGGAGAAAGGTGAGGGGAGAGTTACAGCCTGCAGTCCTGAGTGGCGATCTGACCTCACAACTACCTTTTCTTTTCCTTTTCTCCTCTCCTTTCAGAGTTGAACATTGTAATCCTTTAGGTGAGTGTTTTCTGCAGAAAAGTTTGAAGCTTAGCTTTGAAAAGTAAAGTGGTTGCCCCCTCCCACCCCTTCCCCTTTTCTCTCCTTTTAGGTACTTCTGCCTTCTTCTTCATCAGTCTCCATCTTGGACTTCAGGAGCTGCACAAGCATGCTGCTCAGACAAAACATTCGTTGAGTAATCATCTGCATTGTCTCTCAACATGAAGTGAATTTATGGTGAGTAGGAGGACTCACCTGAGAGAGGGCCTTTGAGATTACTGAATTTAACGAGGACTTTGCTGAACCACTGTGATTTAGACAGAGTAGCAGGAACTGCCTACAACTCATGTTTCAAACATCTTCTGTTTTAGTAACTGTAAGAGCACGTGATGGAACTCTGTATGCCTGTATCCCCAACCTAGGGAGCCCTGGGTGACACTGCAGAGGTGCAAGCAGGAAGAGGCATAGTGTGTGCTAATGAAGCTCTGACCCTCTAATACATAGGTATGGATAAGTGATGTTTATGTATGAGATTCTGTAATATAACCCTAAAAAGCTTGAGCCCAAGGGCACACAGTAGGCGGAGATATCCCGGTGTGCCCAGTGCTGAATAAACCCATCTGCTTCTAACTCTTTGCAAGCTGGAGGTTTGCTTCTCCATGTCCTCAATACCACCTGTGACCAGGTCTCCATTTTCCCTCTGGAAAGGCCCTATGTCATCTCTGGTCTGCCTTCTGTTACTGGTGTACGCAAAACCCCCCTATTCTGTTATACTGCATAATAGAATCTTTGTATTTAACAGTTGTCTTGGGTACAGTCTTCAGCAATATTTTGTTTCTTTCTCTAGGGATGCATTTTGGTCAACTGTCTTGTGTTACACCTAATTTGAAGGACTGTCCTTGGCAAGACTTTTCTTACTAAGCACGGTGCAACAACTTCTACCATAACCTTTGAAGAAGAATGGTTTTTTCTAATTAAAGTATCTTACAGACTGGCTGCTTTTCAGACAGGGAACATGTCAAAGAGAAGACAGGTTCTACATGAGGACTGTTTCTCCCTCTGAGATGTCAGACTACCTATCACTAAGAAAGAATAGTGACTAAAAAAAGAAAAGCAGTAACGAAGAGTCTGTTTAACATAAAATTACAAAAACAGAATGGGGGAATAGGGAGCAAGAAAAGCTGTGAATTAACGTTTCAACAAGCTTGATTTTTTTAAGGATCAACCTAATGCAAAAGAGTAAAGTGGGAAGTATTAAGAAAAATTCAATCATTAATTTTAAAATACAACAACAAAAAAGTCTAGCTTAGCTGCATAGCTGAGTTTCATATCTCAGGAACAGTGTAAGATACGATTTCCTTTCTGGAAATCTGTCCTGGATGCCCAAAGACAGACCAACAGAAGCTGGATGATGTCAAGCTGGTTATGTCAATTTAGAAGAGACAATAAACAACAGGACTGAACAACTGGGTTACAAATCTCGCAAACTTAGCTGATTAAGAGAATGCTTACCGCAAGGAAAAAAACAAAACCGTATCAACACATTGTTACAAGGCAAGCCATTTTGGGAGTGAAATTTGGATTAATTTAGTAAGGGTTAGATTCCTCTGCTGACCTCTAGTATTTTATTTGAGAAGCTGCCATTATCTAATCATGCTAACTAAAAAGGTATGAGAAAATATGCTAAACAGGAGGGCTACAAGGCCTTCATCTTTGATACCTGGTAACTGAAATGAGACTCAAGATCAATTAATACAATTATGCAACACCTAAGAAACAATGACACTTGTGGGACAAGTTAGAATATTTTCAAAGCACAGCAGTGACACAGACAATGGTGAAAAACATGTATCTGTAACACTATTAACTTTCAAAACCTTTGAATGGTTTTTGCAGAAATTTTCTAAAGTTCCAGTAAAATAATTAAATCTGTTCTAGTAAGAATTCTGTGTCAAATACAAACCTCAAAACAGCATGAAATAATAGTCTGATTATACATTCTCAGTTACAAGACAAAACTTGATATGAAGTGGCCTATGCCACTAGACATGAACCTTCATCATTTTCAAGATTTATGAACTAACTGGAGAAGGATCATGCTTGTAAAGAGTACAAAACTACATAAAGTCAAGGAAAATTCTGATTCAGAGGAATGTAACATTAGGATGTGGAACATATGTGCAGGCAAACAGGCTGTCCTTGAGTAAAAGCAAAGAAACTTTTTGGAAGTAATGATAAACATTATGGAAAGCTGAATTGACATAAAACATAAAAGCATTACTGTGCACTCTTCGAAAAAATCACAAGGAACAATTACACAAAAGGGAAGGGATGCAGTATGGATTTCATAAAATAATGTTATTTAAATGGTCTTCCACCACCAAAGATAAAACACACAGTTAAGAATGTGTTGAGATACCAAAATGGAACAGAAAGATTGGCAATCTGATTTAAAAATATTCAACTTTGATATTTTAGTTTGTTATCATTTCTGGTAACCTTCTGAAGTATCTACAATTCTGAAGAAAGTAAGAGAGGCTCCAAATCACTCTGTTAGGCTAAACTCTGTCTGTTTTGGATATGCTCTATTCAAAACTGGAAGAGGAAGAGGGAGACTTCCCTCCCCCCAGAACGCAGCACAGATCATTTTCATCTTTAACACTCATCAAGTATTATCCCAAACAGGCAGGATGGCCTCAACACTCCGAAGACAGTATCACAGGATACTGTAGTGCAAACAGCCAAGCAGCACACCCTGTGTGCAATAGTCAAGCCTAAAAGTCATTTTCACACCTCAGGCCACATGACCATGCTCTAGAAATTATGCATTAACTACCAAAAACTAGCAGTAAGAGAGAGTGAGTAAAATTGTTTGGAGCTACCTGAACCAATCCATTTTTTTCCCATATGAAAGCAGCATGAAACATGTCAAACCAGCCAAACTACTTGATCAAATACCACTACAAAAACTGAAGTTTCAGTGCCACTGCAGAGAGAATGTAACAGCACAGGTGTTTTCCTCCTACCATGTCACAGAGGTAAGTGGAAACGTTCCAATTACAATGTAAACCAGCTTTATATATCATAAAGCAACACTATGGAAGGGTAAGAGGACATTGAGAATTTGTCCAAAAAGCACAACATGTTTGGATACTGTCACTCTGCATTATGCATGGCCACCACTGACTGTTCAGATTTTTTTACCCTGTATAGAAAACAATTGGGAATAACTTGTTTTATAAGTTCACCTGTTGCAAAACAATAGGAATCCACTTTTCTTTGCCTTCTTCAGCTACTTCCAAAGTGTACTTGCTTCTATTAGAGATCATAAAAAATGGTGTGAAAGTTACAATTCTGGTAATATTAAAACTGCTGTTGTTTATGGTGACTCCAACCTGTGAACAGAAAAACATAGTTAGAATGGATGCTGTTCGTTTCATACTTCAATTTTACCTCCTGAAGATAACAGATTCAAAAAACACATTTAACTCACTTGATACTCTTTTTTATTACTCTTGCATTTCACAGAACCATGGCTTCCAACTGTGTCCAGTGAAAACTGATCAGATAGCTCACTGTCAGTAATCATAAGTTGCACCTGTGAAGAAGCACTGTAAATTAGTTTCAAAGACAAACAGTATTTTCCATCATATATCAATGTTTACATGTATACACATTCTTTATAAAAGTGCACAGTGGATATACTGGTGTTTCTATTAAAAAGTTAAGACATAATTGTCAGCATCAAAAAAGGTATCTTCTACCACCAAGCAATCATACACGGACCTTTTCCAAAAGTTACTACAACCAAAGTCCTAAAAGCAAACCAACAGTCTTGTAATGTCTCACATCATTCACCTGTCAGTAAAATTCAGCATTAAAAAAAAGTCCTAGAGTCAAATATTAAACTGCATCTTAACATTATCTTACTACCTAGATACAATCTACAAACTACCATTGCAAGCATTTGGTTTTTGAATAGCACTGATTTTTCAACTGACACAGCTTTACACTCCTTACACAGCTTCTGTGTTTTATTTGGAATGAGGACCTTTACATATGCAGTTAAAATGGAATAAAGGAAACACATCTATGAATTTTATTCTTCTCAAAGTTGAGAATCTTTCTTAATAATATACCTCAGATAACAGATTTCTTATCTCAAGGATATCTGATAACATACAGTTTAACTATTAACTGCAGACAAGATTTCATACCTTTTACAGAGCACAGCACAGAAGTAGTTTACTTTCAAAGCATAGAAATGGTTTCATACAATAATACAAGGAGCACAGAGCCATCACATTTTACAAAATACAGTACCTTGTTATTTTGGAAGAAGTTTTTGGGTTGGAATGAAAAAAGGAGTGGCTTTTTGTAATCTGGAGGATGTTTGCGGTGAATACCATCAGCTTTGTATTGCAACATTCGACCGGTTTTATTTACCATCCAGTATGGACTGTGAATTGCTATAACCATCTGCCCGGTTTTGTAGGTCACGTGGACAGCAATATCCAGCTCAGTCTTATCCAGTTCTGTGATGCAGTAAAACGTCATGAAGCTGATATCAGGTAAATTGCTTTTTATATGGTACTCACTTTTCCAATTTTGATCAAGATAGTTAAGTAATTCTAATTGTAGTTTTGTTTGATCCAAGACTGCATTATGAACCTGGGCTGAACATCCTTCTTGTACAGTCTCAAATTTGTTCCCATTTCCCTTTCAAAAAAAACAAACAAACAGGGTACATTTACATGAGTCACATGCAAAATTTTTGTGTTTCATTTTCTAACTAGCTTCAAAAATTAAGATACAAGTATTTTAATCAGAATTTTTAAATGCTTATTATACTAATTAACTATGTTAAACATCTACCTTAGTACATTTTAAAGAAAAAATACTGATGACCACCGGCATAATTTAATAGGCAAAACAGGAAAACTGTAACCGTATTCAAATTCGCAAACATACTGGGTTGAGTAATCATTCAAGCATTTCTTCCACAAGATTTATACATCTAAGGGCCATACAGAAAACAGCATGTTAATTTCACACATCTGGTAGAGGTCATGGTCTCCAGGTCCAACAGTAGTGCATTTGTGGCAAAATTTTATTATTATACTATTTGATTAAAAATATTAAATGTTTGAGAGAAATCTCAAATCTAAGAAAAAATATCTCAGTGCCTCACATCTATATTTTTATTATCCTAAGTCAACAGCAGTAAGCAGTGGGACACAACCACAGCAGATCCACATTATGAAATATTTAGTGCTCAAGAACCAGTGCCCACACTGGACATGTTTTAGGACTTTCACTTGAGACCTAACTGAAAAGAATATAAAAGGCTGGCCTATGAGAATCCATTAAAAGCAAGCTACTGACCCACTTAAGTGAATTGAGACAAGCATAACTCAAGGAAAAGAAATACACTGTTTAATAAGGCTCCAGCTGCACTTGAGCAACAAAAATTACTCTTTCACAGGGCCAAACTTGTACAGTGGAGGTTCTACATTGCTTATATATGTGAAGTATGACTTATTACTAATGATCACTGTCACTACTTTTCACATGCTAGTATTAAGTAATTTCTGCAGATACAGGCTTGCCCTTATCAAAGCGATAAGCTTGCTTCAAAAGTAACAGAAACCCTCTCTTTCAATATGGATTTCTAAAAATATTTCAACCAGCTGCCATCTTTCATATTATAGGTGGGCAATATCACAAAACAAACAAAAGAAGAAATTAAAGAATCACCTCTATAGAGTAAGTTATTTGATAGGGAAGAAGATTGCGGAGAAGAACAGGTGGCCATAAGTGAACAACATATGGAAAATCCCATTGATCTTCTCCACACAATGATGTCAACGTGTCTTTTACAGGAACAATATTTATGACAAGTGAGTGGTTAGTTGACCTCACAGACTGACATTTTCTTTGTAATAAATTGTTGACATTTTTTGTGATTTCATCAAATGTAATTCCTTCACACATATTATATTCACCATCCATGGCATTTTCATTGGCCAGTGGTTGCAAACTCAGTATGGACCTGTAAAATTAAATTGGTTTTTAAAAGCTCAATATGAGATTGAATTTTTCAATTATAAAAAGCTACACAACATGAAAATTCTGTTATCAGTTGAATTTCAGTAGAGAGGGGAGAGTAATTCATTGCCTGCTTTTATCTTGCTCACAGAAGGAAGAAGGTGGCTGGGATCCCAAAAGTTCTTGGAATTGTAAAAGCTGGTGCATTTTGCTCCATATCTAAAAACACACCTCCCTTGCCAAGAAGCAACTGCTAGAAATTCTAGGCTACTGAATTCCCTCTCTTACAAGTGCTTCTACTATCCTCTTCCAGTCAAAAGGTCTGGATAAACAATTTGTTCTCTATAATATATTTGCAAAAGGGCCCATCTTTCCAGTTATGTAAAGCATACAGTTTATGGATTATTTACACACGTAAGCTTTTGCAAGGCAAATGTTTTAATTCAACCTCAACTGTTTTTTTATAGTAAACTTTTCCTGACAGCCTCCTAACTAAACCTTAATAATTAAATATTAATGAAGTCACATTACATAAAGTGTTACTTATTTAATGAAATGGATAGAAAGTTGTCATCTTAAGACACAGGGAGAGTGAGGAAAAACAGAAAAGTCACAGTAATCACAAAAATAATGAAAGCAAACTGATCTGACAAGTTGGTGACAATTAGCTAGATTTTACATACAAACTCATTGCCATTTTAAGTAGGTATTAGCCTGAAGGTGCTAATATAGTACCTGTGCTGATTGACAAGTTTTTCTATATCTCTCATAGACTATAAGTTTATTAGTTTCTGGTTTTTTACTTCAGAATCAAACATCTGAAGAAGTTTTTTTTTATTAAAAAATGCTGCAATACAGCACTACATACCACTGCATTAAGAAAACAACCTATGGATAACAATCATTCAATTTCAGAAGCACCTGGGCTCAGATTCTTAAAGTAAATTAGCTCATTTAAGTTGTTCATGAATATGTATTTAAAAATAATTCAAATTCAAGAACAGATCAGTAACTTAAATACTCTAAAAGAGATCCTACCCAACATTAATAGTAGATTGTTAATTAAAATATTAGATACCAAAGGGAAACAATTATTTATTTTTTTTTTAAAGAAAAACTGTACGATATAATAATCAAAGTATAAACTTATTCCATGATCAAAATACAATGTAACAGGAATACCTGTAAGAGGAAAATGGTATGTTGAATTCATTTTCCGGTGAAGCAGTCCCTAAACATCTTCCTTCCTCAAAAACACTTAATGGAATTGAAAAATGATTTCTTATCTATGTGAAATAAAAATCCAGCAACACACATTAGAAAACAAAAAAAAAAAGATACAGTGATCTCAGTCAAGCAGTACTGAATGAGAACTCTTGTTGACCTTACTCATTTATCATTGAAGGTCTGGTATTCTAGAATAAATTATCTACAATTCCAGCAAATCCCCTCAGATTATTTGGTTTTGCAGTTTAATGCTACATTTACATTACAAAATTAGTATATTACCTGTAGAATACTTTTCTAGGAGAAACATAAAGCATCATAAAACCAAAGACAAGTAAATATGAATTTTAGAATAACTTTCCAAACAACTTTTCCTAAAAATTTAGCAGATACAAGGGCACGTGGGTTAAAATCAGGAAGCAGAAGAGGGGTAAAATACTTATTTCATGTTAAGCAATCAATGTCCATAATAATTTTTGGATTATATACTGAACTTTTTCTTAACCAACTTTATTTCAGGGTTAATTTAATGGCAGCATACAGTCTGGAAAAAAATAACTTTACTAAATAATAGAACAGAAAAAATTACTTTTAATCATGTAATAAACTACTCTGGATAAAAGCAGCAAGAGAAGTGTTACAGGGAGACTATCATTATGGAACACTCCTATCTGGATCTTCCCTGTAGTTCTAGAATATACCATGTCCATCAGAAATAGTACTCAATCAAAAACAGTATATGCTCAAAGGGCTCACTCTTCAGACGATTTGGTGCACAAACTGGAATTCACGTATCAGTGGCACAGCAAGAAGAAAAAGAAATAATCTGACACAACAACCCTGCAGAACAAGGTTAGGTTAAAACAGGTCTGACCACTTCATGCAAAGCAAGCAGTTTTATAAGACCGGCATTGCAGCTAGCTACTGATGATCTACTCTGATCTAAACTCTGTCTTGTTTCCAATTCCACCTACCACATCTGTCATTTTGAAAAATCCTTTCTTGTTGAAATTCTATCCTGAACTATCTTATAACAAATACACAACTGCAAAGTTTCAGTAAATAACAATACATGTAAGACTAGAGGATTGTTTTAATTCATTAAAAAAATCCAACTATTAGTAAAATTCTAATGCATGAAAATATAGTAACCTGGATAGGTGAACGTATAGTTATCATCTTGCTTCCTTCAACAGTATCAATTTGGCAGACAATGGATCTTTCATCACCTAATTCCTTGTGTGTCACTCTGTAAATACATCGACCCACTTTTGTCAATGGAATCTTTTCCACAGTGGAATGATTATGTGGACCTACAATTTAGACGTTGAGAAACAAAAAACTTAAAGAGGGTTTTGCCACTGCAAATAAAGTTAGTGCCTAAAGAAAAATGTCTACAAGATGCAACTACTTATTGACAACATATAGTTCATATATATTGTGAAAACAACAAATAACTAAATAAATCACTGCCAAGACCAGTTTGAAAATAACTTTTGACTGTAATTTGTTACAAGAAACCAACTTAACACATGGGCAATTAAAAATAACTACATTTACTTTACTGCTTTAACAAATATGATACATGTAACTATTAGCTGTGCAGTTTAAAGCGCATGTATAATCCATAGACACATGAACTTGGGAACTTACAGATCTGAATGTAAAACCTCTTGCTACTCAGAGTTGTCATTGCTGTGAACTGGTCACTCTCATTTTTAGTTCTGACAAATTCCATGTTTAAATTCTCTCCATCTCTTAAATGAAACATTTTTGCTCCAAATTCAACATTAAGGACACTGAAGGAATCACTAGGCAACACAGTGATGGGAAGACCTAAAGAATTTATTATTACAAAAGGTGCTCGGTCTTTTTTGAAGACATCTGAAGTCCGACTGGCTGCTTCTGCAAATGCCTAGAAATCAAAGGACACAAGATACAAGCACATTGAGTTAAGACTTCGTGTGAACTGGACAATTGGATAGCGAGCTGGATTGTGAACTGGCTGCAGGAGTAGTGGTCAATGGGACAGAACCTAGTTGAAGGCCTGTACCTCGTGGAGTCTCCCAATAGGACTGTGACCAGTCCTATTCAATATATTCATTAATGACTTGGATGAGGGATTAGGGTTTGCTGATGATACAAAGCTGGGAGGTGTTGCCAACACCCCAGTAGACTGCGCTATCATTCAGCGAGACCTGGACAGACTACTAAATTTCTCTCTGCCCAGCCCTCTAAAGTCCAACAAGGCTAAGTGTAGAGTCTTGCATCTGGGCAAGAACAACCCCAGGTACCAGTATAGGCTGGGGACTGACTTGTTGGACAGCAGTGTAGGAGAAAGGGACCTGAGGGTTCTAGTGGACAGCAGGATGATATGAGCCAGCAGTGTGCTCCTGTGGCCAAGAGGGCCAACAGCATCCTGGGGTGCATCAAAAAGGGAGTGGTTAGCAGACGGAGTGAGGTTCTTCTCCCCCTCTACTCTGCACTGGTGAGACCACATCTGGAGTCTTGTGTCCAGTTCTGGACCCCTTGGCTCAAGGAGGATACAGAGCTGCTGGAAGGTGTCCAGCACAGAGCAACAAAGACGATGAAGGAAGTAGAAAAACTCCCTTATGAGGAGGGGTTGAGGGAGCTGGGTCTCTTCAGCTTAAAGAGGAGGCTGAGGGGTGACCACACTAATATCTATAAATATGTGAGGGGTGGGTGTCAGGAGGATGGAGCCAGACTCTTCTCAATGTCATCTGGTGCTAGGACAAGGGGCAATGGGTACAAGCTGGAACACAGGAGGTTCCATATAAATATCAGAAGCTACAACACCCCTTGGCAGCCTGTTGAGTCTCACTCCTTCTCTGGAAACGTTCAAAACCCACCTGGATATGTTCATGTGACTCTGTCTAGGTGATTCTGCTGTGACAGAGGGATTAAACTAGATGATCTTTCAAGGTCCCTTCCAATCGCTAACGATTCTATGGTTTTATAAAGACAAACTGTGCGACGCTCATTTATTATTTGTGATGTTGCAGAGTTAAGAAATCCTTCTTACCGTGCCCAAGTTACTCAACATTTGTAGTCCACATTTGGATAGTGTAATGTTCAGCTGGTCTTTTGAGGAAATATTTATTACAGTTTTATATTCTGGAACTTTGTACTTTTCTTCTTCTGCATCTGATTCAACCAAAGCTTTTTTGGCCTTCTTCTTCATCTGGAAATAAATTTTTAAATTATTCTTATCTCACTAATTCTGTATAAAAGTTCTACCTTGAGCCTCTTTTTAACTCCTGTTCACACATCTGTGTCTTCCAGAGTTCTCCATCTTTTGTTAAAAACAAGAAAAAATTAAATGTATTTCAGAAGTCAATGAAATTCCAAGAGCAGTAACTAAATTCGTGATTCTTCAAAAATAAAGAACATACACATATACTACCTACTAACATAACCAAGAAATGCTGCGTCAAAACATCCATGTAACGTATCTAACACCACTGAAAAAAATCTATGAATATGTATTTTTAAAACAGTACCCCCTCATTTAATCTTCATGTGTTCAAATATTTATTATTATGTTTTCACTTTTTTGAAGAAAAAAATTAAAACCACAGGAACAAATTTTCCTGTCCTTCAATTTTTCTGGAAATCACTTATTTCCAAATGTAATACTCCAAACCTGTATAGGAAGATATGAGCTTTGATTCACTAGCTTCTACCTTCTCTCATTTTTACAGAAAATTCCTAGGAAACAAATACTGCTGTGGAATGAGGTGAGTGTTATTTTATTTTTTCCCCAAGTCCAAAAGTACTATATGACCCAGCTTCAAATAAAGTAACATAAAGTCTTTAATATTATCTAGTGCAACTGGAACAACATCTCCTTGCCACTTGAAACATTAAACTGCAAGCCTTCACTCATGCACTTCACTCAGTAATTGGAAAAACAAGTCCTTATAAGAAGAAACCAAATTCTTAGCAAACTTCCAGCAATGAGTGGTGTAGAGCATCTGTTTCTTCTAAGGTATGGAAAGAGAAGATTTTAGTTCAAATTTGGAAAATATACCTTGATTTCAAGAATCCATGGTTTGAAAAAATCAGTCTTCTCAACTTCTAGTGGTTCAAGCAAAGGTTCCCACACCCCAAACAACTCATTAAAATAGTGTACCTGTTGAAATGCACAAACCAGTTAGGAAATTACAATGGTTATAATACTTAAAACACTTACAGATTTAAGACTTGAAATATGATTTATAATCATATTAATTAATTTGATAATACGATACAATTTGGTAATACAATCGAGAAACCAGTGCATTAGAGAAATAAATTAGGCTAAGTCTACTACAGAAACTGAACCACCATAGCCTGAAGAACTCTAAGGAAGAACTTGCATATTACAACCACTGAATTTTACATCACTAATTTCCATATGTATCCATTTTGTTCAATACTACCACCATATAGTATTTTACAGAAATGACGAATACATTTTGTTGCAATCTTAACTTTTTAAGATTACAATTTACAAGAATCAATATTGATCCAGTAAGTCTCTGGGAACTTGTCTAGAGTTTAAAAGTAAAACTGTCAAACTCCAATTACTGTCACTAATCCATTATACCTAACATAGTAGATTTTAATTTTAAATACCTTAACACTTCAATGCCATCCTGCTTCCAGGATGCTTCCATATATCCCTACTTCAGTTAATATATTTATTTTTTAAGAGTTTCAGTATCTTTAGAAAGCCTTTCTTATCTAGGATTCCTCACCTCTAGCTCAAGACGAGAGCGTAGGTTGATTAGAGTACTCCAGTTTTTGACTTCTCCAACAAATGAGGACTTGGCTAAAAGCATTGGTACAGTTCGGTGCCCAACCCCAGCCTCAAGTGTCAGGAAAACAGATTCAATATTCATTTTCAGTGACTCTCCTGTGGGAACTAGTTCAGCAGTTGGATTTTTATCTTCATTTTCATTTGACTCTTCAAGAAACCACATTTTTAGATTTTTTATATCTTTCTTATTCCACAAGTCTGGAGGAACTGTACTAATCTCTTCTTCTGTTGTTTCTGTAGTTTGATAAAGGGCTGATGTAATAGTAATTACTGTGTTTATTATTATTGGTGAAACCTACAAAAAGTTGAAATAATTGGTAAGCAGCAGCCAATACAGGAAACAGCTACTTTGAGACACAAAATTGTAATGACCAAGTTACTAAAAAATAATTTGTCCTCTATAGGACTTCTATATCTGACAACTCATTCATTTCTATAAATTGCAGTTCAGCCTCAGTCTTTGTACCAGATAGGAGCTTTCTAAACTACATCATCCAGTGCTCCATCTGAACACCTCAAAATTAATCTTTGCACATCAGGCCATATTTTAAAACCAAATCCACAACTAAATCACTGACAAATGATTAATTTACATATGCTAAACACAACTAAAAACACAATAAAGGTCTACCTACTTTTATTGTTAGAGATTTAATCATTAGATCGGCTGTCTGTGGATTAGCACCTGACTGTTTCATTTCAAAGAAGAAGTCACAAGGCTGTAATATCTACACAAAAGATTAAGAATACTTGTTAAATAGAGAAAAACCATTAAAAAAATCACATACCTATAAATTATTATACATCGAAGGTAGCAAAAGGAACTTAACATCTGGTTCATCAAAATTAAGATTAATCTGAACATTAACAACATATTCAAATGTAAAGAAAAAAATGTATCAGAAGCACCATTTCAGACATTCTCAATCATTAAAGATTCAAATATCAGCTATAGTAAAACACATTACACTTCATTAACTTCATCCTGTAAGTAAAGTTTGCAGATGTCTTCAAACATACTACATCATCATGTCTTTGACTTTAGAAGAGAATCAGACTTTTCAGTTAAGGACAATATCACAATTATTGTTACCATTTTCCTGAATAATTGTGTTTGAATTACAATCACTCAGTGAGAGCTTTTAAACTGGACACTGTACTCCAGATACATACTAACATACTCACATTTGCCCCTGTCTAACAAAGACAGCTCTAAGGTTGACTAACACAGAATCACAGAAGAGTACGAGTTGGAGAAGACCTATGGAGACAACCTCTGCTAAAGCAGACTCCCCCAGATGAAGTTAAACAGGATCACATTCAGTCAGTATTGACTACTTTCAGAGGACACTCTACAGCCTCTCTGTACATCCTATTCCAGTGCTTCATTACTCTCATGGTAAAGCAGCTTTTCCTTAAAACTTTGCATGTTCTAGTTAGGACCCACTGCCCCTCGTCCTGTCACCAGGCATCACTTAAGAGACAGATCCCACCCCTCTTGACACCTGCTTTTTAGATGTAAGCATTGATAGGATCCACTCTGCCTTCTCTTCTCCAGGCTTAACGACTCAGGGCTCAGCCCTTCCTTGTTAGTGATGCTTAAGTCCCCTCATCATCTGTGTAACCTTCCACTAGACTTTCTCCTGCAGTTACCAGTCTTTCTTGAACTGAGGAGCTCAAAACTGGACACTGTACTCCAGATACAGCCTCACCAGGGTGGACTAAAGGAGGACACTGTCTTTGAACTTGCTGGCCATACTCGTTTTAAGCATCCCAGGATACAAATAGCCTTCTTGACCATTCCTGTAGTCAAGCACACCGTGGCCAGCACACTGCTGGCCCACGTTTAGCCTATTTTGCTTCAGAACAAATTAGAAGTCATAGGACTACATGGTTATCACAGCACTTAACATATAGCTAGACTGTACTAGTACTGCATTGACAGGAAAATTTGTCAGTAATACACATTTTAAAGGTGAAAGTTTCAGAAATAACTTGCATACTAGTAATGTAAGTTACACAGCGCCTATTAAATACAAACTGGATGTTTGCAAACTCACCGTAGTAATGTTCCCTTTCCTTTTTTCTGGAAGAAATGGGCATGCTCTCATTTGTAGCTCTTTAACTGCAGCCGTCATGCTATACCTTTCAGGACTTTTTTTAATGAAGAGTTCACACTGTGTGGTGACCACCAATGCAGGAGCATCACTTCTTGTTAAATCAGCTACAAACACAACCTCTGGATTTTTTACAACAATGTTCATTTCCACTGTAGATACAGGCTGCACAGGTGCTTCAAAAAATACATGAGATTAGATTAATTGCTCCAAGATTAAATTGTTAATTTTAAAATCTCTTCTAGAGAAGTTTTAAAGATTTAATAATAGGACATGCTATAACTGGTGCCAGAAAATCTATAGATCCCTATGAGTAACTTATTTCTAGGCTCTTCACTGGAGATACACAACCACTAAAGCTCTAATTACTATCAGAGACAACAGAAGATTCCAAAAAGTTCGTTCTCAAAATGAAAAGGGTAACAGTATACCTTCTGATGCTAGCAAATGCATCAGGATCAGTAATTATCTGCATCAGCCAGCTATAATAAGTCTTATGAAAACATTTTCTGCTCTCTGGAGCAGCACTGTGAATGTTCTTCCATAGGAAAATAATATAGCATTTACTAGTGTTTGATGTAACCATCTGCATTACCAACATGCTTTTTATGTAAAACTTCCTAGTTTATTAAGGTTTTAATCATCTACTAGATAATCACAGCAGGCCTGGCTAAGGTGGGTGTAGCTAAGACAGTTAGGGTATAAAAAGACAGCTATAAAAAAAAAGGATACTTGCTTTGCACACCTGATGCAAATTGCCTGAGGCCTGGAAGTATAAACAGCACATTTTTTGGTCTAATGCACTAATTTCTAATTTATAGTGCAGGGTCCTGCACTATAAAAAACAAACTGGGAATTCAAGCTAAAAGTTTCCTGATACAGAGAGTAATGCACATCAGGGCACAAGTAAAATGACAACATACCTAGTTAGCTGTATCTAGCAGATTGAATTCATATTTAACCATACTACAGTATGTTCTATCATTCTCAGGAAAGTTTTCAGGAAAGAAAAAAACAATGATGGTGGTAATCATCACTGTAAAATTAGTTGAGACACAAGTCAGGCAACAAACCTAGAGTATGCCAGCCGTAATAGTCCTTTCCATTTTATTTTTAGACATACATAACACGTATTTCCTTTGTCTATAAAGACAAAGCTTCATTCAGAAATAAAGACCAAGGGGCATGAACTAACTTTCATGATGCAAAGAAAAGAAACTGATATGGTTAAAAGAAGCTGTTCTATACATACAAACACAGAAACTAGTATAAAATGAGTATCACAATTCAGATAGAATTCTAATACAAAAATGAAATAATCTTAAATATTTTTCTAGTATATACCTTGTTCCTTTAAAGGCAATGACTGCTTGAGATTTCTCTGTGCAGCAGCACTTTCTGCGTTAGCCTTCAAGAATATATCCGCAACAGTAAGCAGAAATTCCATGCTTGCACAAAGGTATATTTCTTGAACAATCACATCAAGAACAGTGCCATCTCTCCCCTGCTGATAGCTTATATCCACCATAACTTTCTTTTCAAATCCATGTTTCATTTCAACCATCCTGGAAGCCAATTAAGGCAGCATTTAATGAAACAATACCCAAATCAGCTACTAATACCAAAACCATTCAAGATTTCATTCCAGCTGCAAAACCTTAATAAAATTGAATGCAAAATGTAACATCAAAATTTTATCATTCTATGATATATATATTCTATAAAACTTTAAAATAGTTGCCTATGTACCCGATGCCGAAGTTGTTCACAATTTTGACAAGTCAAATGATCACAGTTCCTTGCTTACATATCAAAAGTACTAAACTGAAGTTTGTTACTCCTGACAAAAAAAAATCTTTCTTAGCCAGTGCTCTATTAAAAGTTGAAAATGTATATAAATAAATATCAATTACTAATTTAAAGCCCATTTACAGCACTTGTTGTTTATGACAGACGAGTACGGATGGAACAAAAGGCAAGACTGACAATTCCACACATAATTATTACGTTCTTAAGAGCCACTACACCAAAACTATTGCAGTTTTAGCAGAAAAATAATGGAAACTATTGGAACTTGGTAAAGACTCATATGAACAGTAATTTATGTAAAACACAGACCTTGGTGTAGCCTTCTGGATCAACTGTCTTTTATCATCTAATGTACAGTTTGATAATTTGACTGAAGCATTCATTGAACCATCTGACAACATTTTGACAGCAGCTGACATCAAAACTAACTTAAACTCTGCAAGCTTCAAAAGGTCATCTCTCTGATCCAAATCTGTTACCTGTTTAAATCAAATGAACACGATCTTGTAAACTAGATAGGTAACAAATAATATATAGGTGTGATATACATCTTTATGCTAGTTATTAAGATTTCTAACAATATATTAAATAAACCCATCAATAATTTAAAAATCAACAGAAATCAGTAACAGAAAACTGAGACCATTGGTTCTGGTGGCATTTACAGTTGTATTTTCATGTAAGAAATAAAGCAGAATTGTCTATACAAAGACATCATGTAACAGATTTCATTTTTTCTCTTATGAACGCTTAGTCTGACACTGGAGAAGTGTTCAAATCTAAAGTAACAGACTAAGTTTGCAATAAAGTGGTACCAGACTTTCAGTGTGAAGTTGGGTTATGAAAAAAAACAAATTATAAATATCTCTGCATTAGTTAAACACAAATATAAAAAAAATTAAAGAATACGTTGCATCCCTCTGCACATTTTCTGCCCCAACTGTATGTTAAATTAAGGTCACAGAAGATGCCAAAAATTATGTACAACTACCAACTTACTCTCTTTCCATAATAGCTGATGACAAGATTTAGTTGAAATAGCTGTTTACCATTTCCATAATTTTTCCTTCTGTCGCTATAAATCATTTTGTCTATTCTAAAAATTAAACTATTCTTGTTCATAATTTCCAGGACTCTTAAGAAACATTTAAGCTCTTTCCTTCTCCTTGTAACAAAAGCTGTATTTACCTGTTTTGAATTTGGACTATACAATACCAAAGTCAGAGAGTCGAACCTGAAGTCCAGTTTCAGTGTTGTTTTTATTTTCATAGGTGAATGCAGTTCTACCACAGCTGATGTCACAACAGTTACACCTTTCAGGAATTAGAAAAACAATTAAGAAAATTATCTGACTGCAAGTAAGGAGAACAATACAAAATTAACATCCTCACTAATGACTGAAGACAACAAATTTCCTTTTCCTGCACACCCATATTTACGATACATTTATCATGTTTCTAGTGATAACTTATAATCACACAGTATCTGAAAAAAGTTAAATACTGTACTTATATATTCTACATATCATTTATACTATATTTAAGAGGTAAATGTACACCTTCCCATATGCTATATGGCACTGTGTGCAAGAATGTTATGAAAAAAGAGTCTTTGTCTGCACCCTCATTTTTTGATCTTGACACATTTTTTACTATTTTTCACATTCAATAGAAGATTTCAACAGAAGATTTTCTTAATATTGATTTCTTTTTTCCAGTATGTGGAACAACTTTCCAGGATGACATCGTTACAAAGAGGAAAACTGAAGACAGCACACACGGGAGAAAGAGGACCATACCAACTTTCAAAGTCACAGTATTAAAAAAATCTGACAGACTTTTTTGTGATCACTGCATACTTAGTAGCAGAATTAGTCCTTACAGTCCTTACATGTATGCTACGTAACTCAATATGGTGGTCCAATTGCTTCTACTAAGATCAATCTAAGATCAGCATACAATTAAAACCAATTAAATCTGGCAATTCCAACAGAAATAATAAATTGACAGTAATGCTTAAAAATCCTAGGCCACACATAATTTCAGAAAGCATTACCTGCAGAATGCTGTGAAGTACCATGTATATCACTCCCAGGACTAGTCACATCCTTTGATTCTGGTAAAGATGTTGATGCATCAGTGCTTCCCCCTATATTTTCATTGAGTGTCCTCAATATTGTGGTAACATCTTCCTGACTGAGAATGAGCTTAAAAAAGAATAAATTTTATTAAACTCTGAACAATTCATAAAACTATGGGTAACTAAAATCTAAGTTTACAATAAACAGGTAAACAAATGAACAGATAAACCACAGTAATCTCATTTGAGTCTGTTCAGCAGATTCAAGAAGGAAGTGAAATGCTGAATTTCAGAGCAGTTCACAGCAACTAAGAAATAAGTTATTCATGCATTATTTTGGGTTTTTTTCCATGTTTTAATTATATAGCCATAATTTTAAAGTTGAATGTTAGAAGTCTTACACATACAGTTTGACTACATGTCACAAAAAATTGTTCCCTGCATTTAATCACAAGGTACTTTACAGTAATGGTTACTAGTTCCATTTCAAAATTAGACAAATTACTTTTCCTTATGTAACTGAGAAGTTTAATGTTTTTTAATCTTAAACTAAAATGTGCATGTATACTAACTCATATTCAGACTCGTCATTGGCATAAATTCAGCAGGTTATTACGCTGCTAATGACAGTCCAATAAAAAACTTTTTCCAGTCCTTTGGAAGATTAACTGGCAGGTATTCAAAGGCTATTAAGAGCATATGCATTACCAGCTAGGAACATAGTACATTGCATGAAGTCTGCCTGAAGTGTCAGAGATTAAATACAGAGCTTAGATTTAAGTGCTCTGCAATCTACTTTTTTCTCCTATAAGAAAACAAACACCACTCCACGTATTTGTGTTGAAATCAAACACTATCTTAAGGAACTTGAGACTTCTATAGACTGAAAAACTAATTCATTTTTCATGGATATTTTAAAAGCTGCTTTCAGGAATGACAACTTACATTCATAGGCTTGAGTCGTCCAGATATTTCAATATCAGGAACTTCGTTGTACCATGCAGCAGCCAAATTCCGTTCAACAGCTACTTCTAGATTGAGTGGCTGCAACAACTGCACTTCAGTTTGCAATGCACCCTCCTCATAGCATGATCTGTGAACAGAAACAAAACAGCTGATACACTTCTCATACACATGCTAACAAATACATTTCTATCCTGTCATCTTTTTCAACAGCACTGTAAAATGCTCTCTTCATACTGCTCCTAGTACAGTGTTCCTAGTTAAAGTCTTACTCTACCAACTAGGCATGTTCTCTTGGCAAGGATGGAACGCTCAAGGCATGTAACATCCTAATTCCTTGCAAACTAGGGCCTCTTACCTGCTCTCTACTGGAGAGTAAATCCCTTTTCTTCAGTCCTCTTCAACTATGTTTGACAAACCCTTTCCCCTCCTCCTTCCTCTCCCAAATCCTCTGCATCAAGGCCCACTTTCAAAGACTTGATAGCTGTCTGACTTACTATCTTTCCTACTATATATAGTTTGGAAACCCCATCAAAACTGGCATTTTTAAGCATATATAACCTGTCCCAAAACTAGTGAATGATGCATAAATCTATGATTCTACACAGTGTTACACAAATTTGCTTCTACTTAAAGATGTGCATTCTAATTGCTTTTATAAAGTATTTATTAATTTGCTATTATATTTCCAAGAGAATAATGTATCCATCAACCAATAACTAATTATTTTGGTAATGTCATCTCAAAGCTCTGCAACACCAGTGTCCCAAAATGATTACATGAATTTGAAACTTACTGACATTACCTGTATAACTTTAGTTCACTCAATTTCACCGTCATAGAGTCAACAACTGGGGGGAGATTATATCGTGTTTTTGTTTTAGCAATAAAGAATTGGTTCTTCACAGTGATCAGGCCAAGATCAGCCACCAGGACGTTCACAGACATTGCTGACTGTGGAACTATCACAACAGGTGCTTTAATATTGATATCTAGTGCCAAACGGGAACTACGGTCCGCTAGCTCTTTTACACCTGTAGCTGCTTTCTCTGCTGCTTGAACAGTTGCCTCAGTAAGTGCTTCCTTGGCAGCCTGGAAGTTGTTTATAAAAGCCTAGGAAAAAATACAGATCTTTGGCATTTTATTAAGAATGACAATCCTTCCAAGCTTTTAAGAACCACAGATTTTCAAAGATACATCACTTTAAGATGCTGTTTTTGTTACACACTTTTTCAGTATTGGCAATGATCTTGAAAAGCACGTTGTACAAATTACATTTTGTTTACCCATACAAAGAATAAAGGATAGATTTACTTTGCACAATTTACTGAAAAGGGATTTGTTTTCAAGGTTTATTACTTTTATTTTAGTGCTACAAATACCAAACAATAATATGTAAATCTAAAAGTTGCATAAAAAAATTTATAATAATCAATATTGTTGCTTAGCCACCCAACTTCAAAATAACAAACACACAGAGAGGTTAGTCTTTAGGAAAAGCTGCCTAATTTAAATGGTTATCAAGCAATGGTGCAACAGGCTGCCTGCAGAGGTGGTTGAACCACCATCCCTGGATGAGTTTAGAAGCTGTGTAGATATGGAGCTTAAGGACATGGTTTGGCATTGGACTTAGTACAGTTAGGTTAATAGTAGGACTTGATCCTGAAAGCCTTTCCCAACCTAAACAATTCAATGATTTTAAGGAAAGCCCAAATACCAGTACCAATGAAGATTTTAGTCATAACAGTTTACACTACTCATGAGATTCCGTATACTTTTCTAGCTCTGACAATGCTGTCATTTGAATGCTATGGATAAGTATCAGGAAAAGTTAGCTTACCAAAATAGATGAGACAAACTTGTTGACAAAAACTACTTGTATACACCCAACAGTTAGGTAAATACGACTGTCAACAACATCCATGTTTGTATATGCAATGCCATCTGTAGCATTCACATAAGAAATCATTCTGAAATTGAAGACTTCTCTTCCTGTGATATAAAGAGCCTTAGGAAGAAAAAGAGTGTCTACTGTAAAACTGCATGCTACAGAAAATTAATTCCAAAATAAATATAATACCTCACACTTCAAAGATATTTTTACTTCAAATACCTTAAACAATAAACGATGAAAAAAATACCAAACACTTGATATACATGAAAATATTCAATGGAAATTGTTAGTTCTGTCCATTTAAGGCAATCAAAGAGTGTAAAGAACAGCTGGGCAACCCATTTCATAAAAATGTATGTCTGCATAATAATCAACAGTATATGGGTGAAATATGTCTGCTTATGGACAATAGTGCTCCCAAATACTAAAGCATTAAAAAAAAAATCTGAAAATATCAAAGTCTACAAAGTAATTTCAATTCAGCATCTATTTTTCATTGTTATCAACAACAAATGCAAATGCCTACCTTTTTATACAATGCCATCTCATCAGAATCCACAATAATGATGTTCTTTAATTTTGCAGTCACTTCAGTTGCTGCTTTTTTCATGATCATTTGGCTATCCAGCCCTTAATTAAAAAAAAAAAAAAGAGAGACAGACATAAAATCTAGAAACTATTCTGGTTATAAAAATACTGTGCCTTCATGATTAGTTTTGTTCCTACCTTCAATGTGAATTTCAGCTATTCTGTGTTTTTTCTCTCTAATAAAGATACGTAAGCAGGATAAGTCTGCACAGATATTGAGATCAATAACATCTTCATACTTTGACTTTTTGGATGCTGTAGAAAATAATAAAAATAGTAAAGAACTACAGTTTAAGGAGAAAATGTAATGTTGTTATAAACCCTAGGCAAAGTCTAGTTTGTATCAAGCCTGCAGCACTAGCAAAATGCACTGCACTTATGCTAGGAAGTGTGACACAATGAAATTACATATACAGGACTGTAATACAGGAGCCTTCATGTGCTTCACATATTGTGGCAATCAATATGAGTATTCTGTTAACTGCAAAAAACACAATTAATATAAATCTGCACAGCAAAATTACAGACTGGTTTAAACCACTTAGCCATGAATAACCTAAGAGTGTTACATTAACACACTATACCTGGTCTGTTGATTATTCACCTGCAATCAATGGTCTTGTTAACATACAAGTTAACAAGAAACTTTTTATTAAACTTCCACAACCAACATTCTGAAACTTTAAGTTTTCACCATGAAAATAACACCAGCATAACTGACAGTGAAGAAAAGGGACGGCTGACATCCTTTAAAATGAGTATGGGTAATCTTATGGCCTATAAAGATACAAGCACACCTACTGTATCTTTCACAACAAAAGATACACAAATACTTAGTCCATTTTTTGTTCTCTCAAACCTGATTAAGAATAAAAATACTGTATCTTAACAGGAAATAGCATATCTGTTCATTTTGAGTACATAGAACTGATGCCACACAGCACTACCTGCACGTACAGTGCTAAACAAAGTAGTCAACAGACAAAGGGCTCAACCAACAACTTACTCCTGTTTTTTGAAAAATGAAATCTGAAGTGCCACTTCAAATCACACTTTGCATTCAGGGACAGGGTGCTCTAAGTAGTGAATTCTAAGCAGTGAATTCTTTTAGGTAACTTATATACAAAACTAAAACCAAGAAAATTTAAATTAATGAGCTTTCAAACCAAGTTTCCCACAGCCCAGATATTCTCTCTTTACTACCTTTTCTACTATTATGTACAAGTACGTTAAGGCTTCTCAAGCTATGGCTCAAGCTTCACCTCCTCCACAAAACCAGAGACCATAAACCTTATTTGCTCTCATTTTGGTTTAGTACGTACTAATTACGTCTCCTTTCACAATGCTTAAGCTGACATAACTGGTTTCAGTTTATTACATATGCGAAAAAAATTCTGAAAGAAGAGCTGAGTACCCAAAAGTTGTTTTTTTTAACTAATGGGGTAACTTTAGCCTTAAGGGATCTTCCAAGCATAGTCTGGCTACTAGTTCAACATTCTCCCATAGAAGACTCGTCAACCCTCAGCAACACTAACTACTGAAATCAATGCTGCAGACCAAATGCTACAATACTTCAACTATTATAATCTCCATAATCATATTCTACCACAATTTCTGTGCGTGTATGTTTTATTGCCATAAACTGTCTGACTGACTAGCCTGTAGCCCTTCCAGGATGCAACATTATGAATGCTTTTGCAGGCCAATGAAAGCTTGGAACCCTCAAACAATACACAGAAAACAGTACCTAGAGTACCAGCTAAATCTGGTACACACGAGGACACTCGCAAGATTTCTCTCAAATTGCATATTCCATTTATGCATCCCTACCGAAAATGTCTTCCAACATGCAAAGAATAACTATTTTTTACACTTGAAGGTAAACACAAATTCATAAGCTAGTTCATTAAGCTAAAACAGAAATTCCAAGAAATTATTCCTACAAAACCAGGTGTCAAAAATAATTAAGCCAATCAATAAATCAGTAGATCACTAGTAACCAAAACTGTCCTAGAGTTTATGAAATGAANTTCTCTGGGGACTTTCAAGGCCCGCCTGGATGCTTTCCTCTGTGATCTGTGTTAGATAGTTTTGTCCTGCTCCGGCAGGGGGGTTGGACTCGATGATCTCTTGGGTCCCTTCCAACCCCTAACATCCTATGATGATCCTATGATGATGATTAATGTGTTCAGCCAATATCTACACAGTAATAAACTGCTACATGATTACTTATCTGCCTGCTGAAAACAAGCCAAAGAAATGTGGTGATTATGCTGTTACTTGTAAAACACAAGCACCTACAGTATATTGAATGCTGTTAATCACAGAAAGTTTTCATGTTCACACTAAATCTTCTGACCCATAAATCTATTTTTATAGGCACTTTTTCTGCATAAATGCTGTAATGCAAAATACTTTCCTCATTGTATGGGAGAACACAAGGAAGATATTTACTGCCCATAAGGGACTATTAACAGAGATTACCATAACTAAGTGAACTTGAGTAACTTTAAATAACATGCTTGGTGTTTCTACCTCAGGAAATGACCATAGCTGCCCCACCACTTTGACTTATTACTATGCAGTTATTCCTCAGCTACATACTGCCAGCCAGGGAATTTCACAGTATTTTTATGGCTAACATTACCACTGTCATTTTAAAAGGCTAACAAAATGAACAAGTGTCAGGCTTACATGCCAGGCTTACATGTTTCTTCCTTGCTTAAATAAGAAAGAAATATTAAAATAGGAACAGTAAGGAAGAATAATAGAACTTACTTAATTTCTTAAGAACATCCTTCTTCTCCTCTAATTTTTCATGGACTAGTTCTTCTGTAACTTTAGATTCTTGTTTGGGTAGAAGATTATTCAGATAGTTCATGGCACTCAGTAGAGCTTCAGTATGTAAATGAATATCTAGAGATGAAAAGTTAACCTAAAGGAAAAAAAGCCTCTGTTTATCCAATATGCTTCTTTTCACACATTACGAACACTATGCCAAAAAAAGTTACCATACCTTTATTTTCTGTAGAATATTCTGATAGATTGTTTTCAGTTCTGGTCCATTAAGATCAGCCTATAACACCAGAAGTGCACAAAAACAACCAAAAATAAATTTACAAAATCCATTAGACAATTTATTTCCGAAATAATAAGATGTACAAGCTAATCTGTTTAAGAAGCAGACATGGTTTTTCACATGACACTCAATACGTTAAGGAATTATTAGTAAGGTAACATCTTCAACAGTTGTTCAGTAATACTATAAGGTTTATTGGCTTACAATTCAAAAACGTTAAGTCTGCTCTTTTCTCACCTTTGTGTACTCCAGAGTCAGCAGATCATCTTCTACATTATCCAAAGTAGTAATTATGTAAACTGGCTTGTCATTATCATCTTGCAAAAAGCCAAAAGAATTATAAAGATTACTTTTTAGGAAAAAGAACCTCCGTAATGATTTTTCTACAACTCATCTAGACGACAAACTACGCTACAAGCTACTGTTACTATTTAGTCACAAAAATCTCTGTAAATACAGAATAGATGACTATGCTAAAAATCACAAGCACTAGAATACATTTACCACAGCATTACTAAGAGAATGAGCACTTACATAAATTTGCGTTTCCCTTCCCCAACCTCTCCTCCCTTACTTTATGAAGCAAATTTTAGTTGACAAATGAACACACCAGAGGCCTTCTGAAGACAAATTCATTGCACATTTTTTGAATAGTTTTTTGACTAGACTACAAATACTTACCAATATACTCTGGGCACAGCAGGCAAACTTCACGAAGGAAAGCATTTGCAGTCATGTCAAACGTTCTTAGTTTAAGTTCAGTGCCTAATCCTACAATATCAAGCTGAAGCACAGGTGTCTCAGTATTTCCAGTAAGACGGCATAATTTAATTAAGACCTAAAATATCCCATAAACCAAAGAGAAAACAGAAAAATATAGAGAAAAAATAAGAGACTATACTCTTAATTTTTATATAGGATTAAATATTTGCTTACACTTTTACTGGTTAATGTGAACTGATCTCTTAAATTTATATTGCAAATGCCTTAGAAAAATCAGTCCAAACAAAATAGCCAGAATAATCTTTGCTGATTAACATTCTCATGTGTATGTTTTTCTTACAGTTTGTAAAGCAGTTGGATTAGAGAATACTGTAAAATATAAGAAGGCCTTGTCATCATACAAAATCTTCTGCATTTAAATTATATTTATGTTTAGCAAGCTACTTATGATGTGTTTAAGTCATTCTGCAAACCGTATCCTAAAACTAGACTTGTCAAGTTCACTTAATTTATATTTCTTACTTGTGAATCAACTTGTGAAACAACTGCAGGGAGGGGACATCCAGTACCTGCCTGGGCAACCTCTTCCAGTGCCTCACCATCCTCAGAGCGAGGAATGTCTTTCTAAGACCTAATCTAAAGCAACTGTCTTTTAGATTGAAACCATTCACCCTTGTTCACCCAGATGCGGTTGTATAAAGCCCCTCTCCTAGCTGTTAAATTATACAGTAAGTAGTAACAATAACACTGTCATACCCAGGATGGTCTACTGATAAAGATTATGAGAGTGTTAAGAGACTACCTCTCTTTTACTAGACCAAGGGGTGTGGTTAGAAACAGTGTCTTGTATTTGGATCAAAATTTTTCTCCTTTTTTCATCAAATCTAAAACAGCAAAAATGACACTAACAGTGCATAGTGAACACAGTACAGGTTTAGGCATCAGGTTCACGATGTCTGGGAAAAACTGTAGCAGAAAAGCAAGGGTGCTTGTTACAAGACAAAACATTAATGAAATTTTCCCAGTATCCACAGCAGTATCTGGAAAAAAAAGATGTTTGAAGCTAGACCAAATACACTGATTTTTTCAGTCAGTTGGGAAGTGGATAAATACAACATTTCAGTGACAATAAGGATGTAGAAACACCATGTATCTTGGCAAAAAAGTCTACAGAATAGTTTCAGCAAGAATGGGAAATCAACACTTCTGAGGACACAGATTCATGAACACAACAGTGAAAAGCTTAACAGTTCAGATATCCTTCAGAGAATTTCTTCATCAAAAAAAAAAGTTACTTTACCTCAGCTACTTCAAATCTTAGCTGGAAATCAGTCATATTTTTCAAAGATTCTTGTTTACGTAGCTTTTTTCGCCTTGTACTGCTAGCTCGCTTGAGGGAACCAGATGAGGCTTCAAAAAATGGCATGTCTTCAACAGGACTACTTAGAGCATCATAAAATTCTTCTTCTGATTCTAAGGATTAATTCACAGCGACATTACATTCCAGTGACTATTCTGCTAGACATAAAAAAATCTAGGTCATACATCCACAATACTTTCATGTACAGGTATGGGAAGTCTCTTTCTGGTACAGAACTTTTCACCAGTTTAAGAAGGATGTCGAGGTGCTGGAATGAGTCCAGAGAAGAGCAACTAGAATGGTTAAGGGACTGGAAGGCAAGCCCTATGAGGACAGGCTGATGGAGCTGGGTCTGTTTAGCCTGGAAAACAGGAGGCTCGGGGGTGACCTTATCGCTGTCTATAACTACCTAAAAGGTGGTTGTAGTCAGGTAGGGGTTGGTCTTTTCTCCCTGGACACTGGAGACAGAACAAGGGGTCATAGTCTTATGCTCCATCTGGGAAGGTTTAGACTTGACATTTTGGAATGGGCTGCCCACAGAACAGAACAGAAACCTTTGCTCCCTACTGGTAGCACTACTTTGGATCTCTCCCTGTTACAGAGCTCCCATTTCAGGAAAGACTCCTAAAGACATCAAGCTTTTAATCCATCCGACGTTGTTACAGAAGTATAGTCAAAACATAAAGGCTGTCTTAGTTATAAGGCTTGCTTCCTTCATCTGAGGATTACAAAAAGTTAAAAAAGTGTCCTTTTTCTGACAAAACTGAAGAAATGATATTATGAAGTATTTTCACAGGCTTTAAAACACCCTTAAATCTGTGCGCTGAAGACAGAGAAGTAACACAAATCACATAAAATGACTACTAGTTGTATGTACAGTATAAATTAAACTGATTCAAAGTAAGTTTAGTTACTACTTTCTTTAATTGTAACCAGTGTTTGCATTCCTTTTACCCTGAAAGACACTTTCACTCTACCTTTAGACACTTGAAGAACTTCACAAAAAAAAGGAGGTGAAGATGCATAGATGCTTATTTCTGTACATACTTAAAACACACTGCATAGATCAAGTCCAACCATTAACCAAAAATGATTTTGCTGATAATTTTGCTAGTGTTTTCAAACCACATATATCATTAGATTTATAGATGAGAAACAGTATTATTCTTTGTTTCTCCAGCTGAGTGATTTGGCAAGGGTAAATGACACTGAAATAACATGATACATTTTATTATTTTTCTTATGTGATAGAAATTACAGTCTAGGTAAGCAGTTTCAACAGCAAAGCAGCATTACACATGACTAGTTTCTCCACAGTTAATCTTTGATTTGATCCTGTTCAGTGATAGCTGTTTATACCAATATGGTAGTTCCTAAAGCTGGTATTTTCTAATTTAAATAAAGCCAGCTAAGCAGGAGAAAGATCCTTCACTAGAAGACAGAATGGGAAGAGACAAAACAAGCATGTATAATTTTACTGCTATGTGACACATCAATATTTTGTATAGAGCAAAACAACAAGCTGTGTAGAATGTAACACTACTCAACCAATAACCTGAAACAGGGACAGAAACAAATTAATTTTGAAAACATTGACTTGACCAGTTTATTAAACAGAAATTTAAAATGGATTGTATTACCTGACTCAGTAAATGAATGAAGATCCAAAACAGGAAACACACCTTGTGATAAATGTGGTGCTGAGAGCACAGGAGATATTGCTGCCTAAAAGAAGAGATCACAAAACTTTAATTCATTCATCAAGCTACCACATGGACATACACTGCATAGAAGTTTCAAAATAAGATTAATTTCTCTAAATTGGAAGTGCAAACCATTACAGTTAAAAACATACTAACATTAAGAGCATGAGGAGGAATGATGCCTCAATCAGACAAAAGCAGCATGTACCATGCATTCTTCAAGGCACAGAGAACACAAGAGGAAACACAGTGAGGGGGTTCAAGCATCCAATATCACAAACATCATATGACAATTCATGAAATATGAAACTAGTCTATTACAAAACTACAGTACCTCAACTTGAAAGAATAGTCAAAGATAAAAGAGATAGCTGTTTTTGAGGAAAACCACATTCTAGTAGAAGGTGGCAAAAAATATCTAAAGCAAACAGCAGGACACATAGAATTGCTTTTAAATTGTATATAGTCATAAAATTATTTAGTTTGGAAAAGACATTTAAGATCAAGTCCAACCATTAACCTAACATTGCCAAGACACCACTAAACCTTGTCCCTAAGCATCACATCTACCTGTCTTTCACATGGCTCCAATACCTCCCCAGGCAGCCTATTTGAATACATCCCTTTCCAGTGAGGAAATTTTTTCTAACATCCAATGTAAACCTGCCCTGAAGCAACTTAAGATCACTTCCTCTTTTCCTGTCACTTTTTACTTGGGAGAAGAGACTCACACCCACTTCAGCCGAACCTACTTTCAGGTAGTGCAGACTGGTAAGCTCTCCCATCAGTCTCTTCAGCTGCTCATCAGACTTGCACTTGACCCTTCACCAGCTGCATTGCCCTTCTCTGGATACCCTTCAGCACTTTTTTTAGACAAGAGCCCAAAACTGAACATAGTATTTGAGTTGTGACCTCACCAGTGCCAAGAACAGAGGGAACTTTCCTATTCCTGATGGCCACTGTATTTCTGATACAAGCCAGGATGCTACTGGCCTTATGACATCCAAGAACACTGCTGGCCTATATTCAGCTGGTCATGAATTAATACCCCCATTTCCTTTTCTGCCAGGCATTTTTCCAGCCACTCTTCTGCAAGATACTAGCATTACATGAACTATAAAAGTAAATCCAAAGCGGTAGAAGGGTTTGGTTTTCTTTCTTTAAATTTAACCACTGGACAACTACTTCTCAACAATGGCTAAAGATCACAGCAAACTAATCAGCTAACATGAAAAACTTCTGTAACAGAGAATTTTTCAAGGCATACCAAGTAATGGTTCACTTTCCGATGCTCCTTTCAAAATTGCAATTCTAAAAGAAAGAAGGTATTTTTCTGGTAAGTATTAATGTTTTTAACAACTTACCTCAGCTATTTTAGGAGGCGAACTGGTAGCAGGAGCACCCTCTGGCTTTGGAATGCTATTAGTTAGCTCCAAGATACTTTTCAGCTTCTGGTCTGATACTTGGATAGAAAGTAAAGGCAGCTGTCCAGACAGCTTGAACCTGTTTTGTAAACAATCAGTGTTGTATCTTAAAACTATTTCAGTCAAACATGTATGCATACACACACACACACACACACACACGCGCGCGCGCGCGTGTATCTTCTGCTTACTCAGTCAATATAATTTATATTTACATTTGACATATCATTAGGATCAGACTGCAAATAACCACTTCTGATTTACTTATAAAAAGCATTTCTGTTTCAATCAGAAAGGGTTTCCTCTTGATTTTGTATTTAACTACTCCTAAGAATGTTTACAACACAAACCTTCCTGGAAAGTATAGTGTATATAGTCTTAATATATAGCAATAGTTTAGACATTTAGCAAATAAATAAACAGAATAACTATAAAGAATGAAACTATTAAAGAATAAAATAATCTTTAAACAAAAATCAGTAAAACATACTTCAAGTTTGTCTGAATAGGCTTTGGACAAAAAGAATCAAAAGCTGGGGAAGGGTCCGGAGAGCAATTCTTATGAGGAGTGGCTGGGAGAACTTGGGTTGTTTAGTCTAGAGAAAATGAAGCTGAGGGGTCACCTTATTGCAGTGTATAAGTACCTGAAAGGAGGTTGTAGCAAGATAGGGGTTGATCTTTTCAATCAAGTAACAGGTAACAGAACAATAGAAAATGGTCTTAAGTTGCACCAAGAGAAGTTTTAGATTAGACATCTGGAAAAATTTATTCACTGAAACGGTTATCAGGCATTGGAAGCATATGCCTGGAAACATAGTGGAGTCCCCATCCCCACGTATTTAAGCGTTGTGTAGACATGGTACTGAAAGATATGGTTTCAGTGAGGGCTTTTTTTTTGTCCATGTTAGGCTAATGATTGGACTCAATATCTTTGAGGTCTTTTCCAATCTTGGCAACTGATGCTTTTTAAATGAATATTCTGAATGCAAAAATAATATCCTTAGAGAAAAATTTTTCAGAATCGATTAGATAGGTAGTGCTACAATAATGCAGCATTAAGAGCAGGCACTCCAGGATACAGTACCATAACTTCATATTACAAACCTACATTAAAATGACATTGTTACATTGCATAGAATTGAAGTAACACTTTCCCTCCCTGGACTTCTGACATAGAAAGAGGGAATCATGTGAGTTTTGTTTACCTTATGTCATTTTCTCCACCAAACACACAAAAAGTAAAGAGGGAAGAAACGTGATCTTTTAATAAAGTCAAGCATTAAAATTCAGAATCTGGCTGCTGAGCTATCCAGAAGGTGGCACCATTACACCACACAATTATTGGTCTGCATTCACAACGCACAACACTGGCTAACTACATTACCTTGAGAGTTTTTTCTAACTAAACAAATCCTAGATTATTATTATTTCAAAATCTGCTTTTTTATTTTGCTGATTGTACTAGGTTTTCTAAAGCAGACTAGATCTATGTTTATGCCATTAATTTTCTGAAATACATAGCTAAAATCTGAAATTCCAATGGTCTTGCTGTAGCCTTCATTTGGTGGGTTTCTTTGCCTGAGACATTGTGTAGTTGCTGCAGTGACCTGTGATGTTCAACTTGGAATTCTGAGATGAGGGGGGTTTTATTCAACTCTGCACAAACTTGAATGACAGGTTCAGAGCTTCCTGTTTTATACTCGTTTTCTTCTTCACTTCAATTTTGTCTGTCTGCAGTTTGACACTTAGCAATGTGCTAGGTACATTCCTATCTTGCCCTAGCAATGTGATACATGGACAGAACCTCAGGAGATCAGTAAAGTGCTTTTGCCTGTAATTTACTGTCTGCTGAATTGGAGAGTTTCCCCGTCATTTGTGGCCATAGGACTCAGTATGCTGGAAATGGAGAACTGGCTTGGAACCAGAAGAAACAGGAAACTGGATTTTACACACCCACTGATACCATTCTTGGCATGTGCAGTAACTGAATGGACTCCATATTTCTACAACCAACAAGAACCACTGGAAGTCTCTTCCCTTTGAGCAAGTGCAGATAGCAGCTTCTCCCATTACATAAGCAGTTGTGTAAGGAAATGTGATTAATCTCTGTATATCTCAGGGGCAAGGAAGGGATTTATGTTGTGTGAAGTAAATGCAACTTAGTTTCAACTCAGGACAAACCCATGGCAAGTGTTATGAATGAAACAAGCAAATGTCAGCTTGTCATAACATAAGACTATGAGTCTTATTAACCAACTTAAGACAATTATCTCACAATACATTAATGTCCTACTTTGCAAGTACTTCAAAACTGACTGGATTATTTTTTTATGTACTAGTGTTCTAACAATACACTAGTAAAGATCCCCTTTCCAATCTTTGTCACTTTGACTTGGTGATCAACTTCTAAGTTTAATCCAGAAGACTAAAATGAGTTTTCTTCTGACTGAGTACCATTTCCATCATTGGTAATCAAACAAGATAGATAACTTATTGGTAATCAAACAAGATAGATAACTTAATATGACAGTACATTATTTTTCGGAATGCAATTAAATCCTGGATTATTTCTTCCCCCTCCAAAAAATTCACTTACTAAAAATTTTCACAATATGAAAAACACCTACTTGGGCATTCTTGTATCTGTAACAACCATAGCCCTGCTAAATTCGACTTTTACATCCAAAGGCTGCAATATATGTTGAGGTGAAGATTTCAGTTTCCGAGCCTCTTGCCAGTTCTCATCTAGAAAAGCAAAGAAAACCTAGGCTTTAAACACTGAAAAACCACATAATACAGAATGAACATATCCAGTATTATTTAGTATATACTCCTGAAATTTCAGATGACACAATCTCTTTTACAATCCTATCAAAACATGTATATTAATATTACAAGATTAGAAATTCAGACATATAATACTACTAAATAACTACTAGCATTGATATCTGAACACCTACCCCAACCGTGCTGCAGACTTTAAAGGCCTAACTCCAAATACGCATAGTATGGGGTTTATTCTTTGGCTACCCATCTGGAACTAGACAGTCAAGCATTAAATGTCTAAAACTTCTCTGATTATAACATTTTCTGTATTATTAGTCCCCACGCTACTGGTAAAAGCTTTCTCGAATATTGTGTTTTGAACCTTTCTTTACCCTCAACAAAATGATCAAACCTACAACCAGATATAGGTAAGTGTAAAGGTGTTCCGGAGACTGTCCAGTGCTTCAGTTCAAAACATAAAAGGTACATCATCCACCAAAATGTTTTTACTTACATAGAGAAAGATTACTTTCATGAATACTTACCATGTTTGCTGTACAGTAACTGTATACTGCTAAGCTGGATATCAAAACTTTCATATGCTCTTGACATTATATCTTCAATAGTGCTTTGTCCTACTTTGAGTTCTGATAAGTCAGAACGAGTTTTGCTTTTCATCTTAAAAACAGTCAGAAAAAAGCACAAAATTATTTTCAAAAACTACTCAAAGAACTAATTCTACAAACACTACTATAATAAAAGATAAAACTAAGATGTTCTATTCCCTCCCTCAATTAGATCTAGGAGGCTGTCTCAACCAAAGAGTAGTGCCTAAAAATGACCACCACTGAGAAGAGGAACTTGCAAAATTAGTAATCACTGAAGTAAACTGTAAATCCAAATTAGTTTTACTACCTACACAGAAGTGTTTATTCCTAATTCCATTTTCTGAAGCTCCCAATATTTTTTCCAATAAGGTCAAGTGCAAGGGACTGCACCAGGAGCAGGGTAACCACCATGAACACAGGCTTGAGAGCAACCCTGAGGATAAGAAGTTGGATTACTGGTAGAAGAGAAGCTGAGCTCACAGCGAGCACTCACAGCCAAGAAACAGGATTGGGCCCCGATGACCAAGCATATCCCAGACTGCATTAAAAAGAAGTATGGCCACCAGGTCAAGATAGATGTTTCTCCCTCTGCCATGGTGAGACATCACCCAGAATACTGCACAAACATGATCAGAGGGATGACACATCTCTGCTATGAAGAAATGTTTCAGGCACGAGAAGAAAAGGCTCTGGACAGACCTTATTGCAGTCTTTCATTACTTAAAAGGGATATACAGGAAAGACGGGTACCATCTTTTTTTAGCATGGTCTGCTGCAACAGAACAAGTGGTAACATTTTTAAACTAAAAGAGGGTAGACTTAAACTAGATACAAAGACGACATTCTAAACTATGACAATGGTAACTTGTGGGTGCTGGGTTAATTATTATTATCAACTTAATAGCCTCTTCCAATCAACGAGATTCTGTGATTCTGTGGTGAAACACTGGAACAGGTTGTCCAGAGATGTGGTAGATGCCTCATCCCTAGAAACATTCAAGGTCAAGTTGGCTGGTGCTCTGAGCAACCTGATCTAGATGAAGATGTCCCTGCTCATTGCATGAGGGCCTGGACTAGATAACTGTTAACAGTCCTTTCCAGCCCAAACTACCTTATGATTACTATGATTCTACCCGAAACGCGTATGTTCAGACAGTTGTTCTGTGATAGAGACATACAAAATTCACTTCAGCAAGATTCTAAGCTTCCAAAAGCTTAGAATTAAAAAACCACATCTTTAATGAAAATAAGCAGGTAAGAAAGAAGGTGGCAGATTCATTCTTACCCAGCGTACCAGTAAAACAAAACTAAATTACCTGCACACATGTAAGATCACTTGTCCTGAAATAATACAAGCTCACCAATGAAGACGACTCATAATATGTAGAAACAGCCTCTTCTATGACTTTATGGTGCTAAATTCTAATTTTTAATATATCACTAAACTACTTGATTTTTTCCTAGCATGAAGTAATACAAACATCTCTCATTTTATCCACAGTATTTTAAATACTGCCAGTACATTTGCTTTTTCTTATATTCATGTAGAGTCAAATGGCCAAAAGGCAATGGATAGCAAGAATAATAGCAGTATTAATAGTTCATTTAGTCATGGAAGTTAAAATTTTATTACTTTATATTTTAAGGTAAAAATATGTTAGACATTTTCCACATAATTGTTCAAAGTATCAACAGTAGCTTCACTCCACAAGAGGATTGTTTTCTAACAATTGTTTTGTCTTGAACAAACCTCCTGAGAAAAGTCCAACCATTTCTTCCTTGACTGAGAAGCAATTCAAAATAAATATCTAATTCATAAAATGCAAGAGAAACTTTTACTTAACCAGTACAATGAAATACAAATTAGGAATCTGGAAATTACATATAAAATGAACTACTATTTTCAGCAAGTTGCTTCATCAAGTCATTACATACCTTAAGACTACCAAGATCCAGAAGCAGTAAATTTGAAGTATGTTCATAGAATCCTTTTTGTGGAACAATGATGTATGAAGCCATGAGGTTAATTTTGAGGTCAAGAACTTTCTGAGTTTCAATAATGTACAGCAAACCTGACAAATCATATATATAATTAATAAATATTAACAAACCAATCCATACATAAGCTATAGAATTAAAAGAAACAATAAAAAAAATTCAAGTCTAACTTTAAATTACCCGTGAATGCTATTTAGCAAAGTTTAATTGCAGGTACAAATGCTATTTGGATTTCTTCTGAATCAATAATTAAAGGTAGTCTTCAAAGAAGCACTGAGTACATGAAATTATGATAGCAAACAATGCTAAAGGGCAAGCAAAAACTGCAATATAATACATGGACATCCAAAGAAGTTTCACACTAAGCAGAGATTAAATGAGGAGAAATGAAATGTGAAACAACTTGGTAACTGCAGAGTTAACCCACTGTGCTCTGTAGATTCAAGTATTTAGTTGTGTAGAAATTGTTACTGGATATCCAACTGCACTTATTGGGTACCCACACTGATGATGGTGTTGCTACCAAGATACTGAAGCTTACACTGATTCTATTGACAAGCATCTCTACCTTGAGATCTTAAAGACCTGTAAATACAAGGTCCTACAAATATTCTGCTTAAAATACATGTAGTTATGTCTTGGGTTATGGAATATAAAATTTGTATTCTATTTTCATCTGTTGAAGGCAGTTGAGAAGCTATGTGGTTTTGTCTCTTGTAACTCCAGGGGGACGGGGGAGTGAATGCCTTTTATTGGCCCAATTGTTAAAACCAGGTGGGGCAATGTTTCTTATCTATCTTCTGCTGATGGACCATTAAGGCTCATATCATCCCATTGTGAGATGCTCCACTCAGTGGGGGGAGCTGACCATTTCCCACCTGCATAAAATGGAACACTACGGGCTGGCTCTACTGGATTTTGCAGAGGAAAAGAGCTATATAGCTATCCTTGCTCCAAGCTGCCTGCCTCTGCCTGGCCCAGTTTCGAGGTCCCCCAGGCGAAACCGAACCGCGAGGTATCCCTCCGGTCCCCCAGGAGTGCCGGGAGCCGACAGCATCAAAGAGCTACACAGCTACTACTGAACCTTCCGAGGAGGAGCAGGCCCCTTTTTCTGCACCATCACTGCTTTGACAGAGCCACATCCATCGCTCCAGGAGGACTGCAGCCACCACCCTGACTAACAGGGTGTCAGGTTGACTCTGTCAGGTTCCCTAGGACCTTTTGTTTGTTTGTGTATACTGTTGGTATTTTTAATATTCTTAGTAAAGAACTGTTACTCTTTTCTCCCAAATCTTTTTGTCTGAAAGCCCTTAAATTGCAAAATTATAATATTCTGGAGGGAGGGGGTTGACAGTCTCCATTCCAAGGAAGACTCCAGCTTTCCCTAACCGATACCTGTCTTCCAAAACCAAGACAAGTTAGTTGGAAAATTCAGATGGACAAGAGCATTTGTCATCAAATTCTGTTATTTTGCTTATCTGGTAAGGACTGAATGATCTTGCTTCAAGGTAGCACTGAAAACTGCCTCATTACATATTTACCAGGTGCTATAAACTGGTGACAAAAGTAAAGATAATAAATTATTAAGATGACATGACACTGCAGCACACCCACATTGGTAAGAAAGCAGAAAGAAAACCATTCCAACAATATCAAAGGCTGTCCTGCCACAAGAAAGGTAGGTTAGCCAGTCAAGTACTAACTTGCAAAGGTGCAAACCTTTCAGGATTTGCAAGATAAAATAATTTGAATTGCTCAAAGATGAAGCATTTTTCACTTCAGTGATTTTGAGTGAATCTTAAATGCAGAATGTTCAAGGAAAGACTTCTTTTTCTTCATTAGGAAACAGAACATAGTCAAGCCTAAGTCCTGTAATATCTTTTCAGTTGTCTTCTACTGCTTGAAATACAAGTTTTAGAAGTTCTGTTCAGAGAAAGACTTCAAGTCATAAGATTTAGTGATATAATTCCCATTTTTAAATTCTCCCTCTGATATTGGTGTAGTACCCTGGAACAGCATTATTTCATATTTACACAAAAAGTGTACCATTACCAGTGAATTCTGGTAGTGGACGGAACAAGCGAATTGAATCTCAAATTCTAACAAATTAATCTCAGGAATGAAATGTGGCACCAATAGCAATATACGCTATTATTGGAGAAGTTTCTGATAGAAAACAATGACAGAAAGCAATGTGTCCAGGCAGCCAAGAGGGCTTAATGGCATCCTGGCCTTCATCAAGAATGGTGTGGCCAGCGGTGCAAGGGAGGTTATCCTACCCCTGTATTCGGCACTGGTCAGACCACACCTGGAGTATTGTGTTCAGCTCTGGGCCCCTCAGTTTAAGAAGGATGTTAAGGTGCCAGAGCATGTCCAGAGAAGAACATCTAGGACGGTAAAGGGGCTGGAAGGTAAGCCCTATGAGGAGAGGCTGATGGAGCTGGGTCTGTTTAGCCTGGAAAACAGGACGCTCGGGGGTGACCTTATCACTGTCTGTAACTACTTAAAAGGTGGTTGTAGTCAGGTGGGGGTCAGTCTTTTCTCCCTGGACACTGGAGACAGAATAAGGGGTCATAGTCTTAAGCTCCATTCAGGGAGGTTTAGACTTGACATTAGGAAAAGGTTTTTCACTGAAAGTGTGATCCAATTTTGGAATGGGCTGCCCACGGAGGTGGTTGAGTCACCGTCTCTGGAGGTGTTCAAGGTTAAGCTGGATGAAGTGCTGAGTGGCATGATCTAGATGTTAGATTTACTTGGTTTTGTTGGATTTAGGTTGGACCGGATGATCATTAAAGGTCTTTTCCAACCTCATCATTACTGTGATACTGTAAAAAGACAGGCAAGTTGATCGACTGAACTTTGACTGTTTAATCTCACATCTGACCATAATGAAATAGTTTAAAGGAGCACTACTGAACAGAAATAGATGCCTCATTTAATTCCTGATAATACCTAGACAAAGGCAATTTATTAAATACACATTTTTTTGTTTTCTATTTCTTTCACTTATTATCACTGAATATTGTGTTTTTGTTAAATGCTTAATTTCAATCTCATAGGTTACAAATTTAAATCGGGGTGAAAAAAAATCATGGAGTGTATTTTATAAAGTTTTAAGTTTTATAAAGTTTAAGAAGATACAGAAACCGTATTATCAAATACCTCCACCAAATGCTTTGCAAAAGGACTGACGATTTCAACTTACCTAGGTGTTGTGTTGAGAAAGCTGTGACTTATTGCCATGCACCTCCATATGGAAAAAAGATGTTATCATACTCTGAGAATCTAAAATCTGTCTTAAGTATGCAGTAAGAAGAGCATGAGATACTTGCCTGTTGATGTCTTCTCACGGAACTCTTCAAGCTTCATCAGAGTTGCTGATGTTAACTGCTCTAAATGAACATCTTTAGGAGGTCTGAAGAAATCCACCAAGCTGTTTATTGTCATCTGATAAAATAAAGGAAAAACAACATGTAGCAAATTTAACATTAAGAAAGATTAAGATTTATAATTTACTCAAATATTTACTTACTGCATCATATACTATTTCCAGTGGCTGTGACTCTATCCTAAGCCTCTGATCTGCTTTCTCATCCAAAGGATTAGTCTCAAACATTATGCTTAAGAGTGAGGTACTCTGGTCCGAATAGACTGTTCGAGAAGATAGGAGACAGGGTGTACACTTTTCTCGGGACACACCCGTAACTTCAAGTGAAGCAATTTCTGTTTCAAATCTGTAAAAAAAAAAAAAAAAAAGGCAAACAACTTGTTCAAGTGTAATATCCGTCTGGCTAAATACAACTAGATGGTAAAGGCATAAGGAATGAGGATATATTCATGTGTTAACTCTTCCCCATTTTAGGATATTTTATGTCTACTAATTATGCTGAAGTAAATAAGATAAGTAAGAAAAGGGTCCAAGCTACTAACTTCATATACTTTTCACAGTGACAGGGATGAGACATGCAAATGGAAATTCTGTAGTATGATCTCAGTAATTACATGGCACAGTTTACACTGGGGAACAAAGATACAGCAGAGAGTAAAGGGTTACAGAGCAGAGGAATATAAAGAAACACTACAAAAGGATCATAAAAGTAATACCCTCACTGCTCTAAGGAAATATTTTTTTAGGTGTTGGATTTTTCTTTTTTTTTCAATACCCCGTCCACTTCTTTAACAGCTTTCAGTAAAGATCTTGACCTCTCATTTATCAAACGGAAGCACTTCACCATAAAAACCTAACATTTGATTCCTTTTTCTCAGCATAACAACACTAACAAGGTCATTTAGATGCACAGAAAATGCAAGTAAAACTTACTGAGTTTTGTGCATAATTTTTTTAGTAAGATCAATGGTAACTTAGTATCACTCATAAATACACCACTATGCCCCAAAGGAGTAAGTCACTTCTCAAAGCAAAAACCAAGTTAGCAAATGGACTGCTTGTACATAACAATGGTAGAATGAAAAACAGGAAAAAAAATATTAACAAAAAAGTGACAAAAAATTCTTTACATGCAGAGAAATTAATCACTTTGTGCATCAGCTGCAGGAGATCCTGCTCTAAAGCCACAAAAAAATTACTGCAAAAAATGGAAGTTAAAATGTAACAGGGCCTTAAAATGCCTATTAGCTGTCATTAGCATATCATGAGGAAGAAAAACGATTTGGTAGAGAAAGTTCACCTTATTGCTTGTGCACCTGGTCGCTGGGTAAATACTGTACTCAAGCCAGTTAATGCAAATTCTACCAGCTTAGGAGTTTGCCTGTTTTCTCTTATAGAGATGGACATATTTGACAACTTCACAGAGAACTTCATGGCTTCATACTAGACACACAGGAAAAACAACAGTAGATTGTGAAATATATTAGTACTCATTTCAATAACGCTTATCAAGATATTAAAACAACAAAATACAGTCTGATAACAAGCTATCTATAGCATTAGAAGAAAAAGTAACGTAGCTGCTGTAAAAGTATTTTCTAGATAGTTGTTACAAAGAGGTAGGGTTAAAGAACGAGTAGATTATGCGCTTACAAACATGTAGTATCTCTACACCACATTGAGATAAATGGTCATTGACGCAGAGCTGGAAGGCAGTCTGCAGTACCATGAAGGATATCTCACATACATATGAGTGTTAGTAGATCATAGATGAGGTTGTATAGATGAGTATATAAGGACAGAAATGATTGAAAAACTGTAATATTGTAATAGCAAAGAGCAGCATTTTTGAACTACTCAAAAATAATCTGATAAGTTATTAATCTTTTAAGATTCTGCTCAGTGCACTTTCTTTAGACATTACTGAGAGGAGTACTGTGGAAAGGATTATTCTGGAGAGGATATATGAAGCACTTCATAACTTAAAGAACAATAGACTACTTAAATGAATTTATTCTAGCTTAAGCAAGCAAAATATAAGTACCATAACCACTCTTCTGAAGCCACACTTAAGGAAGCTCTGTTCTGCACAAAACCAGCATTAAAAAGTGTCAGGACAGTATTTAAATGTAGAGACAGAGTGACTTCCTATCATCTTAGGTTTTTATCAGTAGGTAAAGCTGCCAGTTGTTTAAGTTATGACTTACTGATTTTGGAAGGGTCGGATCCACAGCTGTTTCACTATATCCAATTGCTGCATAAAGTTTGGCTTTCTCTTCACGAGTCATCAATTCTTCAAGACCTGTCAAATTGCAAGAAGTCAGTTAAACTGACAGGAAACTGATTCAAATACTGATGCAAAATGCAAATACCATTTCCAGGGCTTGGTACTTCTGTAAAGTACAGCAGATGCTGTCAGGTTGTCCTGATTTAGTTAAAGCAAAACCCCTGATCTTTAAAGTAAAATCTTGAGTCTCCTAAAGCATGCTTTAAAATGTAAATGTAATTGTACTTACTTTCCACATTCCACAATTATTACCAGGTACCCTGTACTTAAGTGAATCAAATTCTGTATTCAGTGCATGAAACATATTATGTAACTAGTATAAGTAAAAATTAATTAAATTCAATTAACTGCTACTGCTTTCTAGCATTTTCTTCAGATACTCATATACAGTATGCCTTAAAGACAAATGCAAACATTGCATCAGGAGAAAGCACAGATGGAAGACAGTTCTGAAAGAGCTACGGAAGCAATGTGAGATATCCCTGTAACATGTATTTAACAACTTAATCTGCAAAAGCAAACAGAAACTTTAAATGTAAATAATCCAATATTACAAATATTAAATGCAAATTTCAATTGCTAAAAACATATTACTCTAATAAATCTTTTTTAAAAGTAGAATATTTACTAATAAATTAACATACTTGAACCCTTTACTTCTTGTTTCTGTTCATCCTTTTTTTCACCAGACCAGCTCCATATCCAGCTAAACCAGCCACCGGAATTTTCATCATCTTGTTTTACTCCTGGTCTGTAGATTTTTAATCCTGCCTTAGACGCCTAAAATTTAAAAAAAAAAAAAGAAACTCAAGCAAGTATTTATATCATGCTTTTTTTCTTTTTTTAAGAAAAATATAAACTAAGACATGCTCTAACAAACCAAAACATCTCAGATAATACATTTTAATTTTTATTCTAATAATATTTTCAAATATCATACAATTCTCACTTGCCACCTTTATCAACAAAAAGGTCAAGCAAAAGGCAGCAGATTCTAAGTCCATAGATTTTTATTACACATCGGATTTTCTCTCTAGCTCTCACCGCTAAATAAACCAAGTCCATAGCATTACACAGTGATCTACAATTGTAACAATTCATTTACAAGGAATCATTAAAAATCCATACGTAGGCTGCTAAGTCACCAGCACAGACCAAATTGTAAATGCTCCCTGTATTTTTCACAACAGATACTCAAGGCAATAATTAAAATTAATCAATACACTTAAAATATTTACTTCAAGGAACACAAAAAAGCTATTCCTGGACATGATGCATGTAGCTACCACAGCACAGAAGTTTTCCCTTCTACTACATTCATTATTTCACCATGGAGGCGATGTCCTATGTGGTGCAAGTGATGATTCTAAAACTGGGTCTTCACAGAAAGTGAAAACTACTTGCATTAAAAGTTTTACATAAGAGTTCTCAAAACTGCAATGGACCACACAAACTAATTATCTTCCTTCATGACAAATATGATCCAAAAAGATAGAAACACCTGTAGATAAGCCCTGAATTTAGAGATAAAAGTGAACATGGTAACCAAAGTGAGTAATACAAGGACCCCTTTCTCAGCATAACCAAGAAAAAAAAAAGGTCTCTCTGCAACATCACCATGGAAAAGAACTGGCAGTAAATAAAAATTCAGAAATTTGTCAAGTCTACCTACCTGTAAGCCAATGGAAGGCAGGACTCACCACAAAAACAAAAAGGCTTCTGAACTAATACTAATTCACCTCAGACTGCAGACGCAGAGTATCAGCTGAACAACACAAGGCCTCAAAAAGTTTCAAAAAAATCCTCTGAAGACCTCTTTGCAAAGAGTACTCTTAGTCTGATTATAAATGGAGACAGTCCACTCCACAGATTTCAGAAAACCTATACAGATTTCACTTCAGTCTCTCCAAATGATGCTCAGACACTATAGTGAATACTAAGGAGTACACTGGGAAAAATAAGGATAACAAATCAAGTGTAACCGCTCATGTCACGCTACCTTGCCTAATCGTGGTGTTATCTAGTCCTACATATTCTGCATTGCTGCATTCTGAGTAACATTTACCAGCAGTAACAAAAGGTTGACATACTATATGTACAGATGTTCAGGCTATGTAATCAGCCTATTATCAGGAATAAACACAATAAACCAATAGCGGTTGCTGTTGGAGAAAAGAATAAACTTAAAGCTTTGTGTACAATCCCTTTCAATTTGACTTATCCTACCATCCTTTGACAATATCTTCCAAAAAAGGTGGAAAAAAAGTAAGATGCTACTTTGAAGAACAGTATATGGAGCTGATTTTTGCTTATTACAAGCCGGAACTAACAATTTCTTTTAAAAAAATGTGAAATACAAGGAAAATAAAGCCTATGATGCATAATGCAATCACTCAAACTAAAATTCATCAGCCTAAAATTTTCACAGCCTTACACTGCAGTATATTCTTAGAGTCACTCAATCAAATCTTACCTCAACTTCTGCTTGTTGCCTTGCTAGAGTGATGTTAAAAATATCCAAGGCCTTTTCAAATTCCTAGAAAAGACATGACAAATTATTTTTTTACTTTAGAATTCACAGCTCAGTTTTACAGGAAAAAAACAGTAACAACCCTTTCAGTATATCCAACTTAAGTTGCTCATGCTAAAAACTTAAGGCTTAAAAATGAAAAGCACATCAGTTTAAGTTGTACTTCACAGTCGCTTCTTTGAAGAATTATCTAACACATTAATACTATTCACAGAGAAAGGTACTGATGAACTTGCAAGTAAGGCAACTGAAAATTTTATTTTAACTTAGTATTGGCTTAGGAACATGTAAACATTTAACAAAGCAGTAATTTCAACAGTGTTGAAACCTTTAATGGAATATGACTAACCTCCAACAATTTTAAGATTTCTTCATTAGGCTTTTTTGATGTTATCTTTGTTTTATACATCTCTTTATAGTTTTTCACTTCTTTCCGGTGGTGCCGAATATGTTCCCATGACCACATTTGTAGCTTAGGTTGAACATTTACTTCAAGGATGCCATAAATAACGTATTTCCACCTAAAAGCAAAGAGAAATTATAACTTACATTTATTTTGGTATACTGAAAATACATCTAGAGCCATGCAGACTTCTACTAAACATAACCTTGAGTTGTGAAAGAGTGAAACCTCTGATCAAGTAACACACTTATAATCAGTAGAATTTTATTTTTCCCCACATGATAACAGCTTATTTCCTAAAATTAGAAAGTAGTATTATTAAAAGAAAACCTGTCCACAAATACATATAGGTATGTGTGTGACACCTGTAAGGAAGTTTCTTAAAAGAAATTATCTCTCTGCCATCGCTTTTGAAAAGATTAGCCTATTTTTAAATACTATGTTCTTGTAATAGTACCTAATATATAATGTGGTTTCCTTCATTAAAACAGAATTAAGATATTAAAACAGTATCAGACTGAAGATTCCAACAAGGATCTTCAAGACAGCCAGTGCAGGCTTTCAAATACCATGTCTACCCTCACCTTTGGTCTGGGGTTCTCACCAATGATTTTATTATTTTCAATTAACTTAAGAAAATGACAGGAAATACAACTTTTACAGAAAGAAATTAATTCTAACCTCTTACTTAAAAGAAATAGTCTCTTGGTAATTATTTCAAATGAATAACAAGCTATTTTCTGAGATGGCATACCATGTCTTGGCATTATTGTGCAATGGAACATCAGGTCTGTACTTCCTATACGGCAGATTCCGAGTCATCATATCAATAGACTCAAGAAGTTCCATAACACTGAAGTACTAAAACCCAAAAGAAACAAAAAAATCCAAACTGTTACTGTCTTTCTGAGAACATGTATTAAGCTTCTCTTTACAAAGAAAAGAATTTAGAGAGAAAATAATTTATAAAGAAAAATAGTAAGAAGTAGTAAATCAATTCTGTATGACTTTTTTAATAAAATTATTTTTTATTATTATTCTCACAAACTTGCTGCACCATGTAGCTTCAAAAAAGTAGTTTATACCTGTGGCTTATTGAATTCAACAGTTATGTCCTGTAAAATTACATCTAAATCCATTTTTGGTGATGAAAAGTCAACATCAGATCGAGGATTCATAAGGAGTTTGGCTTTAGCTGATATTGGGCGGAACACTAAAGAAGAGGTGATACAAAAAGAGCAATGAAAATATTTTAGGCTGACATAAATGCTATGTAATACTTAACAGATCAAGTTATGCCAGATTATTCATTTTAAAAAGTTAACATCAAAACATGAAGAAACATCAACACAGCTTACAATACAATATAACTTTGTGCTAGTGTGACATTTAACCAGGTGGGATTCAAACTGAGGCCCTTCTGCTTGTAAAACTGACAGTTTCCAAGGACACATGACTGCTGGATATCCCTTCCCATGACCCTATTCATCAAAGCAATTTTTGGTTCAGAACTGTGTTGCTCTAGGCCTTCCAGAGTTGCCATTTTTGGGATGTTTCTCCAGCCAGCTACGGAGCCTCCCAGCTCACCAGGTGTAAGGACAAGCAATACAAAATTAATTTACTGTCTGCTTTCCTCATTCTCTCTCTCTCTCTCTCAGTAGAGTGTGATTTAGATTTCATGGTGTTAGGAGCGAGAAGGGTTTCTACCATACCAAGGGGGGGTGGGTGACAAGCAGCCAGGTAGGGGGCGAAAGTCTGTGGCCACCATTTTTGAAATTTTTAAAACCCTTTATTTACTTTTTCTGTTCATAAATTCCTTATCTTTGTAATAAGACCTTGGATTTTGCTTCTGACCCTGACAGAAATAAGCAAAACCAAGATAAATCTATACTGAATTTCCAGTTTCATTCTGGTAAAACTTGTGGAACGCTATCACAATTTCCTGTAAGCACCATTACATGGCAAGTGTTTCAACTAACAGTTTATATTTGTAAAAAATTATTGTTCTTTGGCCATGATACAAGCTATTTACAGTATAAATAGCTTTGAACATATCAAGCCACTATAAGTTATTCCATGATAATTTATTCAATTTAATGGTACTGATGTTTTACTGACCTATATTCACAGCAGTGAATTAAGAAAAATAATTTAAAAAACATTCCACATTCCTATATCCAAGCTCAAGCCAGGACAGAAAATTAATTATGTATCTCACATAAAGCTCAGCACTAACATGAAAAATATTCAGAGCAGAAATCTTTTTATCTGTTCCACAATTTGGTTATACAAGGCATTCAATACAGGCTTCAGAATACATGTTTAGTTCAATTCTGCCATTTGTTTTAGCAATTGATACAATAATAATTTGTATACTGTTTCAATTGTGTTCAAATCTGTTTTTATCAAACAAAATGTATTTCAACCAGAAATAATGATAGACCACTCAAATACTAAATATTCTAAATACAGTTGTGTGAACCTTTCAGAGAAAACAGACATGCTCAGTCTAAAGAAAACAACTGCTCAGTCTAAAGAGTTGCTTTAATGAAGACAGAATTTTCACATATCACAGTATCAACATGATGTAAATTCTTTAAAAATGTAAGTCTCAAATCCTGCAACTTATCATATAACTATTTGAACATCCATGTAAAGATTTAGGACCACCAATGAGATGATGAAGATTTGTGTTTAACAGTCCATTAGAATGGTATATGACTCAAGACACATTTTAAGCAAAGCCTTTCCAAGGCTACATACATGGTATTCATTGTCAGAGAGACAATTCTTTCGAAAGAAATAAGTTGTGCTCCTTACTAAGATAACATCCGAGAGGTACTAAAAACTACAAGTACACAGGCATATTACATATGCAAAAAAAATGCCACTTACCAAAATCATAACCCTCTGGAATCATATTGTGGCTGGCAACTCCCTGTTTTAAGTTACACATTTTAAGCAAAGCCTTTCCAAGGCTACATACATGGTATTCATTGTCAGAGAGACAATTCTTTCGAAAGAAATAAGTTGTGCTCCTTACTAAGATAACATCCGAGAGGTACTAAAAACTACAAGTACACAGGCATATTACATATGCAAAAAAAATGCCACTTACCAAAATCATAACCCTCTGGAATCATATTGTGGCTGGCAACTCCCTGTTTTAAGTTAACCTACATACACAATGGAGTGAAAAATAAGTTCCATTTTTATTTCATTATAAAGTTTTAAACTATAAAATATTAGCATTTTAATACAGGTTTCAAATTATTCCTCATACACAATACAATTCAAAGCATAGATAAATGTTTTAAACAAAATGAGACTCTACATTTTAGCTAATTAGCATACTAAGTAGTAAGATGACTACGTATTATACCTAATTTTGCAACTGAGAAAGACCTTTATTTAACGTTTTCAGACAGACAATTTACTTCCATCACATTAAAAACCTTAACTGTTTTTGCTAAAAAAAGAACAGTTCTCTGGGACATTGACACAAATAGAAGCAGAATTGAATGTGAAGCATGCTCCATGCTCCACAGTATGAACTAAAATACTAGACACATTACCTCATTCTTTACTTACCAACGATTCCTCACAACCACCATGGTAGAACATCTCAGATTTCACATTCCAGTAAGCAAAAAGGTTATCCAGTCGTACAAGCTGATAATACAACAGAACATACATATTAATACCTACATATTTTAGATTAATAATTTTGATTTTACAAAGACCATATGAATACAATGATTCAGAAAGCTCCTTACAGACTATGCATGCTTATATTTTAAAGCCTAGACTGGCACTTCATTTATCTCGCTCTCTGGAAGGAACTTCTAGTCAGCTTATTTTATGAAAAAGACTCTCTTTAGCATATAGCTTATACTGTACCTTGTAGAACAACTTGGCAGTTTCATCATGTAAACATGGATTCCAATTCTTATCTGAGGTCTGAAATTAGAATTAAAGTTATTTCAATATCTACAATACAACAATGTTCTATTCACCACTGAATTCAATGAGAAAAAAACCCCATCACAATAATTAAATCTCACTGAAAATAACAGAATGTCATCTTCAGATTTAAGATAATTAAGCCATTATTTCACGTGCAAAATTGATAAAGCTACTTCTTCATTCCAAAACACATGCATGTTCCCAAATTCCATTTTTCTTTAAACAGTATTATTTTTTCAAAAGATATAATATTGCTGTAAGTCTTTTTTTAGTTCTAGCCCAGCGGAAATACCACGTTACCATGTTTCACACAGTAGAAAAGAAAACCACATGGCTCGTGTGCATTTAGAGTGAAGTTTTAAGAACATCACGGCTTTTACCCACTATTCAAAACTGGTTAGAGGAAGAAGCTGCACCTAGGGAGCATGTTAGAAAGCACTTCCTCACAGAAAGGGTGATCAGACACTGAAATGGACTGCCCAGGGAGGTGGTAGAGTCACCATCCCTGGAGACTTTTATGAAAAGATAAGATGTATCACTTAGTGCCCTGGTCTAGCTGATGTGGTGATGGTAGGTCATAGGCTGGGCTCAATGACCTTAGAGGTCTCTTCTAGCCTCACTAATTCTGTGATTCTGTGAAGGGGCTCATGAAAATCTTTCAAAGTGCTAGGAATAAAACAGTCTTACAAACACGCTCCATTCAAGAAAGTAGCATATACTTATTTACTCTTAAAAATTATCAGTTACACAGCATAAGCTACTGAAATAGCACCTCAGCAGAAGCAGAGTATCATTGCTACTGGGTAACCTTCCATTAAAAAAAATTATATAGTCTATAATGACTACTTTATAAAGTAGAGTTTGCAGATAAAAAACTGAACTCAGTTTCAAGCCAGATGTTTTTTTTTTTTCCCTGAAGATTTCTTTTGTCCTTCCCAATACCAATTCCTTTCTTGGGCTTCATTGCAGTTTCAGTAAATTATTCATAGATTGCTGGCTTTGGGCTACTAAGTCCAGTATTTACCATTTACAAAATGCAGCAAATAGATGAATAAGAACTCCTTCCCAAAGGTCTGGTTTAATGTTATTTACACAACATTTATGCCAGATATGACAGAAGAGTAACTACCACCGTCCATTGCTCATTATTATAGGTATACTTTCATTAGACTGTATCTTAAGAGAAAGCACAATAATGCACAAAATCATAACTTATTCCATCACTACACGTAAATACGCCTCTTAGATGAAAAAGTAAAAATACCTGCAAACTTAGATTCTGAAGTGAAACTCCAAATGACAATGGGTTATTCCGATTTGTGATCTAACAGAGCAGAGGAAAAACGTAAAAAAAGTATTAGCTTAGAATCATAAAATGTAATGAGCTACAAGGGACCATTAGAACTTAACTAGTCTGAACCCCCTGCAGTGAGCAGGGACATCTTTAACTAGATCAGGTTAGAGGCATTAACTGTATTACTAGCAGAATGGAGAACACAGAGCCTCAAACCTCCCAACAGCAGAAAGAACAGACTGACCCAAATACTGGATGGGGGAACCCACCTTTACACTAACTGCAAATACAATGGCACCCATAAGCTTGAGAAAAGCTGTGGAACTGCCCCTCCAAGCCCACCTGCATGTGTACGCTTAGATTCACCAAGTGAAGCAGCTTCAAAGCAAACTTGTTCCACACCAGAGTAGCTAAGACTGTTTCCTTTTTATGGGTTTGGGTGGGTTGTTTTTTTGTTTGCTCTCTCTCTAAAAGCTTCCCTTTATGAGGTATGAGGAGTGATAGAGAAGGAGCCCACAGCTCTAGCAAGTGACTCAGAGGCCATCTGGGTGTTGCCCCACCATTCCTGCCTACAACAACCACTCTCAAAGAGCTGGGGGAAACAGGACATGGTGCATCAGAAGGCAAGGCATGCAGTGAGGACAGTGCTTCAGTGCCTGCAGATCACTGGCAATTACCTGTCCTGTGAGTCAGAGAGAGGTAAGGAAGAGGGAGGTAGCTGCACAGACCATGGATTGTGGGAAATGCACAAAGCTCTCCAGTGGGGCAAGGACTGATATCAGTCCTAAATGCAAAAGGTATATACAAGTGGAGGACCTTTTGCAACAAGTGGCAAAACTGCAGAATGCAGTGACAAGGCTATGGGACATGCAGGCAACAGAGAGGGAAATATGTATTTGAAAAAAAAAAAAATTTCTAAAGAGGCACCCACAGACTAATTCCAGAGAGCAAACTGCTCTACCAACTAACACAGCAGAGAGGGAAGTGGACAAAGATAGCAAAGAAAAAGAGGAGTGAAAGATGGTCAAGACAAAATCCCAAGGGAAGAACAGACTTCCCATCCCCTGCCACAAGGTACTCCTGCAGTTCTGCAGACTGAAGTGAAAGAACCCAGGCACAGTAAGTCACCAGAACAGAGGAAGGAACCACACTTAGCTTCCCGTATAACAACCAGTGTTCAAAAGAAACAGTTAAGAGTAATAGTAGTAGGAGACTCTCTTCTTAGGGGTACTGAGAGACTTGTTTGCAGACTTGATCCACTTATTAGAGAAGTGTGAAGTTTACCAACAGCTTAAATTAAGAATATCACTCAACCCATGCATTCTACTATTCTCTCTTACTATTTCATGTGGATACTAATGATACAGAAAGGGATGACATGAAAAACATAAAAGAAGAATTACAGAGTACTGAGAGCAGCAGTGAAGAACTCAGGAACACAGGTAGTGCTCCATCAACCCTCCCAGTCAAAGGAGAAGGGTTGACAGAATTAGTGGAGTCAACAAATGGTTGAAGGAGTGTTGTCATTATCAGGGCTTTGGTTAACTCAACCATAAAGCTCTTTTTGATAAACATGCTCCACTGAGGGATGATGAAGGGGACCCTCCTGTCACAGAAAGGAGAAAGCTTCTTTGGCCAGAGGCTGGTCAACTTAGGAGGGAGGGGAACCTCAGTTCACCCCACATCCATCACATTCAGGCCAGAAACACTAACAGATGCTCTAAGCCTGAAAAAAAAATGGCAGGCCAACAGGAAGGCACATATACAGGTAGTTACCAGCCCTGCCAGTAAGACTGCTTCAAAGTGGGCACATCTCAAATGCCTCTATGTCAATGCACAAAGCATGGGAAATAAACAAGAGAAGTTACACATCTGCCAGCCTCCAGGGCTATGAAATTCTTGGTATCACTGAGATATGCTCGGATAGCTCCCATAACTGGAGCATGGGGATGGCTGCATACAAAATATTTAGGAAAGACAGGAAGGGCAAAAGTGGGGGGAGTGTCACCCTCCACATCAGTGACCAACTGGAGTCCATGAAGCTTCTCCTGGAGATGGATGAGGAACTGACAGAGACCCTATGGGTTAGAATTAAAGAAAAGTTAGGGGCAACTAATGTCATAGCAGGGGTCTGCTACAGGCCACCCAACCAGGATGACCAAGTGGCCAAAGGCCTCTTTAAACAGATAAAAGCTGCTTTGCACTTGCAAGCTATGGTCCTCATGGGAGACTTCAACCACCCTGACATCTGCTGGAAAAACAACACAGCAAAGCACTATCATTTCAGAAACTTCCTGGAGTGCATTGATGACAATTTGCTCCTCCTGGTTCCTGGTAGAGGAACCAACCAAAATGGGAGCTTTGCCAGACCTTGTACTCACCAACAGAGATGGGCTGATTAGTGACGTAAAGCTTAACAGGAGACTAAGCTACAGTGAACATGACACTGTAGAATTCAACATCCTCAGGGCCATGAGAAAAGTGTGAAGATCATGGGACTTGATCTTAAAAGAGCAGATTTTAGTCTCTACAAAGATCTGCTTAGTAGGTTAGAATGGGACCAAAGCTGGTCCTTTTTCAGGAATCACCACCTGCAAGATCAGGACCAATGTGTCCTAATGAAGAGAAGACTTAGGGGAGATTTGATAAATGTTTATAAGTACCTGAAGGCTGGCCAGGAGGGAGGGGACAGGCTCTTTTCACTTGCTCCCTGTGATAGGACAAGGAGCAATGGGTGTAAGTTGCAGCAGAGGAGGTTCCGCCTCAACACAAGGGGGAACTTCTTTGCTGTGAGGGTCACAGAGCACTGGAACAGACTCCCCAGGGAGGTCATGGAGTCTCCTTCTCTGGGGACTTTCAAGGCCCGCCTGGATGCGTTCCTCTGTGATCTGTGTTAGATAGTTTTGTCCTGCTCCGGCAGGGGGGTTGGACTCGATGATCTCTTGGGTCCCTTCCAACCCCTAACATCCTATGATCCTATGATCCTATGAAGGCAGGCAGAAGTGGCAGCAGGCCTACATGGATGAGCAAGAAACTCCTGGTCACACTCAGGGGTAAAAACAAAGCTTATAGAGAATAGAAGCAGGGACAGATGACCTGGCAAAAGCATAAAGAAGTAGTCGGACAAGCAAGGGATCATGTTAGGAAAGCAAAAGCATGGAGAGAACTGTATTTAGCAAGAGGGGTTAAGGACAACAGGAAAAATTTCTATAGATATGTAAATGGTAAAAGGAAGACTAGGGAAAATGTAGGCCCACTTCAGAAAGAAACAGGAGAGCTGGTCACCCAAGGTACAGAGAAGGCAGAGGCACTGAATAACTACTTTGCCTCTGTCTTCACCAGCAAGGACTCTGGTCGCATGCTCCATGTTAGAGGCCAAAGGCAGGGACTGGGAAAGGGAAGATCCCCCCCAGTGTAGATGGAGAGCAGATTTAGAACCACCTGAAGGTGAACAAGCACACTGAACCAGTTGATATTCATCCACAGTTCCTGAAAGAGCTGGTGAATGAAGTTCCAAAGCTAGTGTCCATCTTATTTGAAAAAGCACAACAGTCTGGTGAAGTTCCCACTGACTAGAAAAGGGGAAACATAACCCCCTATTCTCAAAAATGGAAGAAAATGGAAGAAAGAATGATCCAGGGAACTAGATCATGGAGCAGATCCCCCTTAAGGCTCTGCTAAGGCAAGCAGAATAAAGGGGTAAGTGGTGACAGCCACCACAGTTTCACCAAGGGCAAGTCCTGTCTGACCAACTTGGTAGCCTTTTACAATGCGGTCACAGTTTTGCTAGCAAAGGCAGAGCAACAGACGTCATCTACTTGGACCTGTACAAGGCATTCGACACTGTCCCACACAACATTCTGATCTCTGAACTGCAAGGACATGGATTCAATGGATGGACTACTTGTTGAACAAGGAGCTAGATAGATGGTCACACAGAGTGGTGATCAAAGGCTTGGCATCCAAATGGAGAGGTATGACGACTGGTGTTCCTCACAGGTTGGTACTCTGCACTTCTGAGACCCCATCTGGAGTACTGTGCCCAGTTCTAGAGTCCTCAACCTAAAGAGGGCACCCACCTCCTGGAACATGTCCAGAGCAGAGCAACTACAGTGATCAGAGGGCTGTAGAATTTCCCCTGTGAGGATAGGCTGATCAAGTTGGGATTGTTCAGCCTAGAGAAAAGGTGGCTCCAAGGTGACCCTCTAGCAGCTTTCCAGTATCTGAAGGGGGCCTACAAGAAAGCTGTGGCAGGGCTTTTTACACACATGAGTAATGCAAGGACAAGCGGAAAGGGTTAAAAACTTGAAGATATTTAGGTTAGACACTAGGAAAAAAATTCTTTCCTATAAGGGTGGTGAGAAGCCAGGTTGGATGGCACCTTGAGTATATCTAGTAAAGATGTTCCTGCCTATGCAGAGGAGTTAGAATTAGATCATCTTTAAAGTCCCTTCCAACCATAAACAATCTGTGATTCAAAACACTGTCAGAGCAGTTAACAGGACAGTAGTCATTCTCATGCTAAGTTTAGATTTGGAAGTAAACAGACAAATTTATGTATAAATACATATATATAAAACAAAGATCTGACAACAGTATCTTCTTTCTAACCAACCACATGGTTATAAAGACATATATACTTTGGTACAAGATGTTTATTAGTTTTAAATTTTAATTACTACTTTTAATATTACAAAACTCCAAAACTTTACTTGGTTTCTATCAGCATGGAAAGCAACTAGGAGAAAAGTAATCACAGGTTCTTAATTTCACACTGCAGTATAAAACATCTTATATTGAGTTACATAAAAGTACTTACATCATCTTCATAACGAATATGGATGTTGGAAATTTTCACTTGGAGATTTTTGATGACTTGAGTGACTAGTTTTTCTACAAAAGTGTCCTGCTTCTCTTCTTTTACTTTATCTAAGTTAAAAACAATATAATACTTTGTCTGCATTATTTTTAAAATTACATCAGAGAAAATAATTTTCTGTTACACTGTACTCCAGTTGTATAAAAATGTACCCTTTATCCACAACATTTATATTCTCACACTAGATGATTTCAGCTTTATTACCTGCTGGATGAAGAATCAGGTCACTCATATGCTAAGACTTGTACCCACACAGGTACTCAACAATACATATTTCTTCAAAGCAACAAAAGCTTAATTTAAGATGAAGAATAAACATGTAAAGAATCTTTAAAAATGTATAACCATAAATTCTTTGATGCTAGAAACAAAAGCTAAATTGTTTTTTATGAAAGAAAAAGTCAGGCAACATAACAAAAAGATGCAACATTTCAAAAGTCTTCTTTATATCTGATCTCATCTATGCTTGAATCTTGTTATTTTCAGGATGCTTGTTCAGCAATATTGAGGGCAGCTACACCTAAAAAAAAAATCTGTAACTAATAGGTTTCTTAAACATCAAGAAAGTTGGAATCTAACACACTAACTGACAAATCCAGTGTTGTTCTAGATTAAAATAAAGAAAGAAATGGCATCACTCCTATTAGCTGTCCTTGCTCTTACCTTGGTCAGCTATCTTTTGCTTTGCTTCCTCTATCCTTTGCAATTCTCTTTGTCTTGCTTCCAAGAGCTGACGGGCTTCTTTCTCAGCATCATATTTTATGCCTAAATGGGAAATGTAAAATGTCACAATACATAAAATCTTACACATTTTAAGACAGGTTCACATTTTATTGCGTAGTTACGCAGGAGCAAAATATTAGGTAACTAAACACAAACTACTGAAAACCATCCCATTCCCATTATCTAACTGTATTTGCTAGGAGTTAACTGGCAAGAATAAAGCTCACAAGAAGTGTATCAACACACTCCAGGTACTTCTGAAATCCCACATATTAATATTCATTTTTATTCCCCTCTACATTAACTTACTGGCTGTGGGCACAATAAGCAAATAAACTCCATCAAGAACTGCCTCGACAGATTGAGTATACAGGTTTTGCCATGGTATCTGTAGATTAAGTTGACCTATAAATCAAATAAATAATAAAAAATAAAAAGGTTGAAGAACACAGTTAAAGAGTTAACTGGGGAGAAAAAATTATGCATGGTATTAACCACAAAACCTCTGAACATTATTACATCAGACATAGAAAGCATTACAACTGAGCCATATGCCCTTTGGGTTGTTTATTTTACACAGCATATACATGAACATGAGGTAAGTTTTTCCATGAGTGAAACTATTAAGTCTACAGAACCTCTCCTTACTCCTTTCAATTATATTCCTCCTCCTTAACATCTCTCTCTAACCTTGCAAATATCCTGCAGAATCCTCAAACAAGAATAGCCTGGGACAGCACAAATGTGATATATATTTTTTTAAATTCTTGTTTTTCTTTCTTCTTCTGTGTAAAAAAGTCTGTGTGAATATATAGTAAACATGGGGGTCTCATTTTAATAAACTGCAAAATCACAGGAGAATTATATGCTTTCAGAGTAGATTTAAGGGACATGATTGCTTAAGGCTGAGTCTGCTGTAAGAAACCACTGTCACAAGGCAATCAACCTAAAACAAGGCATTTTTTCACATTAGGAAAATCAGCGAACAAGGAAAAAAGTGAAGGCAGAAGTCAGCCGCAGAGTCTAGCTAAGACAAGGGATGAGATCCAGTCCTGCTCAACTGCACATCTTTGCTGTGTTTTCTTATTAGTATTGAAGTGATGATACAAGACATGAAAACTAGAACATTATTTGCGTAGGCTGTCTAGGCTACTTGCAACAAGAAATAGCATGTTTAGTTACTCTTGTGTGCAAGTACAACAGAATCTTACTTACCAATATGTCCTGCTTTAACTTTAAATGGCACATCCAGCTGACTCTGAAATAAAGTGTTTTAAAACACATGAATTCATTTCAGCAACTTGTGAAAAGTTCCCATAAAATAAAAAAAAAATATAGCACAGACAATAAATTGACCACTCAACCAATGAAAAACCACCATTAAATACAGTAAAACAACCCCAAGCATCAGTTTACTCATTTAGGTTGTTACAAGCTATGCTAGACTGAACACATTCCCAAGAGCATGTTTCTAGGAAGGGAAGCTACAGAGAATAAGGTCCTTCAGTATTGTTTTTGACCTAACATATTCTTTTAGCAATTGTGGAGATTTTGGTTTTGATAAAAAAAGAAAAATAATAAAGCCAGCATAAATCTTGAACTTTAAATTTAATTCCAGATTAATAGACAATACCTGCAAATGGAGAGAAAGTTTTCACTTAAGCAAATCCCAAGATAAAATCCAACAAAGTGCGTACAACACAAAACATTGTTCAAGAACTGCTTTTGCAATAAATTTGTGTTTTCATTAACTTACCAGTGCATTTTCTTTTATTTCAAGATTCTTCAATGCTACGGCTCCTAAAAGTAAACAATCCAATATGTAAAAACATAATAAGCACAGTACTATTGGTGTATGCCAAACATCCCAAAGTCTGAGTCAGTGGTACCCAACCTATGGATACCATCAACTCTGTGACTCATGCCACAACAAAATATCAGATATTTTCTCAGGAGGCTTGCTTGTCCATGGAGAAGAACCCAAGATCCCTTAAAGTAGCCATAATTACTGTCACTCTTAAAGATCCGTTTTAAAAAGACAAGTTGGTTTCCTTCTCCTTAACCATCTGCTTCCTATGCTTGTGGAAATCTAGTAATATTTAAATTTAATACTTCAAAAACTCTTACATTTGCAAGTTGTATTTACAGGGTTATAAAAGTTCAATAGAGGCATTTTAGTAAATCTAATTTTTAAAGTGTCTTGACAATAAATTCAGCATCCTGTAAACACAGAAAATCAGAATTGCAAGCTGTTTTTACAACATATTTGACAGCTGACAAAGGGACTTCGGAAGATACTAGGAAACTCATAGCTTGAAAATATGCATATCGTTCAAAGCAAAGTCTTCTGCAAATTCGACATGAAGGATGGACTTTCTGCAATGTTTACTTTCTAATTAGTTGTATAGTCTGAACACATGCACATGGAACAGACATCTGAAATATCTGAGCAAGGCGTAAATGATATTCAGGAAAACATAGGCAGATTACAGGCCTGGAAAGGAACAGAACTTCAGACTGCAAATGAAAATTTTATTATATTTGAAATTATACATATCAAATTATATACCCTGCTTTCTTTCGGGGAAAGTTAGTTAGAAACAAACAAACATATAATGAGACAAGAGCTAGCTAAATAGTGCTAATGGTGTTAACCACTGTTAAAGGCATCACCTGTCCTGGGAAACTGGACTCTAATCTCAGAAATGCTTTCATTGGAACAGATGGCTCGATCTGTTGAACTGTTGCGGGAATGCCGGTCAGCTAAGACAATCCATCCATTTTGTAGTACTCACAATTAAAGTTTTCAATTATTTATTCACTGCAACACTATTATAAATTTTCAGTTGAATTCTATAGAGCTGACATGTACCACCATCAGCCTCTCTGAGAAATATGACCCACACAGAAGGGTGCATTTTTGAAAACTGGTGATTCTCCCTTCAAACCTTACAGTTCATATACATTTACAGCAAAATTTAAAAAGAAAAGTAATTTCAAAACTCAAGCATTCCCAGCAGTAGTATGTAACTACTCCTGTTAACTACGACTACTTACCTATAATAACAAAGCGATAGCTTTATATACTGTCTCTTCCAAATTTATTCCTTGCTAAAGCTGACCCTTTAGAGAGCATTTTAACAGTGGAGAAAAAGTCTCAGAGTAAGAGACACACACACAAAAAATTGTAATTGCTTTCATGGAGAGTAATTCTAAAGATAACTAGGGCAAAGGTTCATGTTTAAGTTACAAAGTATGACATACAACTTTTGCACATCAGTTGAGGCAAGACAAAAGATGTGTTCAAGCAAGCTCTATGACTAGGTGACATGAGAAACTTAGCTGGGTTTGGTTTCTTCACTTTCATTGTCAGGAACGCAGACATTACCTCTTATTTTTCAAGGGTTTAGTACACTCACATATCATCTGACACACAGTAATTTAAGACACAATAATCTCGCATCCCTAGTGATTTTTAAACCACTGTAACCTCACTGCAAAGTGAGCAGTACTATTTTCTGAAGCACTTAGAAGCAATGTTTTGTGATGGAGAACTGTAGCTCCTTTCACCAGAGCACATCACAAAGCAGACAATAAACACTCCATCAATAGTCTAAAAAACTTTTGGCATTCCTAAATGAAATGTTGGAATTCCTTACCACTTTTCCTATGCTTATGATTTTACAATCAGTAATTTTAAAGATTTTAAAAACATTAGAAGAAGCAAGAAACACATTCACTAAAAATACTAGTTTACTTAAAAAAAACCCTTGACTTATAGGTCTAGCCACAGTGAATGGACTATCAAAGTGCACAAGAAGATACTACTGAAGCACTCTAATTTTGTATGTTTATATAGCCTTTCTTTTCACTACACTTAGAGAAAGTGTAAGAAAAAAGCTGTCTAAACATTCCTGCACACAAACATGAACTATTTCCACAGTTACCACCACTCAGCTGACAACCAATTCTAACACTTGGGATTCTAAATGCAATAACAGATCATGACAGTATTCTCTTTCACTGACAAATTTTTGTTTCTGTCACATTCAGCTGTTCGACTTCCACAGCTCCAAGTGCAATGAATACTGACTGTTCTTCCAGTAGAAAAAAAAAAGAAAACCACAACCTCACAGAAGCAAGAAAAACAGACAACAAAGGTCTGTTGCAGGACATAACACAGCTACTGAATTTTACTTTCTTGGAGCACTGTCAACAGATCTCAACTGCAAGATTTTCAAAATACACCAAGATTTGGTTATTTAGTTTTATTGGGAGACTGGAGTTAGAGCTTTCTTTTCCCCATTGGATTGCTTTACAAATATTTTGGCAACCAGAACTGAAGCCAGATAACACCTCATTTGATAGGTTAAAACTTGACCAAGCTTGAAAAAATGTATACAAACACTTGAGTTACATAAAAATCTAGGGTTAAACATGCAAGCTAAGACCCAAAACAATAATAAAAGATAGAGCATTTATAAATACGTATAGCACAGTCTAGGATTTGGGATATGTTATAAAGCAAATTCTCACCTTCACTGATCAGAATCATAGAACATACTGGGTTGGAAGGGAGTTACAAAGGTCATCTAGTCCAACACCCTTACAATAAGCATGGGCATCTCTAACAAGAGCAGATTGCTCAAAGCCCCAGCAAGCCCGACCTTGAATGACTACAGGAATGGGCCTCCAACACCTCTCTAATCTCTGGTCATTACAGGTAAAACATGAACATCTACACATTTATCAAAACTCAGGAGCAGGTTTGTAATTTTAATTGTAGATACTCAAAATAACTGGTGATCCAACATCTACTAACAAGGACCTAGCTTACAAAAAAAAGAGATGTAGAAAATAACAGTAAACCAAAGAGGACTATATGAGTGTCAAGAGAAGTTAGAGAAGGAAGAAAACCAACCCATACAGAAATCCTGAATATTTGTCTTGTGCATTAATTACATCTTTGCTGTCTCCCTCCTTATAAATAAGCACAAAGGGTAAAGTGAAAGCAGATGAGGGAAAGTAAGATGAAAGGTAACTAGCATCCAACTTAAAGCACCTCAGCTCGCACCTGACCACCAAGCACCAAACACTCCTGCTCACCCATTTCAACAGAATTTCTGCTTTTTAGTAACAGTACTGTCAGCCTGCAAACTAATTTCATCACTTCATCCAAGCTGCTGCATTTGGCAGTCATTTCTCACTTATGTTTGTGATGGTAATTATTTCTGTTCAAGTACACCTTCTGGAGACAAGCTGGAAGACTGAGAATCAGTGTCCATCAAACACATCTTCTACTGATGTTTGTTGTAAAATAGGTCACAAAAGGCAGCAGGAACTACTGTATTTTCTTCATCCCACAGCAAATTCAATTTACTCAGATGCAAAGAGAAGACTGTACCTGCTATACCCTTGCACCTGCTGCACATAGGCCAGGCAAGGTATGCAAACTTATCATTTTGTACTATAGTAAGCAACATAGCCAGAAGAACAGTTAACAACTTATGTGTATTATCAGCCTATATCCTCCTACTAACATCACTGCATCAATAAGACACCAACTATTCAAATGACAAGCTGTGTTAGGCAACATATGCTGGAAATACTACCTAATAAATAATGTGCCAAATCAACAGATAATTAAGTAATGAATTTAAAAGGCAACACAAAGGATCTGACCGATACACTGAATGAAAACTTATTTAGATCCAACCAAAAGAAAATATCAACAACATGATCTCTGAAGTATCACTTTATAGTGCTTGGTCATCCATATTTGGCAGCTTCAAAGACACTTCACTGTTCTTCTCAAAACCTCGTAATCCTTCAATCGTTTTTCCAGGTATTAACTTTATTAGGTCTATGGCATTCAAAAATGTTGGGATTACCAACCACCTGAAAACTGACCACATAGAATCATCACAGAATCTGAAGTTAGAAGGGACCTTAGAGATCATTTATGCCAACTTCTCTGCCTCAAGCAGGGACAACCCTTGATTAGATTTGGTTGCTCAAGGCCTCATTCTACCTGGGAGAGGTACACCTCGGACACCTGGGAGAGGCTATCCAGAGCCTTTCTGGGCAATCCATTCCACAGCATCCCCACCCTTGTACTAAAAAAACCTTCTTCCTAAGATGTCTAAACCTACACTTCTCCAGTTTAAAACAATTTTCCCTTGTCCTGCGCCAGATACCCTCAACTTATTTACCTAACTTGTTTATCTAAGACAAGTACTTACATATTTATTAGTACCAGTCATTTAAACTATGTTTTTAAGTGAAATCCAGAACAAAGAATGATTTAAATAGTCCTTCCCAGTTATCAGACATTCCTTGATGGCTGCCTAACATCGTAGTTTTCATTCTGATTGATAATAATGAAGTTCTTACGGTGTACAATGTTACTTTTTTTATGAGCATTGATTAGCTTTTTAACTTGCATACGCTGTCCTACATTCTCTTTTCTGCAGAGCTTTTTATATTTCAGGTCATTAAGTTCCTGCAACTCACTCAGCCATGTGCATGTTTCCAGACATCAAATCTTTCTTTAGCCATCTAGGGGTTAGGGAGATGCTGGGACAAAAGCTGGACTTTAAGTTTCTGGAGGTCCTTTCCAGCCATGATTATTCTATGATTCTATTACAACAGTCTGCAATTTTTTTTACCCTTCAGTCCAAGGGTTCTCAACAACAACAACAAACCCTACAACACAAACCCACAAAAAAAAAAAACAACCCACCCAAACACATTTAAAAACATTTCCACAGCAATCCCATATGTCTAGTGCAGTGCCATCACACAACTTTACAGCATAGTCTGAATCTGGATAGCTTTGATAGGGCATGATGAATTCCCCTGTTAAGCAAAACCAAAATTAATGTTAAGTATGTACCTTTAAAAGCCATCAATAAAACTGCAGTTTACAAAGCTGCAGCTGTATAAAGTTAGTTTTTATACATATATGTAGAGTCTACCGACAGGTTACCAGTCTTAATCTAAACAGGCTAACTACAAAATATGACAAGCATATAACTTAGTCCCTACAGCATCTAAAAAACTTCCCTTGCATATTTAATAGTTCAGAGGAAACAAACCAAAAAGTGCCTTTTATAATTTAAGATACAGATAAATAGCATCTGTGCAGTCCAGCATCCAAAGAGCCCTGGCCATTTTTTAGAGAAAGGAAAACTCTCCTCTTAATCTTTACTAAAGCATTTGAATGCATTTACAACAATTTTGTTTCAATTTACTATGTGACACATCAAATTTTGCAAGTTTATCATTACCCATAAACATTGTGTGAAAACACATTGTTCTAATGGAAACCTTTCAGAGCAAACAGATAAGATGTGTAGATTTAACACTTTTTCCAAAGTATGATGACAAAAAAGAAGTATTATTTTTCTTTAAAATAATAGTGTAGTTCTGCAAACTCAGCAATTGAAAAGTTAACAAAATTATCAGTACACTTCAGATACACAGTAAAGTGTAGGGATCTACTAATCAAACTTTCATACAAAGACATTTGTCTGCTACTATTCTGCTACTAGTTACTGCCTTTTAGATAGAGGAATGCAAGTTCTAGGTACTCCAAGATATTTGGAATTAATTAAATATTGCTTACACAACCACCATTAAGCGTAAGACTAAGCTGCAAATACAAGTGAAAGCACACCTCAGAAGGTGGAGCTTCAATACCGTAGTTTCTCGGTGTTTCAGAGCAAGGCATAGCTTCATGTATCATTTTCACACTATGTAAGTAAATAGACAATCTTTTCCAACCATCATGATGCTGTGATTCTAAAGAAAAGCTTAATTTCATCCTAGTACAAACGTACTGCACAGAGGAAAAAGGAAGTTAAAGAAAAAGCATACTAAAGTCTCTAAAGCATTACAATGACTTGAAGAGGGAATAATAAGTATCAGCTGAGTATCAAAACTTCAAAGTAAAAATTAAAAAAAAAATTCAAAAGACATATTTCCCACAAAAGTAAGAAAGGCAATGTACATGTAAGAGTTGCTTCATAGAAGCATGTACTGCAGAGTAATCTACAGAGCTGAAAAAGCAAGTGTTTAGCTTTCCACAATGTATAAACATTGCCCAAAGGATTTACCGAATGTTTCATATTTTACATCAACCATTTTGTTTGCCTTCCCTGAAGAAAAACAACTATGACAGCTGAAGAATTTAAATACACAAATCAAACAATTAGTTTGACATGTTTTTGCCGAAAAAACACATCAACTCAATCCTAATCTGCAAAAATATGTTACACTGTTTCTTGCTGCTGCAGATCAAGAATTACTTACTTTCTCTCCAGCAGTCACATGTGCTGTTGCAGGTCCACACAGAGACCAAACCTTGGAAAGAGTCTACAAATGCCTTGACCAACTGAAGGAAAATTACTGCAGAGATGAAACCAAATAAGGCCACTATCTCAGAAAAGCACAGAAGTATAAAACAAAAACATGCAAGATGCAACAATCTCCACAAGTTTCTAAAACGTGATATGCACATATAAGTGCCCAAGAATGAAAATTAGTAAGGACTACGTGGAGGATGCCTCACATCTGCAGACATATGAACGCATGTATAAATAAAACCAGCACCTCCGTGTTGGCTTTTGTTCATGCTGCAGACACCTGGAATGCATATCCAAAACCAAGCCAAGAGCAGTCACTGCACACACATCTGTTAATTGCATGTATCTTACTCTTCGCACATTATCTTACCTGGCCTGGACACACTGGAAAGAGTACTTGTGTTGCTACTTTCTCGTATGTATGTATATTGAGAGACATCAGTACACACAGAACACTTTTCCTCGTTTCAGAGGAAGCCTGCTGATGTATTTCTGCAGATTATTGCTTACCTCACCCAGCACAGCTGGTCACAGGCTATGCAAACAGTTTTGACAGGACCTATTCCATATTTTAACACTAAAACTGACACTCTAGACCTGTATACGACAGCACCAAAACCAAACGGCGTTCCCGTGCTGCGTACAGAGGCCACACATCTGCACCAGCTTTCCATGGGCATCACAACACCGCCAGAGCCACAGACTTTCACCTTCATGTTGCTACTTCCGGGCACGGAATGAGGCAGGAACGTGGTTCGGTTTCGCATTGGTTCCAGGCCGGCACTAACTCCGGACTGGCCTCAGCCGACCGCGCAGTCCTCCCACAACTTTCCGCCACTCCCGAATCCCTCGGCGACCACAGCCGAGGAACGTCCCCCACCGTGAGAAGGCGGCGTGGACAGATCTGAGCTGATTCGGGGTATTCACACGCCTCTAGAGTACTGGCCAGGTTTTCCCCCCCTCATTCCGTAGCCCCCGCCAGCTCCCCTCGCTGCTGCACCCGGCTGCCCCACGCCGGCCCGCCCGCCTCCATCGCTATTTTTAAGTTGCCGGGCAGGTGGAGCTGCGGCAGTGCTGTCGGGCAGGGAGCCCAGCGCCCGGCGGACGCGGCCGCAGCCACGGCCACGGACGCGGCCTCCTCCCCTGGGTGTGCCTCCCCACACCTCGCATCCATACCTCCCCATATGCCCAGCTTGAGCTGGGAGCTGTCCAAGTTCACCACGTAGTCACCGAGGAAACGGTTCAGGACGTCCACGACCAGCGACTCGAACACCATCCTATCCTATCCTCTCCTGTCCTGTCCAGCCCCGCCTCGCCTTGCCGCCACCCGGCCCCGCCGCCGCCAGCAGCAGCAGCAGCAGCAACTCCACTACCTCCTGCCGCGGCTCTTTCCGTACCCGGCCGCAGCCCCGCCCTCCACCACAGGAGGCGGGTGGCGCCCCACCCCGCGGGCCTGACGGGGCAGGGTCTCTGCTCCACGCACCCCTCCGCCCACCGTCGGCCAGGCGCACGCGCTTTGGGCCTCCTCCTCACTACGGGGGCCGACAGGAGAGGTGGGGTGAGGCGCAAAATTGGGGGGTGGGGAGAGAAGAGGGTGGATGTGTCGCCGTGGTGCTGGTGCTGGTGCTGCTACTGCTGGGGTCAGTTTGTGCGATTTCCGAAGGAAATGTGAGGGTTTTATATCGGGCGCTCAGTTTGGTTTGGTTTTAAGATACTAGACAGCTGGTCCAAGGAGTTCAAGTGTAGTACCCAGCGTGTTTTCTGAAATACATCTTAAAATAAATTGTAAGTTAAAAGTGTAATATATTTTTAATCTATTTTAAAAGACATTTTAAAATAATTTCTTTTTAAATACGTGTTTAACCCCCACAACAGACAAATGCAGGCATGGCTGGATCTCTTGCATATTTACACAGCAGCTGAGCTATAATTAGCAGAATGACTAAACCAAGTTGAATTTAAGACACTCGAAACTCCCAAGGAGCCGCTCTGTGGCTTGTGGAGCTGCTGAATCAAACCGGAAAATCTAGGTCATCTTTGCTCTTGAGTGTGTGCACAGGCCTCCTGCCTTGCGGGGCTCTGGCCCAGCCAAACAGCCATGGCACACTTCTTTGATAACAGTGGGAGAAACAAACAACAGCAACACTTTGACTTGAAATAAAGTGTTCTATTTATAAGAACTACTCTGGGGTCTCTTAACACTAATCCCTTTCACAAATTAAGTTAATTTTGTAAGTCTGCAATTCCTTACAGCATTTTCACTTTCACCAAAACCAGGTTAATACCTCAACCATAATGAGCTGGGAGAGGAGTAGGTGTGTAGCCGAACAGCTTTTGCAACTTAAGAGGCTGAGCTGCCCTGCAAGTCCTCCTCTGGGAGCAGAACAAGATGTGCCAGTCCAGGAGCACATGAAAAGATGGCCTGCCTCGTCTCACCACTGGTTTTGTCTGAGTGCACCAAGAAAAACGTTTTTCTGCATACCATGCAAAAAATAATAAGGCATAGTATCTTCTGTGACCTGGCTCAAGGGAAAGGTGATGCTACCCTTTCCCCACTTGTGAACACACACACCTAGTTGTCACCTTCCCTTGTGGAGGAACAAGTCTCTCACCAGGGAATAAAAAAGGGGATTCAACAGTTGAATGTTGAAGCCTGAATGTTTCACACACAGTTGAAGCCTGGCTATTGTGGCTGAAAATAATATGTTAGGGTTGTACTAACTTGAGGTGTTTGTGGTATATATTGAACTGAATAGCTGATAGATAATCCTCTCTAAACAGAAGAACAGATTGTTAGCCTCCTGGAAGGCAGGACAGCCTAGCAATTAAAGGTTGAAGAAGATGTAATTAGGAGTCTGTGAGTTTAACAGAAGAACTCAAGGTCTGTGTGTCCCCTTGTTGAACTATCCTCATTATACCCTTATTATAATATTAAAAATCACACCCAGAGGTCAGATTGCCCCCAACCTGGGTGAAATTCCCATCTCCTGAGCATGCATAGTAGAAATAGATACACTGCACTTTAATTTGAAACTAGGAATGATTTAACCAATTAGCTTTAGGACTGAGATTGTAATAACCACTAGAAATCTGATAAATAATGAATATATTCATTATGTTAATTTGGTTTTTATACATAAATACTTTCATAATTCAGTAAGTGAGCTTTGTGGATTATTGGTGATGGTGTGCTTCACTCTCCCATCCACACGACCCTTATACTCCTGTACTCTGTTTCTGGGATAGTGATGTAATAATGATGCTTCTGTGTGTGGTAGCTGCATCCTGCTCTGTATGGCTTCAAGGGAAGCAGGCAGCCCTACAATAACCAAGGGTTAACTTGAGCAATTAGCTCAAGTTTATATTGGTATATAAATAAGAGTACAAGACCATCATCTTACCCCCTTAAATAGTCAGCAGCCTAGGAGCCCTTTGAGCAATCCTGCAGGGCAGCTGGTTGCACACCACACTGTCTTGCAATTGAACTATGAATTGTATCCATGACAGATGACCACTTAGCTCCCAGCTTCACACACCAGATGAAGAATTTTTTGATGATGCCATGACAGTGCTGGAGACACCAAGGAGCTGACTATGCCAAGGAGAGTAAGAAGGCTGGAGGTACTAAGGAATTGCAAACACCAAGAAATCTGTGGAATCAAGTTTCTCAGAGAAATGGACTGAGTGATATATTGCTGGAGCCAGGGATAGTAATCTGAAACTATTGTCTCTCTTTTTCCCTTTATATTCTCTACTATTTCCACGCAGTGTATATTAATTTTATTTAACTGAACTTTTTTTGTGGTCCTGGGATGTAAGTATCCTTAATTCGACCCAAGCAACTCCATGAACCTGAGTCAGTCCCTTTTCTATCCCTGGTCAATCAGGATGTGATAGTTATAGGTAAAGCTTGCTTCTCTAGTTAAAGTCTTCTGCATAAGGCATTCCTAAGAGGATCAGAAGTGTCACATCTTATGTAGCATTAATATTGACCAGAAGGGTACAATTTTCATTTTATTACTGCAGAAACATTTTTTGTGTGATGGATCTTTCCACTGATCATAGTATGGGTCCATTTTCCAGAGGTTTTAAGCTCTCCACCTGAGATCTGGTTACTCTTGATTAACTGCTAGATTTGGTGCAGGTGACCATGGATGAACGTGTAATTTCTACTAGAGACTCATACATAGTTAGAAATCCATAATGTGCAGACTCAACAAAGCAAGGGAGGGTCAGTCCTTTTGCCCTCAATCCCTATCCATGTGACATAGCTCACTAGCACCCACAGGTGCAGTGTGATTTCAAGCCCAGTTGGAGCAGTAGCTGAGAAGTAAGCATAAGAGTACCTTGAACAGTGAAGTACTTGCAGAGCATCTGTCCAGTCACATGAGCCCTGTAATTTCTCCCTGGAATTCAGTAAAATTTAATATCTTTTGTCTATACCTGACACAGTCACTGCCACCTGGGCAGAAGTTTTTCTACTCAGGCAGGTGTTCTGTACATTCCTGAAGCTACAGAAGTCTGTTAGTGTTTGTCCTAATTTTAATTTTTCAGGACCTTCAAGCATGCAAAAAAGCCAGGACACATTTGGAGTAAAGAAAGGTTATAATAAATTTTATTAACCAAGAACAAGTACTGTTAGGAAAAAATAGACACTCAATAGCACTGCCCAAAGATGGCAAAAGTATGCATGGACACAAACAAAGGATTCTTTGAAATAAGCTGAGAATAAAAAACCCTTTATCTTGCCTTCCCTTTCCCTTTGCAAATGGCAAATGGCAACTGTTTAGAAACGGGGCGGGGAGGGGGGGAAGATGCAATAAGGACAGGAGTTACAATGGATAGGGGGAAAAAAAAGGGGAAATTACAGAAGGAAAAACATCGCTATGGGGATACAATGATACTAAGAATGAGTCAGGAATGAGGGAAGGATAAAGAGAAATGTAGGGGAGGAAAGGAAGGAATTATGAGGAAAAGGATGAAAAGGGATAATCTTTTCACTAAGAACACATGGCAGGAGGAAGGGGCAGTCAGTTACACCTGCTACTCTTTCAAGTGGGAAAGAGCGAGTTCAACACTCACATGTGACTTTTATATTGCCATGGAGACAGGATGTCTGTTGCTTCTCACATTGGTCGTGTGATAGATTCTGGTTCATTCCCTAAATTGTCATGTCATGTCAGAGGTCAGAAATTAACCCACAGCAGTGATCTCTCTGCTTTTCCCAATTTTGTCACTAAAGGTCTTGCTACCTTGTTGGCACTTCACACTCATAACTAAACTTCTTACATTTAGGATTAAAACCGTGTATGATCTGGCAGGGTGTTAGAACTGAGTTGCTAGGCTCCCTGCTTGTACCATTTCTTCTGTTTAAGCCTGGAGGTCACAGTCTTCTCTGTGCCAGGACACAGTAGAGCTCTGTGTGAACACTGCTCAGGTTTCTGTTAAACTGATTCAATGTCTCAGAGGTCTGCCAGGGTGCCAAGTCATCTTCATCGTAGAGTGCTCTCCTTTGCTATAGAACAGCCTATAGTAGCAGCCTTCTCAGCCACTTAATAGAGTTCAGAGAAGTAAATCTGCTAATAGAAAAACCTATAAAATATCTTTCTGCTTGATTTTATTCTTTCCAAAATAATAAAAACCTTTGTAATTTCCAGAATGAAGTCACCCTAATTTTGGCTGCCATGATTCCTTGTATTTTCTTGTACATAAATATGAAAATTATTTCCTTGTTCCTTATGTATTGCAGATAGTGCTTCCAAAATATTTTGGTTCAAAGAAGCAAGAAAGGTGATAAATTAAAAAGGAAGAACTATGAACCTCATTCGGTCTGTCCCCCAAACAGAATCCAATCTCTTGCACAGGGATGTCAAAACGTGTGAACTACTTTAGAAAGCACTAACAACTGCAGTAAAATAACAAATCACATGGATGCTTTAATTCTAAATCTTTCAGAGCTACACGATTGTCTATCTCCTTCAGAATCAGTTGAATAATCATGGAACAATACTTGCTCTACTTAGTTGGCTTCTTCCTCAGGACAAGGTGAAATATTCCTAAGTCCCAAAATACTTCAATTATGAAGGCAGCAATCAGTAACTGCTGAAATATTTAGTAATCTTACTTACTAAGTCTATAGTACTGTGCCTACCGTGCTTATTTAAGACTCAGAGGCATATTGATCCCTGAATTTTCTGTCTAATCGTGGTATGCAATTGTATTTGGTTTATCTGGGAAAGAGCTGATCCTCCCCATGTTGTCTCTCACAGTGCTGTGTTCGTGGTGGTGGCTGGAGGGGTGTTGATAACCCACCAGTGTTTTGGCTACTGCTGAGCAGTGCTTGCACAGCACCAAGGCTGTGGATTTTCTTAATTTCCTAACATTCTCTCCAAGAGTAGGCTGAGGGGGTGGTCTGGGCCAGCTAACCCAAACTGACCAAGGGGATATTCCATACCATTTGCCATCAGCCCAGATATAAAAGCAAGGGGAAAGAAGGAAGTGCAAGCGCATTTGGTGGTGGTATTTTGTCCCCCAGAGCAACTGCTACACATATCAGACCCTGCTTCCTAGAACAGTAGCTAAACATCATCTGCTGATGGGAAGCAGAGAATAATCTTTATTATTTGACTTGGCTTTTTAGGCACAGCTTTTGCTTTTCTGATTTATTAACCTGTTGTTTTCTTTGCCTGTTAGCCTTTGGTTATATTTTCCTCTACCCTGTCCATCCCAGAAGTAGGAGTGATGGAGTGGCTTTGGTGGGCACCTGACCCCAAGCCATTGCCAAGCCACCACACTAAAACTTCAAGATCTGCTTATCAATAAAACATTTTAGCATAATTTTAAAGCCATTCTTCGCAGTTCTAGAAACAGTCTGCATATCTCACAGGAATTCAAAAATGGCTGTTTTTGTGTACTTTGTACATAATGATACAGTATGAGATTTGCTGTATACAGGCTGGCATTTTCTGTATTTCTCTCTTTCTTTTGGTAGTTTGATAACTGAGTAAGATTGTTGTTGTCATTATTGATTACTAATGATTATACTTTTCGTTTCAAAGTCAAGAAGTGAAACTTCTGAAAAAAAACCCTTGTTTTTATTTTTGTAGTGAACACAGGTTATTTCATAGAGGTCAGATATATATTTACCGGGTTCTTACAGCAGTCTTTAGTCTTGGTAGTTTTGAATGAATGAAGATGTGGGAATCTTGTCTAGAGTCAAGACATTTCTTGGCAAATTTGAGTTCCTTTCTCGTTTACTACATTGTTAGTTGAATTTTTTCAGTTTTCACCAGTTGGGCTTACTATAGTGTTTTATTATGTATGTTCATAAAAACAAATATTTGAAGTATTATATGTCTTGATAGAAACATGTTTTGAAATTATCTAAGAAAAACAAGAGGAATAGTTATGAAAAAATCAGGAGAAACTGTCTATTTAAAAGATTTCTTTTACATTTCCAAGGTATTTGAAGAACATAGTACAAATCAACAAACACATAATATATACAAACAGCACAAAATATGCCAAATGGAACTGTAATCTAACACAATATTACATTAAAAAAGTTTTCCAATACATATGGCATATTGTCAGATCTTCTGCTTGATTAAAAGAACTCACGAAGTACTACACTTAACCATTACATGTTCTTTCTTTATATTTCATATGAATAAACAGCATTTACACCAGATGTCAGAACTTGGATTGCATTCTAAATGTAGCATATCACTTACAAGCAATGAAAAGCAACATGACACAGAAAGAAAAATAAAAGGGAAATGCTATATTTATATGTACCAAGTAATACACATTTGTCTTAATGTCTGGAAATACTGATAATGGCACTGCTGCCATCGGCAGAGGTTTAGACTTGACATTAGGAAAAGGTTTTTCACTGAAAGAGTGATCAGATTTTGGAATAGGCTGCTCACAGAGGTGGTCGAGACACCGTCTCTGGAGGTATTCAAGGTTAGTTTGGATGAAGTGCTGAGTGGCATGATCTAGATGTTAGATACTAGGTTTACTTGGTTGGATTTAGGTTGGTCTGGATGATCTTTAAGGTCTTTTCCAGCCTCATCATTACTGTGATACTGTGATACTGTGATAAATTTAAACTTGACACTAGGCATATTTTGTTGTATATCCTTGTCTTTCTCTTGACTCACAAAAGTGTTTGACAGGTGACACAAAGCATCATAGATAAATATTTGATTTCAGTCTGAACTGACAGACTGGTCTGAGGAATTAGTCATGGAAAATTTTTAATTTTTAATTTGAAAAGGACACAATCTTCTCTTTGAATAGAATATGAAGTAAACTAGTGATGTTTTTAGTAACGCAGGATCTGCTTGATTTTAGATACTAGGGGTATTAGGATTAAACTTGCATATATTTTTTGTAGTTATAGACGTTTTTACTAGCTATGCACATGTAGTATGTAATATGCCGCATAACAATGGCATGAAAAGTAGATATGTACTTAATTAGGTTGCCAATATTCACTTATTTCTTGCATTATGTGATCAATATAGAATTCTAGAAATAAAATATTCTTTTATTTCTCCAATTCTTACTGCCTATTACGTAAAAACAAAAGTCACTTCTTCATTATTATTGTGGTTTAAAACCAGCACCACACAGCTGCTTATACGACAAAAAGCTTAAGAACAGGGAAGACTCAGTCACCAGTTATGATCACGGGCAAAGCCGGAATTGACCTGAGGAAAACAGTTGGTTAGATTGTCATGATAACATTCATCACAAATTAACCAACAGGACAGCAAGAGGCACTGGCAATTCTTAAATACAACTCCTCGCCACCCCTCCCTTCTATCCTGGTTCAGCATTTCTACCTCCTTCCATGTCAAGTGGAAAACTCCTTACCAGTCCTCTTCTGTGGCAATGTGGCATCCCTCCTACAGGCATCCCTCATAGAGTGCTGGGGCCTCCTGTGGCCTTCTGTTCTTCCAGCAAAGAACCACTCTAACATATGTCTCTGTCAGGTTCACGGTGTCTTCCAGGACCCACTCCCTGCTTATGTGTGCTCCTGTCCATGGGCTGTAGGGACTCTTCACTGATGATCAGTGAGGTCTTCAGAGGTATAGCCTGTCATCTCATCACAGATCAAAAGGGAATGGCTGCTTCCCCTCTTCTTCCTCCTCAGTAACTTGGGTGACCCCATAGAGTTTCATCTCTGTCTTCCTAGCCCTTCACCCCAAACAAAAGGGAGCTCACAAACAAAAAGAAACCAAAACCACAGGAAATTGCCCAATAGAATAGAGAGGTTTTCCCCTCTATTCACAGAGATGCTGCTTGGTTCAGCCTTAGTCAAAGGTGGGTCCAATCCTATGCATTACAATTTCAGAAAAAAAGGACTTTTGACAACTTTTTAGTAATAGCAATAATTCTTTCGAACAAACAGGTTTAAAGGATGTTGAGGACATTCTGACTGCCCCTGAGAGATCCATTGTTCAGGCCTACATGCACAATCCAGTATACGAAGAGCAGGCCGTGGACTACATGACTTGGACTATGTCCGTGCCTCACTAAAAGAGGGATTATTTGCAGCAAAATAGTTAATGAGACAGGTAACTTTTATGGAACTTTTCCCAGACTGCTGACTGCAAGATAGGCATACCTTGTCCACATCAGGGCATGTGGACAAAGCTAGTTATCCAATGTCTAGATGGCTTAGGCTCATTCATCCCCTCCCTTTACCGATCATATTAGTGTGGCATTTTGCATGCACATACTGTTTAACCAATCATGTAAGTGTGCTGCTTCGCATGTATCTGAAAATACAGTATATGAGAGAGTGTGTTAGAACAATAAAGTGGAACACTGACGATACTTCTATGAAGGATGTCTTTGATTCTGGAGGCTCCCCACAACAAAAGGATTTGCAGTTTTAAAATATGTGTAGTGAAAGACCATTAATCCATACAAAAAGTTTCCATATCAAGATCCCCGCTTTGTTTTGAACTGTTTAGTTTGGGGACTGAGCTACTGGAGAGCAGTGTAGGAGAAAGAGACCTGGGGGTTCTAGTGGACAGCAGGATGACTATGAGCCAGCAGTGTGCTCTTGTGGCCAAGAGGGCCAACAGCATCCTGGGGGGGATCACAAGGAGGGTGTTTAGCAAATCGAGAGAGGTTCTTCTTCCCCTCTATTCTGCACTAATGAGACAGCATCTGGAGTATTGTGTCCAGTTCTGGGCCCTTGGTTCAAGGATGAGGGTGTCCAGCATAAAGCAACAAAGATGATGAAGTAGAACAGCTCTATTCTGAGGAGAGGCTGAGGGAGCTGCGTCTCTTGAGCTTGAAGAGCAGGAGGCTGAGGAGTGACCTCATTCATGTATATAAATATGTGAGGGATGAGTGTCAGGAGGATGGAGCCAGGCTCTTCTCAAGGTCATCTGGTGACAGGACAAGGGGCAGTGGGTGCAAGCTGGCACATAGGAGGTTCCATATAAATACCAAAAGGAACTTCTTCACCGTGAGGGTAATGGAGCATTGGAACAGGCTGCCCAGGAGGGTTGTGGAATATCCTTCTCTGGGGACGTTCAAGACCCACTGGGACATGTTCCTGTTTGACTTGGTCTAGGTAGTACTGCTGTGGCATGGTGATTGGACTAGATAATCTTTTGAGGTCCCTTCCGATCCCTAATGATTCTATGATTTCCCTACCTTTAGTTCTTGCTGTACTGCTTTACTAAGTCTTTTATTACTGGGGCAAACCAAGACATTTTTTGCTCCTCTTAAATATACAGTTTCACAGAAAACATGTCCTGCTAAGAGGCATAGTTAATGAAAGGTTTGTCTGATAAAGTGTTAGCAGATAAACAGAAACTTCTGAGATTACAGTCGAAAGTTGGAGTGGACTACTCATCTTGATCACACATACTATGACAATTGTTCCATTATTAAAGTGCTTGAAACATTAAAGTGTTTGTGGCATTTTATGAGTTTTGTACTCACTTGTCTTTTGAAATGCTCAATTATGGTGTTTTGAAACTCAGAATTTAGGGCTTTGTCTCCTATTCCATACATCTGATTAATTTGTTTTTATTTATACCTTTACAATGTTCTTGATTTCCTTATCCGCTTCTGTTAGTACTCCATGAAGCTTGACTTCCAGTATCCAAAAGGATGATATGCTCCCAGTGTCAAAAAGGCTTAAGCTCTAAAACCATTTTAATCTTCAATTTTTTATTGTTGTTGAAGCATCTGTTATATAAACGTAACTTTCTATGTGGTGTTAAAATACAGTGTGTAATGCATCACTAAAAAAAACCCACATGTAACATATAGAAAGTTATATAGTAAAACATACTGTCTGCTACTGTTAACTTGCCAGTAGTAAAAATCTCTTACTTTTACTGTCTACAGAAACATAATTGCACAATAAATATTTTGTCCTAATTCCTTTATTTTTGTCTTGTCAAAACTCTATACTACATGTATGCTTTTTGTAGAGTTGCACTTGTTGAGATACAAACTTTTCCATTAATTAGACAGTAGATTTTTTTGAAGTGTGATGTTTCATTTTTTGCCTGTCCCAAAGTGGTATTGTGGCTTGAAAAGAAGACTTTTTAAAATACACTTGTCGATGTTTATAAAACCAGAAGATGGCAGCAAGTGTTGTCTAGAATTTTGTACCACTAGCCTACACCTTCAGAGCAAATTGAAATCCTTTATAATGCAAGCATTTGCCTTGAATGTGATGCTTAACAGAAAAGAGCTGGTTTACATTTGCATCATTATCATTTTTCCAGCACCAAGAAGTAGAGACAGCTAATCCATTCCAGATAGATTTATCCATTTGAAAAAACTAATGCTGTGAAGTGCTGTGTGCATTTATGCTGAACAAATAGTGCAATGATCTGTCTTTTGTATTCCCCGATGAGGAAACTGAAACCACATGTATAATGATGGGGTTTTTATGTGTACTGCCACCTCAAAAGCATTCCACAACAGGAGTTTGGAAGATTGAGGCTGTCTCTGAAAAGGCACCTCAATGGTTGGTAGTGTTCATGGTGGAAGATGTCTTACATACTGAATCCAGGGTAGTTCAGAACAGGGTGGTGCTTCCACAGAAGTTGGTGGAAACATTAAAACTGATGTCTAATTTTCCTCAATGTATCAGCCTTTGCGGGGTGGGAACCCAGCTTGGGTCCTGAGTAATGAATCAGCAAGTAGAGAGATCCATGTTTAATTCTTGGTTTCCAAAAAATTTGTTTGGATAATGTATAAACTGTGAACTTGTGGAAAGGCAGGAGTAAACACAGAATATAGTCCAAACATTTTAATTACAATAGAACACTTGCCCTTAAGAACTGATAGGAATAATTTAAAATCTTTTCTGGAAATCACATACTGGGCCACACAATAAAGCTACCTTTGAAAAGATAGATCAACAGATCTTGCTGAAATTAAGAAAGAGTGCTCCCTACTTAATGTAAATTGCAGTGAATAAGAGAGATGTTGGACGAAATAGAATTAATCTTACAAATGTAATTAAATAATAGTTCTGTGATAGCAGCAGCCTTCAAGGAGTTTAAAGAATTATAGTCTAGCTGTTCTAACATAAAGTTTAAGTATCATCAAAAGTGCCTTAGAATCCACTCATGATTTTAAAAGCCTTATGCAAATTTTGCCTTCAGGCCTTCATAAGCCTGAAGGGCCTCAATTTATTTATTTTCTCCTCAGACAAACCATCCTTCGATTATCCTTAGTACGAAGGATAAACAAAAACTTTGATTATCCTTATTGTCCTGATTTGGTTTTTCCAGTGTATCTATTCAACATGCAGGTGAACCGTGGCTTCTATACAGAGCTGTATTGATGTCTATGTAGTGATGTAAATATGTTCCCTGATAATCTTCTTCTTTAACCTTTTTCTGTGTACCTACTCATAGTCCAGCAGTCATACAGTAAGAAAAGGAAAGAATAGCCCAACATTTGAACTGAGAATGATTTATTTTTTTGTGAGTTCCAATAGCAAGCTCAGGAATCTGCGTCACCACCTTCTAAAGAGAACAGCTGCAAAGGTTTTATTCTTTTGCTCTGTCCAATTATATATTTATTTTATATTGGTATATGGTCTTCCATGTGACATACATTTACATATAGTGGTTTGGACTGTGGGATTTATACCATCTCTACTGCTTTTATGCACCTGTCTAATCATATAACTGAGAGTCAAATTACAGCTTGTCATCACAATAAATAGAACAAGCAGATAATACAGTGGAGAGACATGATCACTGTCTGACAAATCTTTTCTGTCTTAAGATCTGTGACAAATATAAAGATTAAAAAGAAATCTAAATTTGTAACCTTTTTTTTCCTGACATAACTTTACATTGCTAAATGCATGGAATGTAGTGTGCTTGTAAGTATTTAAATTTCCTCTGTCTGGATTTTGGCTCTTTCAAATGCAAACATGCATTGTATTGCATCTCCTGTAAAATAAAATCTCTGAAGATCCTGAAATATCTTCTNGCATGACTAAGAATATGTTGTTCTTCCGCAACATTTTATACACAGTGTAACTTATCCTCTAAACAAAACTACCTGGAGTCATAACTGGAAGAAATGTGAGACATGACAATTAACACTTGTAGTCATCTGCTGCAGCAGTTATCTGTGTTTTTTCAAAATTAGAATATCCTTCATTATTGTAGCAATTATTGTAGCACAGTGAGTGCTTTCTTCAGAATCAAGGGTGGAAGTTTGGAAAGATGAGATTTCAAAAGTCTGTGACTACTGCCAAATATAAATTAGCATTTGCTGCCTTGCTGGCTAGCTCAACTTTGAAGAGTGAAGAATTCTACTTACACACTGATGTGTCCCTGAAATCCACTCATTACCTTGAGATATTTTGTAGGGCTGTGCAGTCAGCAGGACAAATCAGAGACTGGTAATTGAGAATGAATGTCAAGTGGTGTCAAGACTCCTAAATTCTTAAAGATTATAACTCTTTGCCTGCCTGCATTTATCTCATTACAGCTGATGTGGTCTCCGGCATTGCCACCTTTAAGAAAAGAGCATGTATTATTCAACTGCTGGCACAACTACACCACTGCTATGATACTTATTTCTGAGGATGATAAATTTGATTATATAAGTGAAAATAAAAACTAGATCTTGATTTTGAAGGTGCATTTCCTCTGACATCTGGATGGTTCCCTGACTGAGAATTATCTGTTCTCATGTCAAATAATTTATCCCTGGTTTTGTCTCTTACTTTTATTGTTTGTTTACCCTTTCTGTCATGCTTTTTTACATTACATCCAAATTATTTTCTTAGTACACAGTGGAATGTAAAGCCTCTTGAGAGCGATTGTTGTAATATCACAATGTATTGCTGGATTGTTTAATCAGGATGGGGATAATCATATAAACCAATGCACTACAGCTCTGAATTATTCTGTTGGAAGAAGCCTGCACAGTAAAAAGATTTTACCACAGCCTGAGAAAATTATACTTTTGAAAATATTTTTTAAATGTTTTAGTTGTTGGTATTTTATTTAATGTATATTAATCACATGGAAATTAATTTATTATCTCTGATGGTACTGTTGGAAGAGGCTGTAAAATATGTGTCTCCATATAGGCTAAAGACGTACCAAAAATATAGAGCACCCCTTCAAGTACTGAATCTCTTCTGTATTTTCTTCATACGGAGTTTGTCTCATCAAGGAGATATGCTTTAAGAAACTGTTCTATTACATATACGTTAATGATTTTTAGCCTCTGGGTTTTTTTCCCCAGCATGTCAAATACAAGAGGAAATATCATGTTTGCAGCCCAAATATGTTTTAAAGCTGGACCTTATTTTCTTCAGCTCTTTAATAACATACTTTTTTGATTTAAAATACATTTTTGTTGTCAACTTATCAAAAAAGCTGTATTTTAAAGCAGCAGACAATTACTGCACCAAAGTTTGTGCCCTTACACAAGGGACTTCCTCAGGTACAGACTGTCCAAAATCTTTAATATTTCTGCTTTTTCCCTTTGTCATTTCTTCAGGTATCCGTCTTCATTTAGCTTGTTGGGTCTCTGATATGCTATTAAATATTCAAGAGTTGAAAAACATGAAGGGACTTCTTATTTTTTAAGTGTATTCATTTATCTGCAGCTTTGATATAGGCATCTACTTCTAGGAAAGTGGTTACTATGCCATTGCACATTCTAAGATGCATTAAGTGATCTTAGATAGGTATGAGACAGTTAAAAGCAACATTATGACTCTTCTTTGTTTCCAAAGCAAATTTTTTTTTTTTAAATTTATGTGTTTGGTTTTTTTTAAAGAAACAGAAATAGAATGTTTAACTGTTAATTTCATAGGAGGATCATGGTGTCATCCAGCTACTGAATAATACTATGAGAGAAGTTATGCTAATGGGCGATTCTTAATGACAAAGGGGGAAGTAATTATTTGCTAATGCCTTCTATTTCATGATGCATTTATGTTTTGTCTGGTCAGTGTGTTACCCCAGCACTTGCTTGATGGTTCTTTAATTTAAAAAATTGGATAGGATTAAGTGATTAGCATTTGCCTTGTCCCTCATCTACCTTTATTAGCTTTGTTATGTAGTTATATTTTACTCACATTCCATATTTATGTGTATTCTTGGCAGTTTCTACAATCATTTTGCTTAATAAAACACTTCTGTTCTATGTTCAATTACAACCTCTGCTTAACTGACTTGCAGAAATCAGTGCTGTTGGTTAGCACCAATAGCACCAGGCCACAGTCACTGGCGTGGACTTTAAACTGCAGAAAATAGGCTTCCCCAGTGGTGAAACCTTACAAATTTGTGTGCAGTGATAAGCATATAATAGATTTAACGTTAATGTATAAGGGTATTTTTTACCCCTTCAGTTTTTCAAAGTTTCAGCCTATACGTTACAGTATATTCTGTATCTGAGAGAGGAATAAAGAATATTTATTTTATATTGGTATATGGTCTTCCATGTGACATACATTTACATATAGTGGTTTGGACTGTGGGATTTATACCATCTCTACTGCTTTTATGCACCTGTCTAATCATATAACTGAGAGTCAAATTACAGCTTGTCATCACAATAAATAGAACAAGCAGATAATACAGTGGAGAGACATGATCACTGTCTGACAAATCTTTTCTGTCTTAAGATCTGTGACAAATATAAAGATTAAAAAGAAATCTAAATTTGTAACCTTTTTTTTCCTGACATAACTTTACATTGCTAAATGCATGGAATGTAGTGTGCTTGTAAGTATTTAAATTTCCTCTGTCTGGATTTTGGCTCTTTCAAATGCAAACATGCATTGTATTGCATCTCCTGTAAAATAAAATCTCTGAAGATCCTGAAATATCTTCTTGAGAAATATCTACCAAATTAATTTCTTTTGAATTCATATTTACTTACATCTGTTTTCCCTAGGACAAAAAGAAGGGTTTGGGTTTTTTTTTCATAAATTCAAAATGTGTACCTGTGTCTCCTAACCTGAAACTTATTTCAGTCTCCTACCTTCCTCCCCATGGCAAGAGCTGATTTAGCAGACACAACCATTAAGTAAATTAATGTTGCAATTGACAATAAAAGACCACAGTTGTCAAGAAGCCCTTTTGGATCCACAGGAATGAGAAAACCAGTATGTGTTGACCTTGACTGACTATCAGGTGCCCACAAAACCACCCTCTCACTCCCTCCTTAGCTGGATAAGGGACAAAAGAACACAACAGAAGGGTCATGGGTCAAGATAAGAGCAGGGAGAGGTTACTCACCACTTAATCGTGGGCAAAACAGACTTGACTCAAAGAAATTCATGTAACATACTGCCAAGTAAAAGTTAGATTGTGGTAAAGATAAATGAAACCAAATACTAAAAAAACATATTTTCCCCACTCCTCCCTTTTTCCTGGCCTTAACTTCCCTCTCTGTTTCTGTACCTCCTCACTCCAGGTGGCTCAGGGGGACAAGGGGACAAGGATTGAAGGTCGCAGTCAGTTAGTCAGAAGCTTTGTCTGTTTCTCCTTCCTACTTACTCTCTTCCCCTGCTTCAGCGTGGGGTCTCTCTCACAGGACAAAGTCCTCCACCAACTTCTCCAACATGGATGTGGTGTTTCGTAATGTTAAAACAATAATAGTAATTTCACAAGTACATATAATTACCCAAGTGTGCGTCGTTGTGTCTTTGTAGTTAACAGATGTTAGTCATATATGGAAGTTAACTTAATGATGCTTAAACAAAAGCTGACTGCGTGTGTTCACTAATTCCAAGTTGAGCATTCACACTACCCTATTAATAGCTAACAGTGAACTACAGCATTTAAAATGTTAATTCATTATAGCAATTTGAGCAACTTTGGACTTTTTATAACAAACTGAGATAGTAATTCAAAACTGGAGAAGACTAGCTGTTAAAAAGATGCTTGAAGCCCATTGAGCATGAACCAGGCTGCTGAATAATGCAGACAAGATAATGAACTGGAGATAAATGATCCCAAGCAAGCCCCTGCTGTGTGCCAGGAGAATATGTTTATTCAGTAGATTTATTATCTTAACATCTTTTTGCAGTGTCCTCCAATTTAGAGAAATACCTGAAACATTTATAATCTGTGTGTTTTTATTTATAACTGCAGGAAAATATTCCTGTTATTTGTCTGGAGGAGGGTGAGATGTTTTTCCATTGAAGATGTAGAATCAGTTTCCTAAATTTTTATTTTGGGTATGTAAAAGTAATTGAAACAGATTTTAAGTAGGAATCTCAGTCAAATCTCTTCTCAGACAACCAGTTTAAACTGCCTGTTTAACTTCAGAGCAACAAAACAACTAACTTATGCAATGGTTGTTTTTGAAGCTTACTTTATAAACATTACTTTATGAACCTCACTTTATAAACATTGCTCCTTTTATTTGTTTCATGACTGCCTTTACTATTCTGATAAAGAAATACAGGAAATTGTAGAGTTCCTTGATACAGATAGTAGTGAATTTCATGCAGAACTAACAGGCATTGCTATGCTTGAATGTTGTAAAGTGGTAGTGTCAGAAGTTGCATTACAGTTCATTCATCAGAGGCTGTTGGAGTACTTCACTGTTCAGCAGATACAGTGTTAATAATACCCATAAAAGCATTTCAGATTCCAGCATCAGTTCCGTATATCTTTCATCTAATTACATAAATGTCTTAATGTCCACTGCTTTACTGCATTTTCTACTCTCAGACAGTTCCTACATGTACACCACATTTCTCTCAGTCCCCAGGAAAAGCTTCATTCCCAGCAGTGGGACTCCTGGCAAAAAAAACAGACAAATCCCTTTAGTCCTTTTGCTGGGTAATGGTTCAGCAGCAAAAGAGCTGGTCTTGAAGGTCTTGAATGGGTTCAGGAGGTAAATTTTCAAGTTCTGCTATACAACAAAATCACATTACTATGAACCTACATGATTAGCTCTAGTATTTTAGATTTACAGAGAAAATGTGTTGCAGGACATTTCAACAGTGTAATTTAGTTTTACATTTTAATCTTGGGCGCTTTTTCTCTAGCTGGACACAGGAACTGAAAACAAAGGACATGTGCAAGGATCACCATACCACTGTTTATTTATAATTGGGTATTTTTCTGCTGCTAGCACAAAAGGCAGCAGAGAGTTACCTTGCTTCTTGGATACCTTTTCAACTTCCAATGAAACCTGAGAGCCTCTTCCAATGAGGTGATTCTCTTGGTGGATAAGGAAAGTGCAGTACATGCTGTTTACTGCAAACTTAGTAAGATGTTTGTCTGTAGTTGCATCCTTATAAAGAAGCCTACAAAGAAGACATTGAGAGGCTAGTGAGATCATTTAAAAAATGGTGAGCATCAAGACCCGAAGTATTGTGATCACTAGTGGCTTACATCACAAATCATACTGGAGCCAGTACTGTTCAAGGTGCCATCAGTGACTTGAACACTGAGATAGACTACTGTCTCAGATTAATATATTTTGAACAGTTTGATTTCACAACTATTCAAACTTTGCTGCTAGTGGAGAGTAAATAAAAGCTTCAGAATTTAGCAGCTTTTAATCATTAACAATTTGAAAATCAAAGAATGCTTTGAGTTAGAAGGGAACATTGAAGGTAATCTAGTCCACCCCTCCTTGCAGTGAGCAAACACATCTCCGACTAGATCAGGTTACCCACCGCACTGTCCAACATGACCTGAATGTTTACAGGGATGGGGAATTTACTACCTCTTTGGGTAACCTTTTCTGGTGTTTAACTAACTTCATGGTAAAAAAAAAAAAAACTTCCTTAATCTGTATCTACCCTCTGTTAGTTTGAAACCATTACCCCCTGTTCTTTAGACATATGCCTTGCTCAGAAGACCATACCCATTTTTCTTACAGGCTTTCTTTAACTGTTAGGAAGTCATAATAAGGTCTCTTCAGAGTCTTCTCCAGGCTGAACCACCAAAACTTTCTCAGCCTTTCTTCATAAGTGAGGTATGTCATTCCACTGATGACTTCTGTAGCATGAAAAACACACAGGCACCTGGCATTGTTGAACCTAGCAAAGTTCTAGCAAGTGGTTTAGCAGCATCAAACAGCAACTTGATTATAGAATTGAGAATGACAAGATTCTTGCTATGTTACTACAAAGTACTTAAAATATGTATATATGTACAGACATAGATATACAGAAATACAGAGATAAACAGCAATACTTGGATTCAGAGAAATATGTCTATCTCAAATGCATAAAGGAAAACATTTAAATAGGTAGGGAGATGGGAGAAACCAGACAGCCTATAGTCAAATTTGCCCTATTTGAATTTATCATAAATACAGTGCATCAATGGGAAGTGGTTGACTGTCTTGCTAAGGCCTTCTGTCAACAGCACCAGAAGATCCTGACAAGTGCTGCAGCCCAGGGGAGATGCTATATGCTCACTGTGATCCAGGAGACCTCAAAGGGGTGTCAATTTGGATCCATGTCTATAGGGTCTGAGACTTCTGTCTGGTATTTTACCATTTCATCTTGACTTGAGTGCTGCAATGTTGCAGATGGTACATGTCCAGGACTTGCTGGATCTGGAGATTCTGAAAATTCCCATTTCGGTCATGATCAAATACAGATGTACCAGGCCATGGACTGATCATCTAAGACAATAAAGTACAGGAGGAATGGTGGGAGCTACCTGAGCCAAACGGACACCTCAATACTCTGGTCCACTGCAGGAAGTAATTTTTAGTGTCCTCAGAAAATAGGGGAGACAAGAACAATAAGTAGGGGGGCATAATGTTCTGCTACACTGCCTTTCACAATCTTCATCTAATTTTTCCAATGTATTCTTGTGTGGCCCAGGGAGGGGAGACAAACCCTGTATCAAATGGGCCATGAGTAGGGGCAAAGTCAAAACAGCATCCTCAGCAAGTTTGCAAATAATGCATAGCTGGAAGGAGTGGCAGATGCACCAGAAAGACATAGACATGCTGGAGAAACCAACTGTAAACAGTGTCATGTCATGCAGATATTTTCATTTCCAGGAGAAGTGACCCCATGCACAAGTACGTGCTAGGGTTCACTCTGCTGGAAAGCATCTATACAGTATCACAGTATCACAATAATGGTAAGGCTGGAAAAGACCTTAAAGATCATCCAGTCCAACCTAAAACCAACAAAGTAAACCTAAACATCTGACATCTAGATCATGCCACTCAGCACTTCATCCAGACTGACCTTAAACACCTCCAGAGACGGTGACCCAACCACCTCTGTGGGCAGCCCGTTCCAAAATCTGATCACTCTTTCAGTAAAAAACCTCTTCCTAATGTGTTGTAGTAGGTGTTAATGTCAAGTCTAAACCTCCTGCAATGGAGCTTAAGACTGTGACCCCTTGTCCTGTCTCCAGGGAGAAAAGATGGACCCCCCCCGACTACAAACAACTTTTAGGTAGTTATAGACAGCAATAAGGTCACCCCTGAGCCTCCTCTTTTCCAGGCTAAACAGACCAAACTCCATCAACCACTCCTCGTAGTGCTTACCTTCCAGGGCCTTATCCAATTTAGTTGCTCTTCTCTGGACTCGTTCTAGCACCTCAACATCCTTCCTAAACTGAGGGGCCCAGAACTGAACACAATACTCCAGGTGCGGTCTAACCAGTGCT
>VZRI01006311.1:292642-315739 GCA_013397515.1 Upupa epops
GACCTCACCTGTGATCCACGACTTCTGATAAATTATGGAGAGCATTTTAGCAAGCTCATCCACCAGCTCTCTCATGACTCTGGGGTGAATCCCATCCAGTCCCATGGACCTGTGGGGATCCAAACGGACCAGCAGGTCTCTAACTAGTTCCTCATGGATAACAGGGGAGCTACACTGTACCCTATCCCATTTACCAGTTTAGATAAGTAGTCATCCTGAAGACAGTCTACCCTATTGTTGAAGACAGAGGCAAAGGAGGCATTAAGTACCTCTGCCTTATCCTCATCTCTAGTTACTAAATTTCCCTCCATGTCCAGTAAGGAGTGGAGGTTATTACTAACCCTCTTTTTTTCATTGATATATTAATAAAAGCTCTTCATATTATCCTTAACAGTGGTGGCCAGCCTAGTTCGAGTTGAGCTTTAGCCTCCCTAGTTTTCCTCCTACAGGATGTGAGGATCCCAGTGAACACCATCTTGAACATGAGCCATTAGCCTCTGGAACTGCCATAGGCAGTGTTGCCAGCAATTTTGTTTGTGGTGATTCTTCCTCTATACTCAGTAGTGATTATACATCCGGAACGTCAGATACAGTTGTGGGCCCACCATTACAGGAAAGGTATGAACATATGGGTGTGAGTCCAATGCAGGGCCACAAAGATGATAAATGGACTGGAGCATCTTTCATATGAAGAGAGGCTGAAAGATCTGAGAGTGTTCAACCTGCAGATAAGAAAGCTAAGGAGTTCTTATCCAGGTATACAGGTGCCTGATGGGAAAGAATGAAGAAGAGAGAGCCCCTCTTCTTACTGGTCCCCACTGATAGAGCAAGAGGCAATGGGCACATGAAATGTCATCAGAGGACATGAAAATATTTTTATGTTGTGGGGATGGACAAACATTGACAGAAGTTCCCCTGAGAGGTTGTGGAGATGTCTTCCATGGAGACACAGAAACTCGGATGTGGTCCTTTGCAATCTGCTGTCTGTGACACTGCTTGAGCCTCTGCGTGAGATGATATGAAGGTATTCCTTTCCTGCCCTAATGATTCTGTGACTCGGTGTATTTTCTGGGAAAGGCAGGAGCAATATGTCTTTTCCCTTGCTTATGTGCTGTGTGTTTCTGCTGCTGTTTTGGAATACAGAAGCTTAGTTACTAACTTCTCTGGATAGTAGAAGTGTAGTTGTTTATGAGGGTCTGGTTTGGTCAGGAGAAAAAGGAAAGAGAAGAAGAAAAAGGCATATGTATTTTTAGTTAAATTTTATTTATGCTGCACAAGGCCATCCCCAGTTTTTATCAATATGACACACATTTCTATAAATTAATGGTATTCAACTATTTCATATGAACCTTTACATACTGAACAATTAATGTGTTTTAATATTGAAATGAGATAGTGTTATTTTTTGTGGCACTTAGCATGTATTCATAAATAATCATGCATACAAACATATTAAGTCATTTAGAACTCTAATTAGTAATTTTCAAGTCCTGGCAACCAGCAGGATTCAACTGGAATATACTGTTTGGCCTACTTGCCCTTAATAAAACTTTCTAAGAAGGGGCAGCATGTCCTTTTTAATCTGCTTCTCAATGGCTAGTAGTAAATAAATGAACATGAGATTGGTGGGTATGACAAATTGATATGCACACTGACAACTTATAAACACAGCATCACTTAGGGAATTACTATATGAATATAAGCAAGCAATTATATGTTTTAAATTATTTATTTAATTTTCTAAATAATATACCACTGAAGTGGAAATTTATAAAAAAAGAGAATACAAATACAATATTATATCAAATTTTTACTGACTTTATTAAGTGGAGGACCTCTTAATGAGGAAATTAATGAATGAAGCAGTTCATTATGGCTAAGCATTCTTTGTGATCGTTAAGAATTTGTCAGCATAGACCTGTCATAGTCAGTTTAATTATTATTAATGTCTTATCTTGAATTCCATCTCCATTCATATCTGAGAAACAAATGCAAACCCTATTACATGATCAAAGTTCATAAAATAGGGTGTCACTGATGACCTTATATTTTATTCATTTTCACTTCCATGTTTATCAGTTTTTACAAGAACTAAAGTCAATCTAATACATTTATTCATGGCATGTAATACAGTCTCATTCTCCTTAGAAGCAGTTCATCATTAAGTACTTCAACATCTTTTTACACTTTTTCGAATACAAGTTATATTTGTTTGATGGGAATTTTAATAAGGAGATCTACTATCTTAGTCTCTTAAGATTTACTGTAAGCAAGAGTCACTAGACTGTGTAATTTAAACAATTTTTTAGCCAAAACTCTCATAGACATCAGTGCAAATTGCACTTCAGCTGTAATCAAGGCTTAGTCTACTAGTTCTACATTCTTTTTCTGTGTACATCCATGAATTTTTATAGGGAGACAGTGTTTCAATTAGTTTGTATTGCTAAGGGCCTGTCAATCATCAATGGCCCATAATTCCCAGTATTTAAGATTCTGCTGAGTCAGTTAAATCTTGTCCACACTAGTAGTCCAGTTTGAAACAGTCTACACACTGTCTTTGGCTGTACTGGACTGGTTACATCAATATTATTATTATTTTTTTCTTTCTTTTCTTAACTAACACAAAAACCTCTGTGGTCAGAACTCCATCTGTAGTTCCTCTTCCAATTTATGAGTACAATGGGTAATTTTATCTCCACTTTTCCAGAGAATTATGGTGCTCAAAAGTACACAATTTCTTCAACATTTATGAAGACTGGTGCTGAATGGCAAACTGAGCAAAGATATGGGAGAGATGGGCTTCGTGGAATGTAGCATACAAATCTGTATCATAGCCTGATATATCAGAGAATGGGAGTGATTCATGTTTGTGGATTCACTTGGATTGAATTAAGGATCCTTACACCACTGGTCTATATAAAAGTCAAGTTTCCTAAGGCTAATGCTGACCTCAAAGAGTTGAGAAAAGGGAAAAAGAGAAAACAGCTATCTAAGAGGTTAGATTACTACTCTGGACTACAGTTATGTGTGGTATGCTGTGACTCCCCATCTCTCCATGGCTCTGCAGATCTCTGGTGTCTCTGGATATTTTTTCAGTCAGTTTCTTGGCATAGCCAGCTCCATGAGGTGGCAGAGTGGTGATGGTGGTGTTTGGCTGCAGACACCTCTCTTTGAGTCCCCTTTTGTTCACCGCTGCAAGAGGTGTTTTCTTCACCCCCATGACATGAGTGACTCAGTAGCAAGGTGAGTTCTTTGCTGTGTCCCTGGGAAGCAATAACCTGTCATATTCCCACTACAAAAGCATACTTCTGCAGATGGAACAGCAGTGATTCATGGCTCACTTTTTCTGCTTATTCCCTTCTCACCAGAGAACTCATATCTCGTCACCAGCTGCAGTGGCCCCTACTCCTCTACTCCCAATCATTTAAAACATTTGGCCTGTGGTTAATCAGAGTCCGACAATCTGTAATGCCCTAGCTTCAGTGTTTCAAATACTCAAACTCTGTCATGCAGAGTTTCAAAACAAATTATTCTATCATTTCTAAGAAGTAGAACAGAGTAAAATATCATAGTTTATCTCTGTTAAGGAAGTAAATAGAATGATTGTTGGATTAGAAGTGAATTTTTATTAAAATTCTGAAAATACCAGTGTTGTTACATTACAGCATATTGTCTATGTTTAACCCATACCCAGGGCTAAACCATAGCAATTTTTCTATCATCTAGTGACTCCTCACCAGCAGAGAACAGGGATCATGAAAAGGAGAGGAGACTCATGGTCTGGAATGAAAACAGATTGAATGAAACAGCCAAGCTAATACCAAATGCAGTATAAAGTATGCAAAGTTATGCTCAGCCCAGGGAGTCTACAGTGATGACAATGAAACAGGAAAACAGTCCTCAGAAGAAGGAAGAGGAACAAAGCCAGGAAGAGGCCAAGAGAGACTCTCTTTAGCAAACTTCACCCTATATAGTGAGTGAGATTTTTATAGTCTGGGATATACCTGTAGCCAACTAGGTCACCTGACCTGGATGACTCAAAACTGCTAATAGCCTGCAGACCATGGGTGACCTGTAATTCTGTCCTGGCCAAAGCAGGACATGTACTTTAAAAGAATTATTTATTTTCATCCACTGTACTGGCAGCATTGTGGAGTCTCCTTCTCTGGAGATGTTCAAGACACACCTGGATACATTCCTGTGTGATTTGGTCTAGTTGGTCCTGCTGTGGCAAGGGTATTGGACTAGATGATTTTTTGAGGTTCCTTCCGATCCCTAATGATTCTATGAATCTATAATTGAGGCTTATATGGTAAGCTTGGTCATGTGGAACATCATCCACATTAGCCACAGAAATTACACAGGTATTCAGAAGAAAAAGATGTGGTTGCTAAATGAGGAAAGAAGATTTCCAGGGCACAGGACTAGATTCCATCCTGTTTTCCAAAGCAATGACACTGGACAAAACCACTGAGCCAGCATCTTCACTGATTACCATTCACAAAGGTATTCAAGGTGCTCAGGGAAGTTTTTTGCTGAAATTTGAGTCAGATGAGCACATGGAGATGATTTGGAAACAACTAAAACAAAAAACATTTCATCTAATTCTTGTATGTATTAGCATAAGCCAACAGTAATATGTTAATCAAACCGTGTCCTTTTAGACCCCTTGAAAAAGCCAGACTTTAGCTCTAAAAGGAAGGTAAGATCTGCCGCTCTTGTTGCCAAAAGAAAAATAATGAATGGTTATTACCCCATCATTCTAATTATCCAGAATGAGCTTTTGATGTCCATTATTTGAGGAAAAGTGTTCTTCGACACCAAAGTATTGTGAGTTCAGTTCAACTTGAACCAGCATGAGGGAAGCCCAAAATCTTGTGAAATCCAGCAAATCATTCTTTCTTGTCCATCTTTTTACAGGAAAATGAAGAATTTTTATTTTCCTGACCATCTGAAGACCATCTCATCTCACTTGAAAATCCTACTATAACCAGAGATAAGCGTACTTCAAAACAACATAATCTGTACAATCAAAATACATAGTCTGTATCAGTGAAATATTTGAAAGACCCCATTTTAATTATCATTTCCCGTAAGTATTTAGGGTCATATGTTTAAGAGTGTGTGATGTACTTACAAGTTACGTCTTTCAGCAGTCTCCACTACTGACTTCATGAGTCTGCCCTTTTGAAAAGCACCCTCTATCATATTTATGATGTTGTCTTACTTAAACTGAGTAGTAATTTAAATTAAGTCTGCTGATGGCTAGATTGTACTCCTGTGACTGTCACAGCAATGAATCCCCTGGGGGTAGCACAGGTTTGAGAATTATTTCTGTGCTGTAGTAGTGCCTTTGTAACACACTTTAATGTCATATCTGAGTCTTGTCACACTCTCTCACTCACTTTTCCAAGATGCTCTTTCTACAGCTGTCTCTCTTTCTTTCTTCTCCATCATCTTATCTTAAATTCTCTTATGCTTGCTTTCTACTCATTATATCAAATCTCAGACCCATCTATTCTGCCAGTGCTCACAAATTCTTGTAATCATTGATTTTGATCTAACAATTCTTCCTAGTCACAAACATATCTCACACAATTCGAGCTGTTACAACCTGTGAGAACTTTATCTCATCCCCATTCAGGTTACCTCTATAAGTAACTTTGGCTATTTGGTTTATAGCAATTTTTAATACATTTTGCATCTTTAATATTTACATATTATGCAGTCTTTTATTTTATTAATAATATGCAATTTGTCTATTATTATTGTCCTTGTCATCTCTTCTGTAGGTAACAGCTTCTTCAGATCAAGACTGTCTCAGTTGGCATTATTTATTCTATTGCTGAAATAATTTTAATGACAAAGTAACAACTATCTAATCACACCATTCCAACTCAAACTCTATGGAAATGTGAAAAATACTGTGCAAAGAAGCATTTCCAAAAGAAAAACAAAAATAATTAGGGCATGCATGCACCTTTTTTCCTCTTTGTTTATTCATTCAAGATCTCTTTATAATAGCTTGTATAAGAAAAGTCCATCTCTAATGTTGGTCCTGGACTATTTAAAAAAGCATACCTAAAGGTCATTGCAAGCTAGAAAAAAATATTTTCCAGAGATTGGAATCTCCCTAGTTGACTGTAGCCACTTCTATTTGTCAAGACCAGGCCAAGCTGGCACCTGAGGGAGGCTCTGTATTCACTTTTATTGGTCACCATTTGTGTCTTATTTTGTCCTGTCATAAATAGCTTTAAAAGATTATAAATTAACACCTTGAATAGTTTAAACTGTCCACAGGGATCTAGTACTCACCTGCTTGTGTTCCTAGTGTTTTAATTCTGAAGTCTCTTTCTGCATGGCTGTATAGAAGAATAGACATAACTGAGTCTGAAGAGAGGCCCTCCACAGCTAAAACTGCAGAGCAAGTGACAATTTCTGTACACTTCACTAGTATTTGGAAACTTGGATATAGGTGATTTTGTACCTCATTAATAAATAGTGCAAATATTAAATATGTCTGTACTTACAGCAAGAGCAGTTGGATTAGATATCCATTGAAGATCCTTTCTCAACAAAACCATTCTATGATTCTGTAATTCTATAATTCTATGATTTTTGTGATTTTGTGATGCTACAAAATAAGCAATGATGAACATGGCTGGATAACTGAAGCCTGATGTTTCAGCCCTCACTCACATAGGATCTCTGATTGTCTCTTCAGTATTTACTAGGTTGATGACTGTGTTGCTTTGATTTTAGGTAGGAATAATTTCACAGAAGAATGTATATGCATGGACAAAGTAGCAGAATCTTGAACTCCAGATATAGGTGTCCAACATCCTCACAGAAATGCTGTCACAGAAAATATTTGCTTCAAAATGGCATACATTAAAGTCCCTTCAACAAGATGCCTAATACAGCCAGTACTGACTGAGCATTAAGCCCCATTCCTTTACTCTGTGGCTAGAGGTGGTGTATGTCCCGGTGTATAGCAACTCTGTGATATGTCACTGACTCTACATGACACCTAGTTCAAGTCTTGTAAAATGAGTGAAATTTCTCATCTTCCTGGAACCATGCCGCTAATTAGCTGTCCCATACCACACAGGGCAGTAAGAGGTTCCCTGGGTGGTTAAAATTCTGTTGGCTAATGATTAGACCAGCAAGACGTAGGGACTTGCAAAAGTGCTCAGTCCTAGCCTATGCCATCTTCAAGGATTTTGCTCCTTTATTATTATGTGAATAGAGACATAAGCCCAAAACCCATTTTCTACTAGGTAAGTGATTCCCAGACTCTCTCAGACTGTTAACAACATAGAGGAGCAGCCAAATTGCAGTCACAGAATGTTAGGTATTAGGAGGGACCTTGAAAGATCATCTAGTCCAATCACCCTGACAGAGCAGGATTACGTAGATCAAGTCACACAGGAACCTGTCCAGGCAGGTTTTAAACATCTCCAGAGAAGGAGATTCCACAACCTCCCATGGCAGCCCATTCCACTTCTCCACTACCCTCACTGTGAAGAATTTTCTTCTCATATTTATGTAGAACCTCTTATGTTCCAGCTTACACCCATTGCCCTTGTCCTACCACCACATGACCTTGAGAAGAGCCTGGCTCCATCCTCCTGACACCCACCCCTCACATATTTATAGACATTAATAAAGTCACCCCTCAGTCTCCTTTTTTCCAAGCTAGAGAGACCCAACTTCTTCAGGCTTTCTTCACAAGGGAGGTGTTCCTTTCCCTTAATCATCTTTGTGGCTCTGCACTGGACACCCTCCAGCAGCTCTGTATGGTTCTTGAACAGAGGAGCCCAGAACTGGACACAATATTCTAGATGCAGTCTCATCAGGGTACAGCTGAGGAGGAAAAGAACCTCTCTCGATCTACTAACAATTTCTGTACACTTCACTAGTATTTGGAAACTTGGATATAGGTGATTTTGTACCTCATTAATAAATAATACAAATATTAAATATGTCTGTGCTGTCAGCAAGGGGAGTTAGAGTCCCTTTCTAATCCACCCCAGGATGCTATTGGCCTTCTTGGCCACAAGAGCACATTGCTCTTGCACTGCTCTCCAAGAGGTCAGTCCCCAGCCTATACTAGTACCACCTGGGGTTGTTCTTGCCCGCATGCAGGACTCTATGCTTACTCTTGTTGAATTTCATTCAATTTGTCCCTGCCCAACTCTCCAGCCTGTCTAGGTCTCACTGAATGGCAGCACAGCCCTCTAGTGTGTCAGCCACTCCTCCCAACCTTGAGTTATCAGCAAAGTTGCTGACAGTGCACTCTAAACCTTCATCCAGTTTGTTGATGAATATCTTGAATAGTACTGGTCCCAGTACCAACCCCTGGGGGACTCCACTACTCTCTACTCTCTGGCTTCTATCCTGCAGCCAGTTCACAATTGCCTCACTGCCTGATTGTCCAGAACACACTTCTTCAGTTTGGCTTCCAGAGTGCTGTGGGAGACTCTGTCAAATGCCTCACTAAAATCAAGATAAACCACGTGCACAGCTTTGCCATCACGTACCCACCTGGTTATGTCCTCATAAAAGGCTACCAGGTTGGTCAAGCACAACTTCCCTTTGGTGAAGCCATACTGACTGTCCCTAATGTCCCTCTTGTCCTTGATATGCCTGGAGACAGCAACAAGGAAAAGTTGTTCTATCACCTTTCCTGGGATGGAGGTGAGGTTGACAGGTCTGTAGTTACCTAGATTCTCCTTCTTGCCCTTTTTGAAGACTGGCATGACATTTGCTTTCTTCCAGTCCCCAGGCATCTCTCCTGTTCTCCACAACTTACCAAAGATGGTGGCGAGTTGCTCAGCAATGACTTCTGCCATCAACCTTAGCACTCACGGGGGCACCTCATCAGGACCCATGGATTTATGCACATCCAGACTGCTTAATTGGTCTCTAACCCAGTCCTCATCAACCAGGGCAAACTCTTTCTTTGTTCTGATTTCCTCTGGGCCTCAGTGGTCTGGCACAAATACTAGAGTGGCCTGGAGCAAATACAAAGCACGTCAGAGAAACAGAGAACCTTGTTTAGACCAAGAGAAGAAGTAACAGCTTTACCCATTAACTAGACAACAAAGTAATTCTGTGAAGGCAGTCACAGTTCCCAGACTGGAGCAGACTCAGGAAGAATCAGCAACTGGACAGCTTTCTGTCATTCCCTCTTGCATTTCCTGCTCTGCTATACCGTGTGTGGCAGAGACCAGCCTCTGGGCCACTCTGACATGTTCCCTACCACTAGCAAAACTGAAATGCCCCTTCACCAGCCTGGTTGAAGGGGCATGAGGAAGCTGGGGCTGTTTAGCGTAGAGGAGAGTCAAGGGGGACCTTATTGCTCCCTACAACTACCGGAATGGAGGTTGTAGTCAGGAGGGGCATCAGGCTCTGCTTCCAGAAAACTAGTGATAGGACAAGAGGGCATGGCCTGAAACTGTGCCAAGGGAAGTTTAGGTTGGATGTTAGGAAGCACTTCCTCATGGAAAGGGTGATCAGACATTGGAATGGACTGCCCAGGGAAGTGGTGGAGTCACCATCTCTTGAGATGTTTAATGACAGACTGGATGTGACACTTAGTGCCATGGTCTAGCTGATGTGACAATGTTAGGTTATAGGCTGGACTTTGTGATCTTAGAGGTCTTTTCCTGCCTTAGTAATTCTGAGATTCTGTGATTCAAAATCAGATTCAGGATTCGATCCCTATTGTAGGGATTTTCTTTTAAAAATTCTTTTCCAAAAGACATGGCATCAGTGGTACAGACTGGCACAGATTGGCCACTGCTCCAGTCAAAACTTCTTTGCATTTAAAAGTCTCATAGGTAAAAAGACTACAGATAGCTACATGACACTGGATCCAGGTTGTATTTAGGGAGCCATTCCTCAGTTTTAGTCAGCTTCCTTCATTGTTCAATATTTGTTTTATGATCATCAGGAAAGTAATTGTGGAAGCCAGTAATGTTTCTCATGGGGATGCAGTCAGAACCATAACCTACTAATAAGAATAAATTAGGGTGTAACTAATGTTAACCTCACACTAGAAAGCAGGGAAAAGAAGACTGAATGTGTCTCTTGAAATAAACTTTAATAGCCATTAAAAAGGACTGTAAAACAGGAAATACTGTGTAATTCAAAAAGCCAATGGATAATGTTTGTTTGAGCTGGTAATATAAAATAGATGTCAAGCACTGGAGAGGAAAATATATGAAAAAAAAAAGACTTTCTTCTTCAAACTCATTAACTGTCAGTGTGGAGCCTTAGTCTGCATAATAATTAAACACTTCAGGAAAAACAGTGTTTTGGTACTGGAATGATGAAAAGTGATCCTGGAAGCAGGATTACAAAAGTTCCAAGAAGAGGTACTTTTTTGAAGACTCTTCTCTCAATTAGGTTATGAATGTTATGCATATCAGATTATGTTATGCATATCAGATTATGTTTTAAAGAGAAACAAATTTTACATCTGTGTATATGAAGAAGGTCTTTGACAGTTCTACTTGCAAAAGGCAAAGAAACAGAAGTGTGGTTTGTGGGGAAGTCAGAGTTCAGTAGTTTTGAGTGGCAGAAGTCAGCAGCACTTTGTCTTAGACTAAGTATATTTTGTGCTACAGACAAAACGGAAGATTTTGATGGAAGTGGAACAGGAACTTTGATTCACAGCAATGATCACTAAATGTAAGATCCCTGAATTAGTAAGTTGTGTGTGTTTTAGTTTTGGATGCTGCCATTTTCTTTTGGTGAATCTGTTCCATTATAAAACAAAAGACATACCTTAACTTTCACCATACAGTCTGGTTTACATAATTGCATTTCTGTATCACATTTCTATTCTACACAGAGGGTTTAACTTTGTTTTATGAGGAGAAAATAAGTCTTCTGTTTCAAGGGACTTTGCACAAAATTCAGACATGACAAAATCCACTAGGAAAAAAAAGTGAATAATTTTTTGATAATTTAGGGTTAGATGTTTTGCGAAAAAATAAATTATTGGCTTTGCAAGACAAACATGTCTCGTAATCCCTCAGTTATTTTTCAACAATTTTTATTCTTTTTTTATTGATACCTTAATAGAAAAATAATTCATTACAGAATTGTTGGTCCACCACTAGCTTGGTGGAATTTTTCATCAGAGGTGGCACATAGTGTCAATCCCTGTTTTTACAGATCTCTCTCTCTCTCCTTGCTGCAGTTGTGAGGGGGTGTGTTTTGCAAATGTGTACATTTAACTATGTAATTCTCATCATGTAGTCTCCATGCTGCAAAGCAATCTTCCATACCAGATTCTAAAAGTTTATTAAGTGTAGGTGCTACTTAAGTGCTGCTCTGGATTGAAGAAAAATGCAAAATATTATGATCATATTTGCTCATGCATGTAACTGGAATAGCTGCTGTTAAAGTAAGTGTATCACAAATACTTATCCTTCAAGGCAAGTGAGAAGAGTAGCCTATAACTTCAGAAGTGCCACTGGGAATATATCTGACCTCACATCTCCAGTCCTGACATTGTTTAACCATATCCCAACAACTAGTGAATTTCAATTATTTGTTCAGAGGAGCCATTCATAATTGCCTTGTGTAAGTCTTCCTTTAGGATGCAAAGCAGAAAACAATGAAAATGCTACACTAGCAAATTAGGGCAGCAGCACTTAAATGTATAAATTAAATGGGCCTCTTTTCACAGCTTTCTCTTTCTATTCTGAGAGGCCTCAGTGTGGTAACATCAAAGACAGGATTATGTGAGAAGATAAAAACTTGATCTAATGTCCATGTTTGAAGTCATGAAAGTCCTCTTCTCTCCAAGCCAAAATAACCCTCCTTATAACACAATGAGATAGGGTCCGGGTGCAGGGATGGATGGTTTGAGCTAGGCACTGAGGATATCTCAGAGAAACCAGAATTGTATATTAAACCATAGTCTTCCCAAATGTACTTAAAGATTGTATGTAGGCTTTGGAACTTTTATCCTCTTGGTTAATTCAAATCTTTATTTTAATTGAATGATACTGTTATGCATGTTGCTAGGTCTGCCTTTAATGCATGTTGCTGGATTGGTCTTTAATGGGTATTTAACCAGTTTTGCCTTCTTAAAAGGAAATCTACATCATGATATATGAGGAAAACAGGGGATGCTAAAGCACAATGTAATCCAACAGTACACTGTGATCATTTGTTATTACATTCTGTGCGTGTAATATTCTGTTTCTGATAGATCTGATACACTGCCTGTGGATGGCAAAATGATGGGCTTTTTGTACTCTGAAACTTGTTCCTGTAGTGAAAGAGTTTTCTTAAATTCAGATGTTCTCTTATATGGTGAAAGTATCTGTTCCACGTCTCTAAAAACTGGCTGAGACCAATGCAAATTTTCACCTTGTTAAAAGTCCAGCTTTAGTACTTCCTAAAGAAGATTCATATTTTTTATGTGAGCATGTCCAAAACACATGTGCTTAGAAGTTATTGCTTTTAAAATAGTGAAATACCTGTCATGGGCTATGAGACTCTCTTAGCAAGCCATAGCATGTGCTTCTGTCAGTCTTAAAATACACACCAATTGCTGTAAGATTTTATAAACAGCAGATACTGATGAGAATGTTTGCTGTTTTCACAATCTCTGCATTTTCTATATGGCTCTCACTTTGCCCTGCATTTTCAGCTTATAGAGAGGTATTATTCCAGATAATAACTATGGACCATCAGATGGAACAACCCACATAACAAATAGAGCACTAATATACCATATATCTGATATTTCCCACAGCCTCAATTCTAGCACTGAACAATTTGCAACAGTTATATCAAATTCAATTGTACTCCACTGGTAGGAGAAGATTTCTCAGTACTGCATTTACAATAACTTCAAAATATTGAATCACTTGTAAGTATTACTACTGTTTACTTACCTTAGGTACACGCTTCCAAACAGCCGTAGTTTTTATAGAAGAATTGGAGCAAATAACTTTCACTTGATTTGAATTGTGATGGCAAGCTGGGTAGTATTATCTAACAGTCTGATTTTGTACTGGTTTTATAGGTGCAATCCATGTAGCTAGATAAATTTATGGCTATTAAGTAGCTTAATTTCTTACTTTCATACTTGTATCCAGATACACGTAACTTATAACTGTCAATTCTCAAATTCCCTGCCTAGCTGTATGTATCCCTTGTAAAGGTTCCTTTCTCCCACTGAGTTAAAGTCATTTAATACATCCTGCTTGTTTCATTTCCAAAATGTTCAGGAATGGGTACTCTCTTGAATAGAAAGCTGTATTCGTGTAACAGTTATTGTCAGCATCTTTGTTAGATTAATCTCTGACAGGGTAGTTTAGAATATTTCTTCATTATGTAGGACGCACAAATCAGTACTAATTCTATAGGCAGATAGAATATTAATTAGATTTTACCAGGATACACAAACCATTACAATATGTATTTTCCAATGGTCTTGCTGCTATGACATAACACTTATGTCAGTCTTAGGGGAGGGTGTTTTCTTCAGGTCTAGCTTTTAGGTAGCACAGTGATGCTAAAGGTTTTCCACTACTTGATGATGGCAAGAAGGACCTCATAGAATATATTCAAGATGTTAAGGGGAGGAAAACTTTAATCTTGCAAGAGGCTCTTGAGGCTTCTTTCAGTATTAGCAGCTCTGGGTGGTCCAGTTGAATCCTTTGTGGTCATTAAGGTCCCCCTAAGCATTGTGATGACAATACAATTTGTGGGAATCCCTGGGACAAGGGCCTGCTAGAATATTTAACAAGCTCTCGGCATCCTTTACTGCTTCTATGTAGCTTTCTTTCTCCATCTTCCTCTATTTTTATTCTGGTAGGAGCAGGAAAGTTTTGAAAAGCAAAATAATTGAAAATAAACAGAGTTGCATAACCAAGAAGAAGTGGGTGGTGTCCACCCTAGAGCTGAAAGTAGTTGCCTAATTGTTTAGGTGCAAAACAACAAAAAGCTGACATCCATCCTTCTCTCCATACTTGGAGCTGGATGCTGCCATCTGCCAGCATCAGTACCTCAAGGCATGCACAGCAATGCAGTTCTTCCAAGGAGCAAAATCTTCATGGGCCTTGGAGAAGGGATAATGCTAATTGGAAACCTCAAAGCTCAAAGAGATGAGGAAATCTGATTAGCTGGCTTAGCTCAGTAAGAAAATAAAAATATTTGGCTCAAAGGAAACAGAAAGTTTGTCTGAATTCAGATTGTCTCTAAGGTAGTGCCAAGACCCAAGGGTGTTTCCCAGAGGAAAACGAACAGATCATGTAATGTTCACTGCAACACCAAGGGTTACTTTCATGAGAATGCAAGTAAATTTTACTGCTCTCTCACAAATAGGACAGGTAACTGCAATGACACAAGCATTTCATATGCTTCTAGCTGTCCTGTCTGTGCATTCCTGGGAACTTAGTTAAAAGAAAATTTTCAAAATAAAGACTCTTCCTATGAAAGAGAAGTCAATCTTGCAGTGAAGGCTTGAACCAGTATGTGTGAGGTTTAAGTAGAGTCTATGATGCTGCTAACAGCTACCTAGGCAAAGTTATGTTTTCTTCCTGTCTTCCTACAAAATAAGGCAGAAGTGCCTTTTTTGTATCTCTGTTCTGCACTTGTTTGAAAAAAAAAAAGGAAGAAAGTTATCTTGAGTGGACCCCCTGGTTTTCTGATTATGTACACTGGAAAACATGTTGTTCACTTCCCATCAGACCTGCAAGTTTCCAAAAACTTCAAATGTTGCTCCTCTGATTTATTATTCTTTTACCTGAACCATTATTACAGCTGTGCATTTCACTAAGGAGATTTTGCAATATTTTCATCATATGGCCTGTTGAGCTGGCAAGTAGTATTCCTTACAAACATGACAATACTGAAGTGATAAAACATGGATTTTGCTTTCTTTGACTGAATCTTGTGATAGTGAATAATGCTATGAATTAAAGAAAAGATACACGACAATCCAAAGGCAGAGATCGAGGATGCCAGGTTGAAAAATTTCAGACTTAGGAAAGTAATTAATATTTTCCTGTTGTTTAAAAGGGTCAAATCCCACCTCTGAGAAGAAGAGAGTGAAGCCTTGGTAAAGGCCCTGCAGCTTCACAGTACACAACAATTTTGTACCAGAAAGATCTGCCCTTAGTAGCTACCAATGGCCAGTTCCTTCCTGCCTTCTCCTGCCATTAATTAAAAAAAATCCCCACTTCCCACTTCTGGGACTTCCAGCAAACTGCTCTTCATCACAAGATTCCTCTTTTATGACAGCAGATCACTGTCAATGCTGTGATGCTCTCTTCTTCTTGGCCATGTAAATAGGGAGCAGTTCCAGGTAGCAATTTTAATTTTCAGTAAATCAAAGGCTTGTGGCTGACTTCAGGGTTTTTCTGATTATTGGCTAGAAGAAATGTGTGTTTATGGTGTTTCTCAGACACAGTTAGGAAAACCACCTCTATTGACAACAGGCTTGATTTTTGTCTAAATGTCTTTTTCACTGAGGAATTGTTGAATTTCAGTAGCTGAAAAAAATATTATGACTTCAAAACATCCAATCTAGTATTTCTTCACAGTTAATACAGAATGAATGTTCCTGGAGAATGTACAGAGTCACTATCAAACTAGGAGAACATGGACTGTAGGGTAGATATTTTTCAGTTTGATACCATGTAGCTGGAGACATGATCAAATGTTAATAAAACTCAGTCAGTGTAGTAATTTTTAAAATTATTATGCAAGGAAGTAAGAAATGAGAATGGCAATAAAAATAACATATGTATGCTAAGCATAACAGGAATGGTTTAGAACTTCCAGTTCCTTTCTTGGCCTTCATTCTGATTTCTGCATATTCAGTTTTTTCTACTATTTGTTTGGAAAGGGAGTCCTCTGAGTTCTGGGTTGCTTGTGTCTTGTGAGCTTCCATAGATACCCCTGTTACAAGAGCTAAAATGCATAAATTTACATGTCATGTTATTTAATTTTGCATTATTTCAGTATTTAGTCAATGTTTATGTGAGGTTCTAGTCCACCTCTGCTTACAGTGATGATTTTCCAGGCACCACAATGCCAGGAATTCACTGAATTATTTGATCTATTACACTACTTTTATTTTCAGTGAGATCAGTTACCACAGAAATGTATCAATCTTTTCTGCCACAGCTTGCTTTTGAGGCATTCAATTTGCCTTCATGCCATCTTATGCTTATATTAGTTATTCTTTCCTTCACAGTTCTTTGTCCTTAAAAATAAAGTCAGCCTTTTGCCTTCATAACATAATTAAGGCTCATGTTTTTCTGTTATTTTCCCTTTATTTCTGTCTGAAGACTTGCAGGTGGAAGACTCTGATAGCACTAAGATGCATTTTCAAAGTACAGACTATACCTGGAGTACAGACACACACTGAAATGTGAAACCTGGAGCGCTATGCATTTTTTTTACCCCAAATTTAAGCCCATGCTTTTAACATATATTTTGTTTTCGGCACTGAAGTCAGTGAGTAAGTTGGAGCATTTGCAGTTTCTAGGAAATCATATAAGCAAATCTAATGTAAATATACCAAAGGCTCAGTAAGGATCTCAATTCACTTGTTATTTGTGTAACTGCTGTAGCTGGTGTAACTTCATTTCAAAGACATATCACATTCATACTGTCTTTATCTCTGTGGCAAATAACTTGAAGAAACAATACATTGTTTGTTTTCCCAGGTCTCCTCCCAGCAATCCTATTCAGCCTAAAAATATGTGTATTGTAATGACCAGGCAACAATGTACCATGTTACATTGCACTTCTTTCCAAGTTCACATGTACCAGAGAAGATTTTCATATGCAGTCATTATCAATCAGTTAAATAAGATGTAAGCATCTACCAGTTGCAGCCATATGTTTTATTAAGCATATGAAGTATCACAATAATATGCATATTTACTAATTCATTATGGTTCAAATTCATACCAAGCACAGTTAAAAGACCACATGGGGATTAAAAAACATCTAATTTTAAGCCTCAAGAGAGAAAAATCCAAATCACATAACTCACATGAAACAACAAGTTAATAAAACACAGATGGCTACTAGACATGTTACCAAGTTCTCTTACATATTCCCAGCAAATTATCATTTTCCAGTAGCAGTTCTACCTAAGCAGTACACAAAAATACATATTTTTCCTTCCTTTGTACACTTTTATCCACAATTAATCACTGCTTTTTTTTAAGAATTATTGAGATCATTGTGCAAGAAAGACCCAAACCACACTGGGGGTTTCTTGTGCAGTATGCAAAGCAAATAGCCTGGTTTTCTTTACATTAAAGACTGATCATACAATTAGAAGCCCATAGCAGTAGAAGAACTTTTTGTCTCATAATTTTTTTCGCTGGGTAGCATTGGTGTTCAGCCAAAAACTCTCCTTTTGATGGTAAGGGGCAGTGGTTGGTTGATATTGAATATCAAATGGGATTTGTTTTCAAATGACTGCTTTGAGATGACTCCCTGGCTTAAAAAGTGAGGCAGCCTTGATAGTTCTGATTGTTCAGATGGAGACTAATGTCTATCATCCAGTTAACATTTTAATGAGTGATATGTAATAAAAGCAGTACTTGCAGTGTGGACTTACAATTTTGTCCCAGGTCTTTTGACTTAGAAAGATTATTTTTATATATCATTGATAATGAGAACCTCTTCCCTGTGTGGACTAAGCATCTAGGTGAAGTCTAGAGAAATGTTGCAAGATTCTGTGGTCTATTCTGTATGTCAGATGCATTCAATTTTTTCTTACAAAATTCAGTGAAGCTCAGCATTACAGTTGAGGGGTTTTTCCCATTTCAAATTTTGATTATTTTTCTGTCCAAAAAAGCTGATTCGTTTCACTTGTCCTTTAACCAGAGAAGGAGGTATACCAAAAGTAATATGCCTCTGTCAATGCCTAAAGCATGAGTGCCTCAGACATACACAGCATAGGCATGCCCAGTAAGTAACAGGACATAGATATTTGGAGTTATTTCTCCATCTTAAGGAGGATTCAAGTCCAAACCTAGACTCAGTCTATTCTACCAGTTATGCTGGCATAATATAGAAAGGTGACTTAATCTGTCCTGCTGAAACTTTCACTACAAAACAAGGAAATTGATCCAGTCAGTATGACAATCTCTTCAGAAAGAGGAACTTGTACATTTCTGGACCATTCAAAATAACTTGTATAACTGTATAAAACATACAGTGGGCCTTTGGAGTTTGGATTCTTTGCACCTGCATCTCTACATGCATTTGTGATGTCTACTTTCGTGTATTATACACCAAAATATCTTTGAAGAACTACTTGGATTGCGGACATGTGGATAGAAGTTACAGCCACAGACTCTGCTGCCCTCTCTGAATAATTTTCAGAGATTCAGTCCAAAAGTTCAGCTAGCCCAGTGTCCTGTCTCCAACAGTACACAAGGAGTGGATGCTCTGGAAAGTGTAAGTCAGGAAAAACATGTACTGGTACTTTCAGATACATTACTAGCTAAGGAAATATAAGCAAGAGGTAGCAACTCTTCATGGAACAACCTCCAGTGGATTTGTCTTACATGAGTTTTCTATTTCTTCAACACCATGTAAAATATTAACACTGTTAACAGCTTGCAACAATGAATTTCAATATTTAATGATGCACAATGTGAAGTATCCCCTCTTTTTGTTTGGTTTGAGCTCTTTTGATGACTCACAGTTCTGGTGTCAAAAGAAACAATGATTAATGTGTCTTAGTCACCTTCTCCAGGTCTTACATGATTTTGTAAATGGGTGTCATACAACTCTGTATATCCTTGGTTTTCATGCTGAAGATCCTTAGACTATTGAATTACTACTTTTACACAATTGTACACTAGATTATCCCTTGTAATTCTTTATGCATCCTGCTGGTTTTAATATAGCTCATTTCAAGCAAGAGAAACATGCAGAACTACCTGAGGCATTCCAGTTTGTTTAGGATTTAAACAGTGACACATGGTATTTCTGTCATATTAGCTCTTCCTTTCCTAGGAAGTCTGCTTTTTTTTTCCAGCTAATGGCTATTTAAGCCAACATTTGAATACCATAACTTCATAAGAACTGTAAGTTTGGGACTCTAAGTTCTGTATAAAAGCAGAATTGTTTTCCATATCCACTTGCACATATCAACAATGAATTTCATTTTCCATTTTATTACCCTGCAGGTCTATGTGTCTTTTTAGCAACAACCAATTTGTCAGTTATTCCTTTCTGTTAGTCTGAATTACTTAGTAGTAGTAAATATTTGTTACTTCCCTGTCCATAACTCACCTTTTACATAACAAGATCATGATTTCTGGGATACCCAACAGAGGTCCAAGTGGTACTCAGCTGTAAAAATTTGCCATTTATTCCTATTCTTTATTCTCTATCTTCCATAGGGTCTTTTCCATTAGGTCTTTTCTCCTGTGGCTGTTGGACCCTGCCCTTGTAGAAAAGCACCCAGGTCCTGTGATTCATTTGGCACTTCAAGAAACTTAGATCTATTGTTGCTATGTAAAGATTAAACTTAACCAAAAAGCATAACTCTTCTCTATATGTCCTTCTGTGATTGACTAGTTTTGGTACACAGCTGTTACTTTGAATCCTTTTGAGCTGAAGTGATCTTGAACTTGGATTCTCTTCAGAGGTTCTGAAAAGAGTGGTCTAACTGTTGAGCTTTCCTACACTGCCATTGCAATGGACCAAATTCTATGAACAAAGAAGGGTGAGCATTGATTCTTTAAACAGATTAGTAGAATACTCAAATATATCCACGATAAGGGCCTATAGGCAGTAAGTTTTGGTACTTAGCTTATAGATGTCTAAAATTATACATGGTTTATTTAACTAAAGCTGGTTAATCTAACCATATGTTCAGCAAAACTGCAGAAGCAGAAGTGGAACTTCACTTTTCGAAACTGACACTATCACAGATTTCAAACAGTTACAATGATAACTGTTGCTGAAAATAGGCATTATGGATAACAGTTAAAAATTATCTTACAATAAAAAGGAAAGCCTGATCCTAGAAGCAACAGCAACAAAATTCCAAGATTTCCCAGACCAATTTCTGACTAGAGAGCCTGGACCAAACCAACTAAGCCCAGAATATATCAGATATCACTGAAATCAGGATCTATTCACTGAAATGCTATGATCATATTTCAGACTATAAAATACATTACTTCTGGAAGTCTTAACTGTGTTTCCTTTTCTTTTTTGACTTGCATGCCTTAGGCTCTCAGAATACACAAACTAATGCCTCAGTTAAGAGTAGTTTCCTGTAGGTAGAAATAATAATCACTACCTTACCTAGCCACAGTAAATCAGAAGCATGCTGGGTGAAGGCATGCAGTACCTTCTCTTAGGCCTCCTTTCTTCCAAGACTAACTTTTTCTTTTCTACCTTTAGCAGTGTAATTATATGACAATTTAGCTTACTTGTCCCATTTGTGTCTGTATATTGTGTTTATAACCACTCTGCCTGTGCCTACTCAGGCTCACCTGAAGTCAAGCAGTTTCTGCACAAAGTGTATAGCACAGTAAACAAGCAAAACACCGTAGTTGGCACAGGGCTGCTTTTTTGATTTGTCGAGTGAAAAGTCTTACCCTTCACCAGTTTACACATGCTCTACTGCTTGGAGGAAAGGGCACTAGTTCATTTCTCCACAACTTGTACCATCATCTGATTTTAAGCATCGTTGAAATTGGATTTGTTCATATGTTTGGATTATCAGTTGTTGATACAAGATGTGTGTAACATTGCAAAGGCTATACTTAGAGATGAAACCCGTAAAAGTACAGGGGGAAAATGTATAAAGGACTCAGAAAATATTTCTCAGTTAATTTTCCCTTTCCCTCCTGCAGTCTAAAATCAGGTTCTAACCCTCTATAATTTTCATCGTACCAGCTACGATAAAAAGCACCGTGTTTTGCCCATTGGGAGTTACACTGAATCCTCTGGGCGAGTGACCCCCTGCCCGACCCGCCGCTGAGAGCGCAGCTCGATGAGGCGACCGTTACAGAACCCGCACATCCCTGCACGAGCCCTCAAACTGACTGCTGCTTCTCCTCGAGCCCACCTCGGCTGCACACAGACAGCTCCCGGCGCGACACCGGAGCCGCAGAGGGGCGGTTGACTCCACACCCCTTAACACCCTGCTACGGCACCTGGCGGGTGCTTCCCGTTCCGGCCTCCCTCATGGAATGAAGTTTTGCCGCGGTGAGTTTTAGAATGTTATCCAGAATATTTAAAACTGTCCGGAATACTCAGAATAAATCACAGGGGGATTACTACTCCTTCCCCTGCTCAGCATTACCCACTCCTCTTGCCGGTTGGATAGATGCGAAGAGAACATTAGCTTCCCGAAGATGCTCTGGGGTCCTAGGCAGCCCCCATGTCGAAACCGGTGCAGCATTCTTAAATGCATCGCGCCACAGAGAACGTTAGCGCTATCAGCGATTTATTTGGAGGACTGCTTCCTTTATTAGCAACTAGTTTTTAGCAGCAAAAATATCAGCTGGGCTCTGCCTGAAATGTAAGATAGAGGGGTGGAAAAAGAAAAACCTTCTGATGTACCCTTTTTTTTTACTATTGCCATCTTTGGGGGTAGCTGATTACTTGTCGATTTATCTAGTTGCAAGACAATTGCTGAGGCAATTCCACCCCCTCCCACCCCCGGACCAATTTCCAAACCATGGTACAGATCCGTGCCTAATTAGCATCACATTATTAGTAGTATGTTTTTCTAGTACTGGGATCGTTATAATTTGAGGCATTAAGATGTAACACCCATCTACATCAGAGGGAACAACTGGTCAAGCAGACCCCACCAGTGTGCGCGGGTTAAAATTTGAACAGACAGCATCCGAGGCCCAACAGCTTTCCTTTTCTTGTCAATAGTTCCTCTGGCTGAAGGACCATCAAGAAGGACCATCCTGACACAGGGTTCCTTCCCCGGGGACTGCAACGTGGCGCTTTGGGACATGATGTGTCCGCCGGCATGAAGCGGGTAAATCCCAGAAAATGGCTAGGAGCCAGCACCCACTGAATCCAATGGCAGAATTCCCATTGTCTTCAGTGGGTTCAGGATCCGAACCAGTGCCCCCTCCTCAGACATGACTGTCGGCTCTTTTCCCCTGAGCTCCGGGCAGAGGCTAGTCAAAGCTTCTCTACAGTGCGATATTTACCTGTAAGAAATTTCTTTCCCTTTCCATCTCCTGCTTTGCACCCCGTAAAAGTTTTTGGTACTTATGTAATTTGGGGGGAGAGGAAGGGGAGGCGGTGCGGGGTCGTAGCGGTCCTGTTCTACGAAAACGCTTTTCTTAGTCGGTGTGAAAGCTGTTTTACACAGCAGCACCAACAGAAGGCAATGAGTAGACCGCCTTTAATGAGCATTGGTGTACGTACAGCAGCAGGGCAGACAGGGTATGGCAGCGATCACTCACAGACCAGCCAGGACTGAGCAGCCCGTGCGTCACTCTCTCACTTCTCATCTGTGCTTTAGTACACAGACCTCTCCTCCCTTGAAAAGCGTTTTTTCAGCAAAGTGATTTTCCTGAACAATTTAGCAACCTTTTCTTCTGTTGGCTTTCCCTCTCCCCACCCCTATCATGTTTCAGTGTTCACACTCACGTGGAAGAAACGCCAAGCAATACACACAAAATACCGGTACGTGTGAGCGGTGGAAAGGTGATGTGAAATGCGCCATCTACTAATCGCCAGGCTGGTTCTGTTTTAAAGATAAACTAGGGAATTCGGACACTCCATCACAGCTTGAGAGTCCAGGTCAGATTTCATTCCCTCCTAAGGTATTGCCCTGGAAAATATGGGGATGGACTGTAAAACTGCGAGGGGAAAGGACCAGCGATCGTCAGTTAAAGGAGCCCTTCATCGCCAGTGCTGTTGCCATTTAAATTAATCGAGCTATTTAAAGCTTACTCTTTAAATAGTAAGCATTACAGGTCCTGAGACCTGCAGCTTGCCGGTGTCCAATATAACCGCTTTGCCCACATCTTTCGGAGCAAGATCTACAGGACGTGAGGCCAGATGTTTCTTTCTTGTCCCTCGAAGGAGAAGCAG
>VZRI01006311.1:317575-320075 GCA_013397515.1 Upupa epops
TGAAAAAGAGAGAGATGTGGCCTCCCGGCTCCCCTCTCGCTAACACCTCCTCAGGAGGACGAGGTGGAGCCAGGGGGGCTTAGGAAACGCCATGTGTGAGCGAGATACACTTTCACAGGGCAGGCAAGGATGCTCCCTCTCCCCCCATCTCCCCCCAGAGCCCTGTCGCAGCCCCCATATCCTCTTGGCTCCTCATTCTCGCACAGCCAAACTCCAAGCAGGAGGCGCGAAGAGCTCCGAGAGCATCATAACGCCAGGAAGTCAAAACCCCTTCCAGGGCTGTCCTAGTTCCAGGGACAGTCGTGCCAAGCGACTCGGGAAAATAGAGAAGTTAGTCCTAAGAACCAGCAAGCGGGGAATAAGGGCCCTTTGGATTAATTCTTACTATCCTTTCATTCAGAGGAAAAAGCAATGCGAAGTCTAGCACAAAACAGACAGAGATGAAGAGAATTCTGTGCTCTTCTTTCCATTACGGTCAACTCGTTTCTGGCACGATGTGGCTTGTGGAAAACTGTCAGAAAATCTAGCCAACACATCCTCTCTGCGCTCCGAGACAAGCTACTTAGCAGCAGTGTTGATTTAGACCGGCTCATTAGTAGGAATCAGTGAACAGTGGCAACAATTCCTATCTATCCTCCAAACACTCTGTGTTCCAGCGGGTAGGCTGCAGAGGGGAGCGGAAAGCGGCGAAGCCTGCTATCTGCCCTCCTCATTGCCTCCGAACTTGGAAGAAATCTTGCCCAGGGCGAGCACCTATCAAAGTTCAACGGAGATGCTGCAAGGGGTGTCACCACTGAAACGATTAGTTCGACATCTGTTGGCCAAATAAAAAAAAAAAAAATAAAAAAACTAAGAAAAACCCAGGCTGAAAGAGACTTACTATTAACAAACAAACAAACAAAAATTAACAATAACAACAACAATAAAGAACTCTCTTCAGCTGACCCTTCCCGCTCCGGTACTGGCCGGTGTCGCGACTCTGGGGCCGGAGTGCTAGCAGGACTCGACTGGCCCTCAGGAGGATTGATTTGATCGGGACAGTTCCATCAAAGCTGGTTGTGTTTCTACGAGTGCAGGTAGAGGTGACTAACAGGAAGAATAAAGGGAGAAAAACACCCTAACTTTTGTATATCTACCTGTAATCTCTGCTAAGTGAGTGAAAACAGAGACAAAATTGAATCCTTTCCTTAAGTAAGACGTATTTTATAGCTCACGTAAAGAAGAGTGGTCAAGCAAAAAGCATAATCAAAGATAAAGAAACAGTTTAAGTAGACAAGTTTTGGAAAGCAAAGATGTGCAAGGAAGCGCGATCTTTAAAAAAGTTTCTAGTTGTCGTCCAGAGCGTTTATTTTGTCTCTGAGAAACATGGAGGTATGTGTGGTCGCAGCAACATTTCCATAGTGCATCGTGGGGAGCTTTCCCTATATTAACAGCATGGTGAGAACAGAGTCAAGCATCTTTCCTAATGTGTCTATACATTTTCCCCGAAAACGTTTTATTCATGGTTTGTTTTTTTACTGATTAATCTCGTTTTAACCGACTAAATGTCCTCCTCCTGTCCTCAAATTCTGAGTCCTAGGTCTGAAAGTCATCGCCTGTCACACCTCAGCACTTAGTAACTCGGCGTTTACACCCGGTACAGCAATGCCGGGTGCGGGTTTAGCCTGGCCCTTTCGCAGTTTAACCGTAGCATCCGGGTTTTATTGATCGCGGAAAAACCGATCCAGGCCAACAGTCCAGTGAGACGCTAAATGCACTATTTGCATTTCTTCTTCTCTGACCCCTTCCCAAAGCGGCGGCTCTCAGGGGTTTCCCAGAGGGAAAACATAGGGGAGGCGGAGAGTGGAGTCCGGACGGTGCCTGCCGGCAGCAGCGAAGCCCCTCGCCGAGCATCATTCCCCTGCGGGCAGCACTGCGGGAAACCAGGGATAGCAGAGCCGCAGTCACGTTCCCCGTTCTCGTCGGCCTCCAAGGTGAGACTTCTGCTAGAGAACCGGGTGTCGGAACAATCCCGCGTTTAAAGAGAGTCCTTGCCGAGCTGTCGGAAAAGTGCCTGCATGCTCCGGCTGTTAGTACGCGCGTTTCCTGGGCAGCAATACCGCATGTCCGTAGTCCACCTAGCTGTTCCTGAAAGCTACACCTATCTTTTTACAATTAATCACAGCAAAACACCTCAGTTGATAGCCCTGGCATCAAGCCGGATTTCAGGGTGTTACGATTTGAGGTGAGTAGCTCTTTACTGGATTACACCAGTTACAGCTGTATCCCTCCCCGTGTGGCAACACGGTTTCCAGAATTCTGTCAAGGGAAGAAGTCACTATAAAGTTTTATTGCGTTCATTAAGTGACTTTTCCTCATACACCACAGTCACCTTCAATTCAAAGGCGAATTTTTAACCCAGGAAGATGCTCGTGACTTCCTTGAAGCAAGGTGACTGCCATCTCTCGCTTTCTTTGCAGGTTTGGTGCTGAACACACCTGCTTTCTTGTTTTGCCGCTGT
>VZRI01006311.1:325075-349819 GCA_013397515.1 Upupa epops
GTTCATCAGCTTGTCTGTATTGCACCATATGGTAATCAGCTGAGTTAAAAACAATAGTTACATGAACTCTTGACTTGAATTCCCATGTGGTTTATGCCCAAACCCAGGAAATCATACAAATTATAGCTGGAAAGACATATGAGGTTTATTGCCCAACCAATGCAGGGCATTCCCTATAGGATATTCCTATGTGCTTTTTGCATTCTAATTTAAATGGCACAAGCAACAGATCTCCCTCTTAAGATTGCTGTTTCAGTTTTGTATAAATTTTATGGCTAAGAAGCTTTTCCACTTTGCTTAGTGTTATTCCAGTGCTCTTAAATATACTCTATTTGTTACACTAAGTAATTATTTGAATATTGATGTTTACAGCCTTCAAATATTTGGAGATGTTTTTACATTAACATTCCCTATGCTAGGATAGCAAAATGTACAAGCACGCACCACCTTTTTATGCCATTATGCTGCTGGTTAGTTTGACTGCAAGTCTTCCTCTATTTTTTGAACAACTGGAATTCTGTTAGTAAAGATTGAATAAACAACTGCACAAGTCTGAAACATTTCAGAAAAATAATTGGTGTCTTTTTATAGTGGGACTCTTCTAACTTTATGGATAATATAATTTTATACAATCACAGAATCATAGAATCATTAGGGATTGGAAGAGACCTCGAAAGATCATTTAGTCCAATCCCCCTGCCACAACAAGATCACCTAGACCAAGTCACACAGGTACACATCCAGGTGGGTCTTGAATGTCTCCAGAGAAGGGGACTCCACCACCCCCCGGGCAGCCTGTTCCAATGCTCTGTTACCCTCACTGTGAAGAAGTTCCTTCTGATATTTATATGGAACCTCCTATATGCCAGCTTGAACCCACTGCCCCTTGTCCTATCACCAGATGACCTTGAGAAGAGCCTGGCTCTACCCTCTTGACACCCACTCCTGACATATTTATAGACATTAATGAGGTCACCCCTCAGCCTTCCTGTTCTCCAAGCTCAAGAGACCCAGTTCCCTCAGCCTGTCATCAGAAGAGGGGTGTTCTACTTCCTTCATCATCTTTGTTGCTCTACACTGGACACTCTCCAGCAGCTCTGTGTCCTTCTTGAACTGAGGGGTCCAAAACTGGACACAATACTCCACATGTGGCCTCACTAGTGCAGAGTAGAGGGGAAGAAGAATCTTTCTTGATCTGCAAACCACTCCGCTTGTGATGCATCCCAGGATGCTGTTGGCCCTCTTGGCCACAAGAGCACATTGCTGGCTCATGGTCATTCTGCTGTCCACTAGGACCCCCAGGACCCTTTCTCCTGCACTGCTTTCCAAGAGGTCAGTCCCCAACCTATACTGGTACGTGGTGTTATTCATTACCCTAAATCAGTCTGACTTCCTTTTTAGATATGATTGAGAACAGGTTAGGAGAGACATTATTGCTGACACTGCTATAGTGAAAATGCAGAAATTAATTTGCTCTGAATGTTCTGTTTAAAAATAAACTTTAAATGGGGTGGTGGTATGGTGCCGATGGTGTTATTGGTTTGTTTTTTTAACATATTCTTTAGTAAAGGTATTTTTATATTATAGGGAAAAGTGTTAAATGATCCAGTACTTTACATGAAGAGAGAGGAATCTTGCTTCTTTAAAATGCCTAATTATTTTGAGTTAGTCTTTTCTGGGACAGCTGATACCCACAACACATCCATCAGAGGAGGCAGAGGCTGGAAACCCATCATTATTCCTGTAGATTTGATCCTGGCAGCAATGAATAAATTTCAGTTCCACAATTTGTGGTTCAAATTGGATTGGGCTTTTTGCCTGAGACATTAGGAAATTGCAATGGCAACTTGTGAAATTTTTGCAGCTCTGTGAACTTGTATGACTGATTTGGAGCTTCCTGTTTCCTGCTCCTTCTTTACACCCTTGTCTTCAGAGAGAGACACATGACACTGGGCTAGGCATGGCAGTCATGTTGCCCTAGGAACATGGTGAATGGAAAGAGAGTGCTTATTCTCTTCAGAGATCAATGAAATAAGGGTTTTCCCCATAATTCTTTGCTTGCTGAAATGAAATAATTTTTTTTTTCTCATTTGTGGCCATAGGAATTGGTGTTCTGGAAATGGATGACTGGCTTGGAGACACATGAAAGAGGAAACTAGACTTTAAAATGCCCTCTGGCACTGAGAGATATATGCGTGGACTGAATGGCCTCCATGTTTCTACATGGAAAAAGGACTGCTGGGAGTACCTTCCCTTTAAGGTGGAGACAGCAGTTTGACCCAGTTATATGCTTGGGACATGTAGTGTTCTTATTTTTGGCAGCATATTTGAGAGTTTTGTTTATTACTGATGAATTTTTTCAGCTTTTCTTCACAGACAGGTCAAAATGCAGCAAATTGTTAAGTTTATGAAACATTGGGAGATTTTCTTGTTTTGAAAATTTGAATTCCATAGCACAAGTATTACTATGAAGGCTATCTGAAACATCTATCCAGCCATGTCACCAATGCATGTGTGATTGGAAAATCTGAAGAAACATGAAAAAAACTTTGGCCACTTTTGCTGTGATCATTTTTACTATGATTGCTTCTGCTATGCAGGCCCAGAGGAATGTTTCCTTGAAATTGTTTGGTCAATTCACCAGAATGTCATAACTATTGCACAAAATACTTATGAACATCCATGAATAGCTCTGGTGGTAGCACTGTATGCCACTACTGTTTGAAAATTAAGCATAGTGTGGAATTTGTCTGCAACCAACTGTTGGGGCTTTTATATATGCATTATAACAACTACATTCAAACACATTATTGCAGGCTTGTATATTTAGCAATTCCTTCCCCTTCAATATGAAATATTTTTCTAACATTCAAATTCCTGAGAACCATTTAAATAGATTTTTTTTTTGACATACACATCTGTTTAAATCCCTAAATCCATTTAAATAGATTTTTTTTTTTTTTGACATACACATCTGTTTGGATTATAACTGTGGCTCTGCTTATTTTTACATGAAGTGGTATAAACTTCTGTGTACCAAATTACAATTCTTTCTTAGAAAATAAAAAGTTTAATGTTTGAGTTTATTGTACTGTTAGCCAGAGAGACTGAGAGTTGCTATGGAAACTCTTGATAAGCAACTCCAAATTTCAAACTCTTCCCCAGCTTCAATTCTAGCCAGTCATGCCTCTGCTAACAGTCAATGGTGTGGTGAATTGGAGGAAGAGAATCCAATCTGTAGCTCATGGAAAATGATGGAGAGAGACAGGTGATATTCTTGGAGAACATGGAGTAAGGAACTTCTCCTTGAATGAACTGCTGGCATTGAGCAGAAGCTCACAGACTGAACTATGGAGGCCACATTTCTGCAACAAAAAAACCTGTTAGAGGCCTCTTCCCGATGAAGGGAGGGAGATAGCAAAATTTGGCCATGTTATATATGAACGTGTGATTAATCTCTGTATGTGTGGTGTTGGGGTAGCTATGTTGTGTGAATCAAATGTGGCTTTTGTTATGTTTTTCCCCCCACATTGAGACAGTCTTTGGTTTTGCTTGTAACTTTATAAGTGATTTAGAATGAATTTTTTTACCTCATCTTGGCCAATTAGCACATTAACTAAATGAATTAGTTAACTTCAGTCACTATGATAGTTTGGTGAAACCCCATTTGTCTGTAGTATTTCTGCATTGCATTCTCTTCCAGCACACAAGGAGTTACACCTCCCTCAGCTCTTGGAACTCACTCAGGCAGGAGGAAAGCGGGACTGCAAGGGGGGTGTGGAGGTGTGTGTGGGGGGTTGTGTGGAGGGCCTGTAACCTATGGGCAGCTGAAAGGACAAGTTTATATATTCCAGTGCCCACCTCAGAGAACAGAGTAACCAGGGCTTTACTGGGGAGCTTGTGGGGAGTGTTGTACCTTTTCCTTCACCTCTGTACTCTTTTACCTCTCTGTTGCTCCAGGGGTGTGAGTTGGTCCCTGATAGGGGCAGCTCTGCTACGGTTTCTTTTTTTGTATGGTCAAAAAAACATTTGGCTTAGTGCTAAACCATGACAGTCCCAGACCTGATCAACTGGTGACAGAGTTGTTGAAAAATGTAGTTTCTTTTGATAGAAATTGTAGCCTCATTGATAAAGAACTGGAAGCTTTTTGATCTTACAGTATATATTGTCAATTTCTCTCAGCTAGTATTTAATATTCTTGGTTCTAACATGACTTTCTGTTTATTTCTGCAGACTAGAAAACAGTATCCTCTGTATTTGCTTGTCCAGATATTGCAAATGTGACATTGGGAAGGGAGGAAAATTCAAATAAATATCTGGCAGAAAAATAATAATTTCAAGGTTAGTAATTTGTTTGCTTTTTCCATGCCTTGGGCCAGGTGAAGCAAACTTACTGGAAATATTTGCTGGGAGGACAATAACTTTATGTGGGATTATTTTAATGTTAGTTTTTTTGCATTTCCACAGCGCTTCATATTTCAAAATAGGACAATGTTAAGTACTGTTAAAAACAAAACAGAAAGAATAATGTATTCCTGAAGGTCATAACTGATGCACTTTTAAACAGTCTTAGAGTTAGTGCTAAACTGCCTCTGAGGTGGCATTTTTAGATGCTGTACAAGTAGAATGGCTGTTTTTACAGAAAAAAATATTAGCTTGTTGTGAATGTCCTTAGTATCCTTGTCTACTTACTTGGACATGAAAAAGAGGCATGACTGCTCCTGGATGTACTAACTGGTGACTGTTAAAAACACACATCATAAATATCTCTTTTACTGTAATAAAATACAGATTTTCCATAGGAAGCAAATGTTCTATAAAACAGAATCATTTTGAAGGCAGGTCTTTTAGAATAGCATTTGTAAGTCTCTTTCTTTTGAAGTTTGAAGGCAAGCTTTGTAGAATAGCATTCACAAGTCTCTTCTCTGTTGTAAGATAAATCAGCACGTATTTCTCTGCTGCTTTTTGACAACATTTTCGAGCACTTCTTTGTGGTATCATGCTGTGAAATTGCATGCTGTAAATGTAAGAAATGTAATATTTTCAGCTAGTTGTTTTTCAAAGGCAAACCACTGTGGACAAATAGAGCACATATGTCTCTGAAGGAGACTGTATGGAGTAATACAGGAGTGTAAGTTTGAGGACAGGCAGCAAATATGTAATTTGAAAACACATGCCAAAGAAATTGCTTAAATTAAAAACATTGGTCATTTCACAACCAAATTGTTATGCATAGGGGTATTATGGATAAAAGATTAATCTTAATTTTGTATATTTATTTAGAGTGCTATGCGGGTATATCTTGAAAAATGGAGAGCAGGGCTGAGAGAAATGCTGCTTTTAATGGGCATTTGTTTTTTACACATGAATTTCATATGTCCTAATAATTCCAAGAGATTATTCACAGAAATTATTGTTATTTTTAAACCTATTTATGAATTTATTTTCCCAGTGATTCAGTCCATGTGAAACCTGGTTTTGATCAGCTGTTTCTTTTGCTGTGGTGCACCTCTGTAACCAAGCAATAGAGGGCATTATTTCTTAAGGAGACGGCACTTGCTCCTTTTGAAGACTGATGTCCTTTTAGCAGGTTTGTGCTTTTGAGTCCTTTTTGTCTTTAACACATTTAGCACATTTTGTCTTTAGCACATTTACATGTATTTAATGGAGATGGAATATAGAGATAAATTCTTATCTCAAATATGCCATATACTGCTTAGGGTTAATTGTGTATATTTGTAATTACTTCCTAAAGACTTTTTTGATAAATGAGATGTTACATACTTGTTATTAAAGTATAAATTTCTGAAGCAGTTTTCATCAATCCAGTTATCTCAAAACCTGAGCTATTTCAAGCTGGTTTTGACCAGACAATAATTCTACCTAAAGCATTTTCAGTAGTGCTTGCAGCAGACGGCTTGAATTGAGAGCAGCACCTTGATAGGTGTTTTGAGAATATGTTCAACTTGGAGCTGTTTGAGACAATACTAAAATTCTAGAGGGTATATTTGGTTTTTGTGGATTTTGCCATTGCCTTAACCTAACCCTGTTTGAAATTAAACTTAGTGTGATATCTTACTCTGTCATTTGGAAAATAAACACTGGGAGCTAGACCCCTCCATTCCAAGGCTGGGACCTTCCCTCCTTCATTCTGTTGTCCAGAGACTGTCCAGTCAGAGACCTCTACTCAAGAGGACTAGTGAGGATGCGGTCCCAGAACAGAACTGTAATTGGCAGTTTCTGTGTATTATCTTTCTGGTGCTGTTGAATGCCAGTCTACCTCTGCCAAAGAACTGACTATACTCTAGTTAATTTGAGAATATATTTTTGAGTTTTCCATTATTGTGAGGAGGCTGAGGTTATTACTTTTTCTTTTTAAGCTGGGGTGAAACTGAGGTGACCGCTTGTCTTGTAAATGGAGAAATTAGGCATAGGCAGCTTTGTCACAGGCATGGGTACAAATTAGGTATAGGCATAGGCAGATACCATTATATTACAGATCTCACTTCAGAAAACAGCTGTTTTAGCAAGTCTAGCATGTTCTGTGTTGCTGGATTATGCAGAACCAGAGATTAAAATACATTTTTAATTTGGGGATGCATCTTGTGACTTTGCTACTGAACATGTGAAAATAAAACTCCTTACCCTGGCACTTGCTTACTCATTCATGTCTGCTATTTTATAATTTTTTCCTGAGGTTGCTTCGTCATCGACAGTGCATAACCTCACCTCTGGGGAGCAGAGTGCAAACATGAAGAAAGAAGTAATCAGAGAAGCAATGTCAAGGCCAGACTGCTAATAACCACCCTATATGAGATCTTTACTTGGAAGTGAAGGCTTATGGGGCAATTTTCTCACATAAAGGATGGGATAGTTTCAAGCTTCTTCTAGGAAGATGGATTAAGATCAAAGGCCAACTGAGAGCACATCAAGAAACCAAGATCGCAGTCAAGATGAGTTTGTGCTACGTCATCAACCCTCACTGTAGTTTTTTTGTCAGCTGCAGTTGCTCACACACACATAACACAATATAAATATCAGTCTTTTTGGGGACTGAGGTAGGAGAAAACAAGAATCCAACACCAAAAAATTGTAAAGGGCATCTTGGTGGGTTTTTTTCTCCTGCTCTTCAGACCCAAGCTCTGGGATGGTAAGAAAATGTTGCCTTGCTGTATTCATCGTTTGTCTGTCTCTATTTTGTATGTTTGTTTGTCTGTTTGTATCCCTTAAAGGTTTATAGTGCTTTCTGCAAGTCAATTTTCTCCAGTAATCTATCTCAAAGAATCCGTATATCAGTGTTGCATGTGTGAATGAATAATACTAGTCTGACTATTTCTCATGAGCACTGACTGGACCTACAGCATAATGTTCTGTTCTGTGACTTGGTCTAGGTGATCCTGCTGTGGCAGGAGGATTGGACTAGATGATCTTTCAAGGTCCCTTCTCATCCCTAATGGTTTTATAATTCTGTATGTGTCCAGGTGTCAGACTGATAGCAGATATATTGATATTGCTATTTGTGAAACTGGCCACTCCCTAGGAGGACTGGACAAACAGCCTAAGGGCTGATTCGTGAATGTCTGGTGTGGGATCTACCGTAAATGAACACTATTAGTGTAATCTGATGGCTGCTCATGAAGGCTGTTGTCATACCAGATGCACTTAGCCCCCTCTAATCTCTGGAGTATTGGCTGGAGCAAAGGAGGTTTATTCCTTACCAAATTTGTTCATTAGCTTCACCTCCCATTCATGCAACTCTTACCTTAGGTTAAATTGAAACATCAAGGGATAAGCTACAGTTAAGACAAGTAGAAAGAAATCCAAGGAGACACACACCAAAATGTGGTCTCATAAACCACTACTCTGCTTATGGCACATGATTTAATTTGTGTCTGGTGAGGTACTGTTTTCATTTTGCATCAGTTTTTCTTCAGAAACAAACCAACTGTTTTGTTTTTTGTATAGTGCTAATATCAGACTATTCTTGAAATGAAGTTTTTGGTATTCATTTTATCTCCAGTTTGGTAAAAGAAGTTTTACTGTTGGTACTTGTTGGCTTTTTTTTAAAAAAATATATAATTAGTATAAAATAATAATCAGTTATAAAAGAGAGAAAAATGTTCTGTTCCCTGGAAAATGGAGACCCTAGCAGGTAGTGAGTCTTTAGCTGGCTAATAGTTCTGACATTATAAGTCTTCAATGTAATATCTCCAAATAAAACTAATTTCCATGTCTATGCTTTTATTTGACATGAATGGATTTGGGAAAAGAATACCAGAGAAGGGCCACCATAGTGTCATAACAGAATACTGTGAATAAAAGTTATTTCCCACTGAAATTTGGGGTTCATGCACAAGGCTTATGTATATGAGATGAAATAAAGAGATGTATAAAAGCAATGAGAAAAAAAGATCAAGAACAAACCCTTTTTTTAGTGGAAGGGGGAGTCATTAAAACCAAACAAATAGACAAACCAGCGCCTCTAGAGCAATGAAAGGTGATGAGAGTGCAGAGGAAGGAGTATTGCTAAGACAAGTGAAAGTAGAAACTCTTTGAAAAATGAAGACCTATGAGGTGGATCATCTGACTAGTCCTCTAGACTATGAATTGGTAAGCTCCATCCTATGTCTTTTATCCCAGGAAGAGTGAAAAGCTGAAGGGCACTTTCTAGCTACTGAATTTGGTGAGCTACATGTGAATCAGATGAACAAATGCAGCATTTCTGGGTCTTTACAAGTTCTGAAGTTTTGTTGCTTAGCACTGGAAGTTTATAGTTGAACAAAATCAACTTTGTAGGCAGTTTTCCCAGTGAATAGGTTTGTAGGAAGTCAAGCAACTATTTATTTTTAGTTCTTGCATACACCTATTTGTGTATAGAGAGGAGATACATTTCCAAGATGAAAACTCAAAATTTAATGGACTTCAGTTGAATTGTTCAGAAAAGCTGTTTGGGATGAGAATGCAATTTAATGCAAGTGTTCCAGATTCTGCATGTTCTGTTTTAAACACTGGTCTGTCTCACTTTCAGTTGTGTTCTATTACTTTTTCCTTTAAAGTAGGAAGATTGAAGTCTTAACTGTGCATTTAGTTGCTTCACCGGTGATCTTAGGACTTTATAGAATCAAAGCTTTGGCCAGAAAGTATTCAACACATTAACTAGGAAGTGGCAAGTTTTCTGAAAAAGATAAATTCAAATGTAATCTTAATGGTGTATATAATTTATTCATATTGCTCTTTATAGGACATCAGCAGTCTGAAGCAGAAATGGAGAAAGAAAACAACCAGATGGTATTACGGCATGTGTTGAGTTTGTGTGGCAAAGTTTTGGTAGCAAGAAGGGTCTACACAGGTGAGAAGCTGTGTCCAGGAGAGCCAGTGCCAGCCAACTCCAAGACAGAACTGCCACTGCCAAGGCTAAGTCCATCATCAATGGTGCTAGCACCTCTGTTATAGTTCAGTGAATTGCATGGGTAACTCCTGCAACCTGTGGAGGACAACATGTCTGAGCAGGTGGATGTCTAAAGGAGGCTGTGACCCTAGGGGAACATCTGCACTGGAACAGGTTCCTGGCAGAACCTGTGGGTCCATGGATAGAGGACCCCATAGTGGAACAGGTTTGCTAGCTGGACTTGTGACACTGGAGCAGTCTGTCCTTGAAGGACCGCATAAGATGGAAGGGAACCATATTTGTATGGAGAATTGTAGCCCACGGGAAGGACTCAGTTGGAGATGTTTATGGAGGACTCTCTTGTGGTGGAGCCCTAAAATGGACCAGAGAAAAGCTGTGAGGACCCCTTCCACTGAGAAGGAAGGAGCATTTGAGTCAATGTGTGTTCATGTCCTGATCAGTCAGAGAAGGTAATTTCTCAGGTTTGTAGATTTTCTTGGATTGAATTAAGGAGACTTACACCATAGGTCTGCACAGAAATCAGGTCTACTAAAGTTATCAGATGCTGAACTCACAGAGTAGAGGAGAGGAAAAAGAGGTAGGACAGTTATGAGGTTAAATCACCACTCTGAGCTGCAGCGATGTCTTGGTGTCTGGCAGGTTCCAGCCTTCCCCTCACTCCTTGACTCCACAGATTTCTGGAAAACTCAGTTTCTCTGGGGATCTTTTTAGTCAGTTTCTCAGCATAGGTGGTTTAATGGATGGCAGAACTGGTGGTGGTGTCAGTCCTTCGCTTCCTGGATTCTCAGATTTTTAGTGTCTCTGGCAGTCCTTTTGTCCGTTTTTCAGCATAGTCACAGGATGTTGAGGGCTGACACTGTTAAAATCCCTCCTTTTGTCTCCTGCTGCCAGTGGTGTTTTCTTCATCCCCAGTGGTATGGGTGATAATGTTCTCAGGGACTAAGGCAAAACAGCAGTGCATAGGTTGTTGAGAGATAGCAGACCATCATATTCCCACCCCATAAGCAGGCTTCTGCAGAAAAGACAGCAGTGTCTCAGGGGCTGCTTGTTCTGTTCTCACAAAGAGCAATTCTCTCTTTGTCAGCTGCAGGGCAATTTTGCATTACTCTGCTCACAAATCATCTTCTACTTGCTCTCTCACAAATTATAATTTATTTGCTTACAATCATTTTGAGCCATCTCACCTGTTGTTAATCAGAGTCTGAAAACATAATCAACTGACTGCAAACCCTGTTTCCAGTCTGCTCACATGTGTTGTGAAGGAGGCAGAGAAATTGAGAAGTAAATTTTGGGAAGAAGGGAGGAGAGGGGGGAAGGCAATTTTAATATTTGATTTTATTTCTCAATAGTACTTTCTGATTTGACTGATAATAAATTAAACCGGTTTCCTCAAGTGAAGTCTGGTTTTGCCTGTGACAGTAATTAGCGAATGATCTCTCCTTGTCCTTGATCCAGGAGCCTTTTTAAAATCTTTTTTCTTGCCCTGCTGAGTAGTGTTAGTGAGAGAGTGCTTTGCTGAGTAACTGACATCTGGCCACCACCACACTGTATCAAGGTTGACTATCTTCAGACTCAAACAGTAGCATGATATTAGATTTTTAAAAATGTATACTAATGCTGAAATAATGATGTTGTCTATCCTCAGTGTTAACCCACAGCAAAAATTGCTATAATTGTCTTGAAAAGTATTGCATTGTTTATTACATTTGTTCCTATTTTTCAGGAAAAATTTGCACTCGAAAAAATGTAGTGGTAAACATTAAATATTGTGTTCAAATATTAAAACTCAAAGTGCACCATCTCAATTTATTTCTGTACAAATGCAAGGGCAGCACAAAAAGGTCAGCAGACAGAGTATCAGTTGTGATGAAAGGAAAGGATTGTACTATGAAGCAAAGCTGCAGGTCCAAGTAGTTATACTATTAGACCCAAATCATATTTTTAAGAAATGGAGGGCTTATTATTTAAAAAAATTATCTTAATTTTGGAAAATTGTTGAAGTCTATGATCTTTAAATCTTTCAAGATTCATTAAAATAAAATTAGTATCCTAGCTTGTAAATTACATGACTTACCTGTAACATTAAGGAGATAAATGTGACCAAAAAGCAAAACAACAGATTATGTGGCAGTAGTTTTTCACAGAAGTGGGAGTATATTTTCACAAAGAACAATTTCTTCCAGATGTTATTGCAGATTCCTGTTGCTGATAGTGACAGGCAAATTTATACAGTAAATCTTATAATAAGGCTATATTCAAAATACAGACCTTTTTCCTCGCAAATTGCTAGGAGGTTCTGCCTCTGGAAAGCTCTGAATGGGAGCATATTTGTAGGTAGTTTCTTTCATTTGACGCAATTAATCTATAGAAGACTTTCCTCTAGATGCCTTTAAAGCTAAGATGAGCACTTATAAAAGAGCTGGATGTTTAATAAAGGGAAAATTCAGTTTATTTATAAAATTCAAATTTTATATTTCAAAATTTGAAACTGCCTTATCTATGGGTAGAGACCATGTAGTTTGGTTTCATGACAAAGTGTGCATCTTGCATCATTCCAGGCATCTATGGTTTCAGAAGTGAACTAGGTTAACATGTGAAGAATAACATAAAGGTCTTAATGAGTAATAACTGTTTTCTTTTCTTCATCAACTCATAGCTCTCATAGCTCACAGAACATGCTCAGAAAATAAAGTATTTCTGGTGTTAACTTCTTTTGAGGTTTTTGTGGTTTTTTTTTTTTTGGTTGTATTTTTTTTTCTTAATTGTGAAATTGAAGGGATAGGAAAAAAAATTCATGCATAGACTGATTATTCATATCAGCAGTGCAGGTTTTCACAGCTTCCACCAAGGCATCTGTTGCTTTTCACAATCTAAGGTGAAATAGACTTCAGTGTCCCCATTCCTCATATTGATTGTTTTCTACTGCCAGAGTGAGGAAGATATACCCCGTCACTGAATTTTGATTCAAGAACAAGTTACACTCATTCGCTTTTACCTCACTAGGAGCAAAAGATGACATTTTTCCTTGTCCGAAAATATGGTTGCTGTGCTTTATAACCACTTTTTTCGTGGTTTTCTTTTGAATTTCTAAAAATCTAGTGGACTAGGACTCATCTAGTCGTGAAATTTTTCTCTTCTCCCTTTATCTCAGGTAGACATTAATCTCATAATTTTCCAACACACTCTCAAATTACCCCTTAAAAATATAGAGCTTTTTAGACTGTTAACTTTTTGAAGGCAATGGGAGTGTTCAAGGCAAGGCTGGATGGGGGCCTGGGTAACCCGTGCCAGTGTGAAGAGTCTCTACCTAAGGCAGGGGAGTTGGAACATGATGTCTGAAGTCTGTTTTAACCTAAGTCATTCTATGATTCCATAAGAACATTAATCAGCAATGTAGAGTGATGCTAGAGTGTTTCCTTTCATGAACATCCTGCATGAAATAGCTCTAAGACCAAGCTGTTCTTTCTTGCTATTAGTGCACTGCTCTTTCTGGCACTTAATATCTCACTGAGCTCCACTGTCACTTTATAAGGCCTTAAAAACTGCATTGAGTCTGCTGTATGCGTGACTAGCACTTTCCATTATAACATAATGGAAATCTGCAGTGCTTATGATGGGATCTCAGCAGACACAGATGAGATATTTTTTATGTTTTCATGTTGTAATCAAGTCAAAGCATAGAGAAATTTCTAGCATAGGGTCCTGTGGTAAAAAAATGTGTGAACTTTGCAGCACCTAAGCAGGTGGTGGTTTCCCTTGTCTTTTTCTGCACTACCTAAAATCAGAAAGAGCATATGAATTTTACCTTCTTTCAGTTACTGCTGTTGAAATAGAATGTAACTAAGTATGTGGGAAGGAAACTGTTCTGCTTGTACAACAGTAAATGTGATTTAAATAGTTTGGGTTGGTAATTTCCTATTCTGTTGGTGATTATGGCTGTGTGGTAAACTGATCCTGGCTGGATGTTAAGTGCCCAGCAAAGGCACTCCACTCCCACTCCACAGCCTGACACAGGGAGAAAAAATATGATTAAATGGTCCTGGTTTGAGACAAGGACAGGAAGAGATAACACATCAATTATCGTCACAGGCAAAATGGAATTAACCTGGGAAAACTAGTTTAATTTATTGACAATCAAACAAAAGAAAGATACTGAGAAATAAAACCAAATCTTTAAAAAGCCTCCTCCATCCCTCTCTTCTTCCCAGCCTTGATTTCCTTTCCGATTTTCTCCGCCTCCTCACTCCATGATGAATACAGAGAGACAGGGAACAGGGGTTATGGTCAGTTCATCACATGTTCTGATACTCCTTCCTCCTCGTGGGATGAGGGTAGTGTCCTTCAGGCTGCAGTTCTTTACATTCTGCTCCAGTATGGGTCCTTGCTGTGTGTCCTTTGCACAGGTACTCTCCTTTAGCAACAGGCTTCTCCAGTGTAGGTACCCAACTGGATCACAAATGTCAGTAAATCTAGCCCAACATGTACTCTTCTCTCCATGGATCCACAGGTCCTGCCAGGAACCTGTTCCAGTGCACATGGTCCAATGGGGTCACAGTCTCCTTAGGCATCCACCTGCTCTCATTTGGATTCCTCCAAGGGCTGCAGGTGGGTATCTGACCTACTCAACCACCACAGATGGGCCAGCCTGCCTTATTACAGTCTTTACCAGGGGCTGCAGAGGATTCTCTGCTGCAGCCTGAAGTACCTCCCCTACTTCTTCTTCCCTGGAGAAGTTCCCTTGCCTGCAGAGTTGTTCCTCTCACATATTGTCTGTCCAGCTACCATAAATTGCTCTTGCACAAGAAATTTTTCCCTGAAACTTGAATATATCAGAGGTGCTACTGCCATTGCTGATGAGCTCAGCCAGCTGGTGTTGGCTTTGTTTGACAGAGGGGAACAGCTTCTCACAGAAGGCATCCTCTTAGCCCCTTTCTGCTACTAAGACCTTACCATATGAACCAAATAGAGGATGGAAAATATTCCACCTATCTATCTATCTATCTATCTATCTATCTATCTATCTATCTATCTATCTATCTATCTATCTATCTATCTATCTCAATGGTATAATTTCTACTAATGTTAATTGTAAATTGTGCAATTACTGAGACACATGACTGGAACACAAAGAAAGGAGTTCTTCTTACTGTAATACTGTAGTACTATAAAGTATGCAGAAACTAGCTGTGTTTTCTCAGATTCCTTCAGTTACATTTGCTTAAATTCTGTTTTTACATTATTTGATTTTGCCCTGGTTACCCACAAAACAGGGTTTTTGTCATAGTTTATTTCTAACTGTTGCTGGGACTCAAACTGAAGAAGTGTTTGTGTTCTGTCAGAGGTCACTAGATGAAACTTTCAGCAGAGATGTCAAAGACAATTAATTCTGAAAGTCAAAATTAAATGGAGAACTTTATTTTTTTTATCCTTCCATCACAAATCTCAGTCCTTCTTTTAAGCCTTGGAGCAGAATGTAGCATTCATTGCTTTTGCTAATTAATCCACTGATGGCCACAGTGGAATCCCATGAAACAGTGTATATATCTCAAATATCTATGATGTTGTGTGCTACCAGAGTGGGAAATCATGGAGAAGCAGCAAGTCCTTCAGCTGAAGAGACAATGATTCTTTCAACCTACTAATCCTAATCTCTCCACTAAAAAAAAGATTTCACTATCATTATTTCACAGATCTAACCCAAACATGCTTCTCACTTACTTTATATGGTCTTGAATCATGTATGGTGTTGCTATTTATACATGTTTTTGAAGTCTTGAGACAAAAAATGTGAATGTAGTATTAATAATTCTGAAATACCAAATACTTTCTTGTATTTGAAAGGAAGAAGAGCCACATTCAAATTACATGCTAAACTTAGATAAGTAATGGTAGGAATGATCACTGTTGCTGATATTTCAAAGTGAAGAGAAAGAACACATTAGCTGGGTATTCTGATGTAACTTCCCAGACTGATGCATCTGTTTAACTAAAACAGGAATGTAACTTGATTGAACATAAATTGAAGCTCTTGTTTACACAAAAGAATACGTTATGTTTATCACATGCAGTCATGGACAAAAAGTTACTTGGACAAAAGCGTGTTGTATGCTTGTTAGACCTGGGCCTTGAAAAGGGCTTCAGAGAGTATTGGTATTTATGTATTAGAGTCAATAGAAAGAAGAGAAATAAACTTTTGCCAGAGCTAGATGTAGGGAAGTAAAAAAGGGTAACATCCACAAAGCACATTTTTCTTTTTTCCTGTTTTCTTTGTTCCTGTATCTGTTATCTATGATACTAGCAACAGACACAAATTAGGGTTACTGGCAGTTAAATCAGAAACATTTACGAGTAGGTACAATTTATAAAATAACATCTATTCTATGTAAACTAAAATATTTTTGTTAAATGCTAAGAAATTGAATTAAGATGGGGAATAAAATATTAACTTTGGAGTTCTGAAGGCACTTACAAGCTCTAGGCAGTTTATGCTTAATTGGGTCTCCAAGGTAGAAAACAATCCTATATAGACAGATCCCTTAATATACTATCCTTCATCTTTACCTTGGACTTACCCACCTGAAGGAGAGCTAGAGGAGAAGCACAGATACAATCTATCCAGAAAAGTGGATAGGTTAGTTGCTCAACAAGCAAATAATTTCTTGGTGTCCTAGGAATTTATTATAAAAGTCAATAGTGTATTCTTTGTTCTATACCATGTGCCTATTTGAAGCAAAGATTGCTACTTCAATAATTGCTCTTAAGAAAAACAATTTCTGAGATTGTTGGAAAGCTCAACAGCTTTAGAGAAGTTCTGCCTTTCATAAAGTGATCAATTTGACTAGCAGTTGACTAGTTTTCAGATTGTAAACTGTTGCTTTCCTATAAGAAGTTTCTAGACTCCAGGCAGTCAGGAATCATGAAGGCAAGTAATTAGATGTTCAACTGCTTGAATTATGTATTCATGTGTCTGCTTACAGCACCTTTGTACTGTTAAACAAAATCCTGTTTTGCTGCCCAGAGTTACACAGTTCAAATAGCTCTGCTGCTCAGTGATCCCGTACATTCTGGGTAGATACAAGCTCTTTCATAAGCAACTGTAACAACGTACAACTGCCAAAAGAGAGGACTCCAAAGGGAAGCAGAGGTTTTGTTTACCAAGACCTATAACTACAAGAAAGAGGTGATTTTTAGCACTGCTTGGACTAGTGTCATGCAAATACAGACTCATAAACATGAGATAACAGAATATTGCTAGCAGGGGAGATCAGTAGGAATAACAGCAAAAATTGGGAAGAATAAGTAAGAAATAATTAATACCAAAATTTTTTAAATCTGCTTCCATTCCAACCTGCAAGTCTCCTTTCCTTATCACCATTGCCCTTCCCAGAGATGGAGATAGTGGTGGTTTCATTGTGTCATTGAGTGACAACAGGCTTAATCAAGATGATTCACCTAAAGTTAATTCACCTCCAGGCGACAGAACAAAATATATACATATAACTAAAAAAATAATATGCATTTTTTGAGGAAAAGGGGCACCTATGCAGAAGTGAATTCAGGGCACCATCATAAAAGTATAAATATTTATTCTGCTTATGCTTCCTTTTCTAAAGATTAATTTGTTTTGACATTCTTATTCAGTGATTAGCATATTCCTCCCATACACCTATTCCACAACTACAATTTAACAAGGTACTTTTTTTCTCAGGTTTAATGTTGGTTGTGCTTGTTAGTGTATTATACTTTTTTTTTTAAAAACAAGTGTGATTTACATGCATATTACAGTTTTCTCTGGGCTGCAAATCTTTCTTTCAAAAAAACATTCCTGTTAAAGTGCTCACTGAGTAAGTAGAGTCAACTCAGCACTAAGAAAAGACTATTGATGCATATATTTAATGGTCCTGCATGTTAACATTATGAATGCAATTATCTTGTGACTATGAAGTCACTGTTTATCTGCAGTTAGCATATGAAGAAGGCATAACCTGTAATATGATCTTTTTCTCTGTTACATGTTCTGGGAGTGAGGGTATAGAGGATGCTAAAATACTGTTTTATTCCTTCATAATTTCCTTAACTACATAACTACTTTTCTTACACCTGTGATAATCCATATTAGGCTGTGGTTGCTGAAAAATTTGTTCTTGCTTTTGAAATTGTGGGCTTTGTCTGACTAGGGTAGAATCCTACCTTGTTACCTGTGATGCTGGCCTCTGCTTAACAATATTTGAAAATTATAATATTTGCTCAATTTAATCATTACTGATACTTGAGCAAACAGTGCATGGTCGGTAGACATTGAATTAATTTGAAGATTTATTTTTTAATATTCTAAATTATCGACGATTCATATTTGTTTCTTGGTACAAATGTTTGATAGGCTTTATTATAGCACCAATTCTCTAGCTTGCATTTATCTATTTCTGCTGCAAAACTGCATAACAGTGAAGTAAGCTCTCAAGAGATGACTACGGTATTGAATTTCTGTTCGTAGATTCTGATACTGGTGTTTCTAATCTCTTAAATGGAGGCAGCCCTGAATAAATAAAATGCTCTGTAATATGTTGAAATACCATTTTTCCATGAAATGATTTACAATACAATGCCAGTGAAAAAGTTTTGTTTGATTGTATTTAATGCTTTACTTTTATAACAATACTTTACTTTAAAGGTAGAAGATTGAAAATAACTTTTTTTGATGTACCACTGTCCTTAGTCACTTTTCTGCTTTCACAGCTCTTATCCTTCATGCATCCAAAACCAGAATGTTCACTTTGCAGTGTGAAGATCCACATTTATTCAGTTGTTTTCCTTTGAGAAATGGAATATTCTCAATTGAAAGAAAAAAATTTTCAGAGTTGGGCAGGAAGCTTCTACCACAGTTGGTTGCACTGTATTTGTATTGTGGGTAAGTAGGGGAGTTTGAGTAAATAATGTAATTGGGAACAAAATAGCACATTTTGATTGCTTTAATAGATAACACTAACATGAATCTTTTCTTACTGATGGCACTAATGATCATTAATGGCCAAGCCTGTTATATTTACAGTATGAATTCTTAGCTGAAAAGCCTAAGTCTTGAAAACAAGCCATGCTATTACTGAAACAGAAAATAAATGCAAAATCTTGGAATTAATCTCATTGGTTTGTGATACTCTTCAAAGTTATAGACTAGAAATAACAGGAAAGGCTCCAAAACCTTATCTTCCTTTGGTTTTCAGAAAAAAGTAATAGCAAGCTACATGGACACAGCTGCATTTCATGTAATCATACATGGTCACTTCATACAGCCCAGCTGCCATTATGCTCTAGGTCTCTCTGGTTTCTACACTGCACATAGCAAGTACCAGAAGAGCTTTTACACTTTTCACGTGTTGTGGCTACAGCCTAAAGGTATCTCAAGTTAAAGGACTGTCCTTGTAAAGGTCATGCACTAAATGCTGCCTTCAACTAGCTCAGTCATATACAGATGCATGCATTCTTTGGGGCCAGGTGTCTAAATCTGTAATAATGGAAGACATTATTTTTCCTTATTGTACAGTATTGACTAAAGCACTTGCACACCTTAACAACACTTCTGGCAGAATGCTTACTATTGTAGGCAGTATTCCTTTGGAAATTGTTAGCTGCATGTCTGTTACTGGTTTTCAGTAATAAGTTTAAAATTGCCACAGTTTCAACCACATTTGAAAAAATGTTGACAAGTTTAACTTGGGGAGAGGAATTAAAGGCTGAAGATTAATTTATCATTATTAAATGTCATATTATCCATTGAGAGTGTTATGCAAAGTTTATGTCAGCCATCAGAAGTCTTTGGACTTCCAATTTAGGACCAGTTTTCCAAAGGAAGTCTTAGAAGATACTTTGTTGATCTGCTCCTCTGTGCCTCTCATGGAGCTATTAGCTCTTTGCCATTTTCCTTCCTGGGTATATAAAAAGACAGTTTGACCATTAAAATACATTAATGTCATTAAATATACAGCATTCTGCAAATGCAGTCTTACTACTACAGATTATCCTTGGGTAATGCTTTACAGACACTTTATGAAAAGATACATGGAACGATGTGCTTTCTGGCCTTTCTTCATCAAAAAAACATTCAGCTGTGCAATACTGGAATCAATTTTGAGCATATTGTAGGAACAGAGATGTAAAGCACACTGGTGGCATGATGTTGACATTGGCTATGCTCTGTATCACAAGTTATCCATAAATGACTGATATTCTGAAGAACTTGTGTAATCTTACATCTTTGCCAGAACACATTGCTACTGTTCACATCTCATTATATACAGAGAATCACAGACTTGCAGGAAGCAATGTCACCACAGCCAGGTTTGTCATATTCTCTGAACGTATCAGTCCTACATTGAAAGGGCTGTAATAAACCTATATGGAGACTTTCAGCTCTACCATACAAAACACTTTCTGCCAGTTTATAAGAAGGGAGTGCAATTGCAACCATGTGTTCTAGGATATATTCTCAATATTAATTTGAAATACTTGCTGGAATGCATGAATAAATCCCTTTACAGAAAAAGATAAAAATGTAATAGGGCATATTCAAGAACATGTAAACAAATTAAATTCAACTGAATTCCATGGTAACTTGAAATCTGTTCAGGAAAACTCTTCTTCAATAATGGCAGTGACCAAGACCCATCTAGAATGAGAATCTGTGGATTCAAAGGTCTTTAGAATTATCTTCAGAAGATGATGATCATGCTTTTTGAATTATCTGCATATATTCTGCAAGTCACTTAATTTGTTCCTTTTTTTCTCATCTCACAACCATATATCTTGACAGTAAAACTCATTGTAGTTATATATTGCTAATGTTACCTGTTTTACCCCAAGTTTATCTGATGAAACTGAAACTTCCTGGGATTTTAGCAAAACTTGCAACTGACAAAATTTAGCACCAGTTTTAATGCTACATCAAATTTATCAGGCATCTTACTTTGCATGCCATACAATATTTTCACCTTTAAACTTTTCTAGACTGATGGTATTTTCATTTTACCCAGTAATTTCCCCAAATTTAAACATAGAGAAACAGCAGAAGTGTCCTGCAGAGGTTTAGGATGGAGTTATTAGAAGAGCTAAGAACCACAGCATTAGGGAAAAGAGTCTTCAGCTGCATTAGTTGGATCTGCAGAGAGGAACAAATTATAAATACTGTCTCATAGTATGATTAATAACATTTTCTCCTTTAAATTAATTCAGTACCAATGTATACAATTTTATACTGTTGATGTAAACAGACTAATCCTCAGCTTACCTGTCACAATAATTTCCTTCACTGACATGGAAGATTTTAGTTAATTCTACAAACATTAGGTTCTAACAGGTGATAAGATGTAATCCATTTAATTTTCTTAGCTTTGTTTAGGTTCACTTTTTCATTGTATATCTGGATTAGAAGAGTTGTCTACCAAGGGTTGCTTACTTCAGTATTTGTTCTGAAGCTGTACACACAGTAACAATAACACAGCAAAGCTGGGAGTAAGTGTTCCAGAATAGTTGCCTGTAAAATATGATGCAATTTTATCAGAATGATTTTGAGGTAAACTGAGTCAACAAGCCTAATGCAATTTTGAAGGAAGGACTGCATTGTAGCTCTACACTATTTTCTAACATTTTTTTGGTCCAAAACAGGACTACCTATGCATGATTTCCTCTTGTTTCCATCTTGGGATCACTATGGCTTTTGCAATTCTACTGTTGTATTCACATCCTTGATTAAAGGAACCAGAAATCTTATTTTATTTTTTTATAAATCTCCACGCTTTTTAAAATAAATTTTCCTCCCTATATTCTTATCTCTTTAAAACAGGAAAGTGTCAACTATTTTGAATGATCTTTATTGTACTTTAACAAGAATATATAATATTTTTATGGTATTTGGGATCTTCACAGTAAATGCTTCCTTGCTTCCAGATACAGAAACTCTTCATCTTTCTCACACCATTGCACAAACTTTAATTTTAGCTTCCAAATATCTAGGAAATATTCAATATTGTCTTCAAGGCAGAAGTCTATCAATTAGTTGACCAGTAATTTTAAATTTGGATACAAGAAGTGTACCAGCTTTACAATGCTTTCCAGGGGAATAGTTAACTGTGATCCTTGTCTGTGGAATGAGAAGACTAACTTGGCTAATATTTTTTACTGATTAAGCAGTTTCTAACCCAATTGCTTTGAGCTGACCTATGATGAGCAGTTGCATAATGAAAAGTACTTCTATTTACTATTTATATTTCAAATAGTAAACAATATAATGCTAGTTACTATTAACCAATATAATATTCAGTGTAATATATTTCAGAATGAGGTTTATTGTCGCAGTTCCAATACTCTGTTAGCACTATAGTCTCTAATTAGAAATTCCAGAAACATTTTTCCCTTTAGTCTTCAAACTACCATTTGTAAGAATGTTCCTTTGTTTAATTTTGCTAAAAGTCAACAATAATAATAAGCTTACTATATGCAATTGGTCAATGGTAATCTATAAAGCAGAAGATTTGTGCACTGTTTACGCCAATTTTCTTACAGTTAACCTGGAAATACTTGTGCTTACTGCAGCATAAAAGGATACTGTCAAAGATAGGAGACTAGATGTTGCTGATAAAGATCTGTCTTCAAGGACTTTGACCCATGTGCATGGGAAGCAAATAATATTAATGATTTATGTTAAATTGTTGAAGCCCTTGCGCTCTATTTTGACAGGGATTACTGTGCCTTGAAAGCATACTTTCTTACTGGTTTTAATTGTACTAGCGAATGCAGTCTAACGGGAATATATTTCCCCCACTTATGTCCTAGTGAGGCATAGGTGGACAAAAGGTTTGGTAGCACATTTAATCTACAAAGCTGGGCACACCTATCAGAATTGCTTCTCTGACTGGGGACTAGTTTAATGAAGGTAGCTTGGTATGCAGCCTGTGCAAATAAAGTAAAATTCTTTCTCATAGTGGGGTGAACATTTGAACAGTTAGGGAAGTGTTTGCACAGGTCATGTAATTTGCCAAACTTCTCCATGTTAAGTGGTGTTAAAGTAGCACAGCAGGTTGGCTTCTACAACTTGTCTCATTGCTCAACTGTATTGAAATTTGATGAACAACCTGGCAAGTCAGTTTCCACGGCCTTATTGCTAATGAGAAATGCATCTGTATTCTAGTTTCTCACACTGCTGTGTTTTGGGTTTTTTTTATGCATTCTTTTTACACAAGTTGGTGTCTGAGGGAGAACTAAATATGCAGTACTATTTTTTGTGCCTGTCAGGCTGTACTTCCCCTCAAAGAAATCCATTCAATCAGCCATTGTTTGGGTTACCTCCAAGCACTTTTGGTATTGATTCAGAGGTGCTCTTTGGCTTTGAATTTACTTCTGAGCCAGCACTGGCTCAGAAATGTGTGTTTTGATGGGCACTCAGTTTTGAATGGAAGAACAGAATGGAAAATTATTGTAGCACAAAGATTACGAGGTATTCACAGCTAAAATGAGAGTAATGAATTCCACCTTTGAAAATCTCACCAGATATTTGTATCAGACATTTAGGAGTCACCTACTAGCCAGGAATACCTTCTTTCTCTTTCTCTATCCCTCCAGAAAAGCCACAGCAATTTCATTTTTACCACACTTAATACTTCACAAGAGCAATAGGGACTGTTATGAAAGCTTTCATCTTTAAATTTATGGTTGGGAATGAAATAATCAAATAAACGACATGTGTTAATTCCATGCAGCAGAAGCTATTTATTCCTACTGTGGTAGTATAGCAGCTCTTGCAGTGGGAAACTTAGTCTTATTTATCATGAAAATGATTGCTAAAATGCTGCTGAAGTGTTTCTCATAAAGACTACTTATGATAGAAATGCTAAACCTCTGGATAGCTGTATGATGACAGCTTAGGCTAAATTGTAAAGATGAGCTCAGCTACATGCCTGGACAATAAATAAAATGGATATAAACCACAGGAAGTGTGGAAGACATCAAAAGCCTCCTGTGTTTGGTATTGCATAGTATGTACGAGAATCTAAGGTTTTATTGGGTTTTACTTTTCTTGTGATGCAGATTACTTGCCCTAGATGGTTGCACTGAAAATGAGAGGAGAGTTATAGAAAATCCTGAGCATGGGTTTCAGAAGTGTTCCATTTAATGTAGCTGAATTATTTTTTTTAGAACTCCATCATTTACAATATTTTACTTCATGACAACTCAGTCCACTCAAATTTTTTAATGATGATTTCACCTTTTAGTTTAAACGTTTGTGATAAAGACCAGAGGTTTTTTCCATTCCCCGTATCACTTTGGAACATATGATGAGCAAAACAAATTGATCATGACAGTAGGCTACTACATAATAGGTTTTGCAAGATATCACAAAAAGAATTAACAAATCAAATTACAGTGAATTACACCCAAGGTAAAACTTTGTTAATAAGGCTGTGAGAGCTTTTAGCTTTTACAGTTGTATCTTCAAGGACCTGTAAAATAATACACAAGAGAAAAAAATCTCAGGTCTCATTGCACTGGATTTATTAATAATTAGCCATTGCTAGCTCCTCAGTGAGGCATGGTTTTATTGGAATAATAAATCTGTACTATTCAGGTTAGTTATTTATAGTGACCTAAGGAAACACACTGGTGAATACTAGTAGCTATGAATCCTACAGTTTATTTCCTCATTGCCTGACCTTCCACTGACTTGTACAGTCCCAGAGAGGGATGCCAGCTCTTTGTTATTTCACTTAATTTCTTTGTGAAATGGATGCTGTCCTAGGACGGTCCTTCATGAGTTGTTGAGTTTAATACATGTGAAATGTGACTGTGGGTACTACAGTTGGAAAGGATGCTCAGTTTGAAGTAGAGGATGGGGTTTCTGCAGTCTAGACTTCACCTGCTAGGATCCCTCTAGGCCTTGTGTCACCATAACAATGGCATCCCAACTCGGCCGTTGCCTCTGACCACGACACCTTCTAGCTTCCCCTTGCTGAGTTTCACCATCTGAAGATGGAAAGCTGTCAAATCTCTGCCCTCGGAGGCTGATAGGGCACCAGTCGTGCCTGTTGCTTTGAGGCCCCGAGGTGAGCTGGACACTACCCTTTATTCCCTCACTCAGTACCGTGGCCAAGCTACCGAACCGCGACGGGTCTGCCGCTCGGACCTTCCGCGGAGCTCCGCTAACCTCCACGACGGCCCTTGCGGCACAGTCTGACGTCATCGCCCGCGGCGGGCGGGGCGGGGCGGAGCGGGACTGGTGGAGGGGCCGTGCTCCGTAGCGGGCAGCGCGGGGACAGTGCGGGGGTGCCTGAGCCACGGGTGCCGCCGGT
>VZRI01006311.1:349863-374652 GCA_013397515.1 Upupa epops
GCTTGGGTGCTGGCGCTCGGGCGAGGAGAGGACTGGTGACATTTGCGGCACTGAGGCATGTTTTAGGGGGAGCGTTTTCTTATCACGCCTTGCCGCCCGCTACTTATTGCTGAATAATGTCTGCCCTACGGATGGGTCTGCGAACCCTTGTTTGACAGACACGTTGGGGATAGGGATGGGGAGGAGGTCGGGGAAGCATGTCAATTTGGGGTTCTTGGCACGTTTATAGAGACTTTCAGATGCATCAAGTTGTATAGTGGGATAGGGGGGAAATGGTTTCAGAAGTCACTGAAAAAAACTAATTCCTGTGATCTGAGTGTCACTAGAAGCAGGGCATAAGTTTGAATAGATGAGGCTTGAAATCGCAAAGGCGATCAAGAACTATCCCCCTTAGTTGTGTTTCCTAGCATAGTGTTAGTAGTAGTTAATAATATGTTAGTAATCATAGGCATGTGGATTCTGTTCTCAAATAACTGTTGGTAGGGTTGTGCTGGTACTGCAGTGCATTTGTTTTGTTAACAGCGACTGATGATCTTGTCTTAAGTAGGATGTGCTTCTTTTTCTCTTACGTGATGTTTTAATACTGGGATTGTCCTAGGCCAGCTTGTTTCCAGTAATGAAAGTTGATTTTCTGTGCAAAACTGTTTTACAGCTGTTACCTTTCATGAACAGCCCACACTCCTGCTAGCTGTCACCGCTGTAAGAAGCATGTTCAATTATAGGACTAATAACGGCTTAGTTAAAAAAATCCTGTGGCTGATGATTCCACTCTATTTTTGAGGACTTGCCAGGTCCCCTCCCCACCCTTTGGGGACTTGCTGTAGATAACTGAGTGAAAATTTTACTGTTGATAAGTAGAAGTGTAGGGTATTTCCAGTTTCATGGACCTGTTACGAATCTTGAGAATGAGCAAATGTAAAAACAAAATTCTTTTTCTCCAGTGGCCACCATTCTCTCTATGTGTAATGATTTGTAAAGGATGGTTTGCTGTACCATCTTTTTTTTTTGTTTGTTTGTTTGTTTTTTTGTGTCATGTAAATGTTGGAAATCAGAGAATTGAGGCATGGTTTTTGAGAACTCCTTAAGCAGAAGAGAAAATGAATACCTTGGTGGCTCTCTTAAATATTAACTGTGTTGCCAAGTGCTAAGGATAAACGTGAGGAGGTGTAACATCTTGATCCTATGCTAGTTAAGTTGTTTTATGGTGCATTTTTAGCTGTTTGTTTCTCTGTGTTTCCCCATATGTTTTCATGTAAACAGTTTACACTTTTGTAGCCCTCTTTAAAGGTACTGAACCATGCAGTTACAAATAATAGGTGTTCACATCAGCATTTCATATATATCGCAACATCTGGAGGTATGATTCTCACAGGTTTCCAGCTGAAGTACATCAAAGGTGGACTTACCTAACAGACATTAATTATGTTGCAACAGTGGTCCTCTCGGCACTGCTGTAAATGGCAAGTAGTAAGAACCAAGTTGATTTCACTACTAAAGACAAATACTGCCTTAATCACTTTGAATAGCTTTTGATAATCAGAAAGAAGATGTCTGGCAAACTATGATCTGAGGAGGCCCAAGGATAACAGATATTTTCTTTGATGTAGAAGAAATGGAGAGCACAGCAACTCAGCAGTAACCCATAGTATTGGGCAATGTGGATTTTCAAGAGAAATTGGCAGAATTTTCTTTGTACTTTATGATCAGTAGGAGAAATGCACATGTTTTGAGCAAGTCTCTTCTGCAGAGAAGCACTGAGAGAGGCAAGTGTCTTCCTGACTGTGATGTTTCATTGTTTGGTCATGCCAGCAGAGCCTGGCCTGGGAAAAAGCATCAGAGCACTAGCGTGTTCATTTCTGTTTGCCCACAGCAGCCTGAAAAAGGAAATACAGAGTAACCGAGTATTTGCATTCTGCAATGTAGAAGGATGCTTGGTTAATCCTTTTGTGAATGCTCTTTCTCTGACAATACAAAGTAGCCATAGACTAAGCTGAGGGCAAAGAAGTGGCTATGTTTGGTTTGCCTGTGGTATGAGGTAAAACTGCCCTGTAAATGGAGAACTGGCTAGGTACTAATGAGCTTCTGTGTGTTACTGTGCTACTACAAACATATCTGTGGAAGATGCTAAAGCTCTACAGTTGTATCTCAGAGGCCTGATGATGTCAGCCTTACCATGTTAGTATTTCATGCCATAAATAATCTTGTTAGGTTAAACTGATTACAGCACTACATGATTTCTACTCAGCATGACTAAAGGAAAATTTTCTTTACTCATGAGCAATCTCTCCAGAAGAACAATTGTTCCAGAGTGTGCGTGAGAACCTGGTACTGCAAGTGCTTCATCATTCACTTGGGTCCGGCTCCAGCCACAACATTAATCAAAGTAATTTTTTCCACACAGAGCAAATTCTAGCCTCAGTGAATACCACACACAGGACTTGCACATTGTTTGTTTTCTAAGACTCTTGTATTGTGTACATTCATTGATTGTTAGAGAGGAAAATTCTCTGCAAATTTCTTTCTTCAAAAACAATGGATTTTGATTTTGTGACTTGTCCTGTAGTTATAGGACTTTCTCAGTAATTGTTAATATTTCAGAGTTTTCGCCCCATTTTCTTAAGAGTTATTGGTATTCTTTTACTTATTCTATTCTTGTTTATTTTATTTTACCATCAGAAAGCATTTTTCTGATGTTTTCAGAGTGTTATTTAACAGGAATGCATGATCTTTCTGTGTTTAGTAATACTTATGTACCTGTCTGGTACATAAATACAATTTAAAATTGAGGTGGGATTGTTTCGTTACATCTTTCCTAGCCTGCACTTCTCAACCCTCATTTACATTTACTATTTTATTATCTAGTCCCTCAGTGTCATCAGTCTTTTCTGCAGATTTTGTAGCCAGTTTTAGATTCCGGTGTCCTGAATAACCTGGTATTTTCTGCAGCTCTTGTCGCCTCATTATTTGCCTGCCTGTCCTACTGGAAGTAATATTATTTATTATTTATGGGTATGAAGGATAGCACATATCCTCATGGATGATGCTTCACAGATACTTTTCCTTCATTGTGAAAATTGGCCATTCATTCCTGCCTTGTTTTATAACTTGCAGTTATGCCATTTATGCCATGCCTTTTTCCCTGCTGATGTAGTTTCTTTACTAGCCTCTTGGAAATGTACAAGAATAATTTTAGACACCTGGGTATAATGCAATGACTAGCTTGTCATTCTCTGCATTCCTGTAGCAGTTCAAAAGATTTTGTGAAAAAATGCAATACTTCACAGAACTTTCTGTCTCTTACCCAGATATTGTATTGCTGGTATGTTTGATGACAATTTGGTCAGTCCCTCTGAGTTAGACTCTTTCAAACGCAACTAAGCCCTTGAAGTGGGAGAAAAGTGACTGATCGGTACATAATTTTGTATAATCTTACTAGAAAAATAAACTAAAAGTTTAAGTCTTCTGTTATGGAAGTTCAAAATTATTATAAAAATACTAAAGTCAATTAGAGAAGTAAAAAATTAGAAATTATTTAGTAATTATCACATGTGAAATACTGCGTGCTGCATGAAGTAGTTAAGTTTTGTGTTTTTTGAACAGTCTCATGTGCTTCAGAGGGAACTGCAGTGAAGCTAAATGCCTGTAAGAAGTTAAATCAAGGGAGTCTGTCAAGAAAGAAGCTGTAAGAATAAAATAAATAAACAATTACATAAATAAAAAATAATTTACTTCATTCCTGCTGAGACTGTGGCTTCTGGCCAGTACTTTTTCCTTGGGCTTAGATTTGTGCTTAAGGGAGTGTCTAATGCTTTGTATGCTGGCTTTAGGGAAGTCAGAGAAGACAGAATGGGCTCCAGAAAGTGCTTAATATACATATGATACTGAGGTATCCACATACTGCAACAAACTGCTTCAAGCTAACAACTGAAAGATCATCCTCTCTCCACAGAAAAGAGCAGATTAGCTGAGGAAATATTCTTTCAAAATGCCGTGTCATGTTTAGCCCTTAGCACTTGGAAAAAAATCTCTCAAATTCAATAAAATTTAGACGTCTTTTAGTCCCTTGATACTCCTAAGAAAATCAGCTGTAATGTTAAACCAACGTTATATCTAGCAGGATCACACGCTGGGAAAATGGGGAATTATGCCCCGAGACAGGTGTTCCCAGACTAAAATTTGACTGTGTGACAGGACATTCTCCAATGGGCCAGGCCCATGACCAGGGAGATGCCCTTGACAATAGTACAAAAGGGTTTCCAAGGCATTGCTTAGGTAGATATGAAAAATTAATGCTGTGCTTGTTTTTGAGGCAAAGACATTCAAAGAACAGTTAGTGATGATGGCATGACTTGAGCAGATTTATGTGACTGCTGTTTAAAAACAAGCTGAGTCACTTAAGTGTTTTTTCATATTGTGTTTTCGTTGCCTGTCTGGAGTTTTCTTAACAATGTAGGCAGTGGTTACTGCCTACCTTCAATAATATTGAACTTAGCTGGAATCAAGTGGTGGCTTTATGAGAAGTGAAGGATATTACAAAAGCGAAGTAGAAGTTATATTCCCAGAAATTGCTGAACTTATCTAAGCAGAATGGTAAAACATTTTCAAGCATTAAGACAAGGAATCAAGTCTTAGCCTCTCATGTAGCTACTTTGCATTTATTCTGCAGCACACAGGGGACCTTACTCCATTTAACAGAGCACTTACAATATGTACAGAGTTGAGTATGAGTATTGATATTGACTTCAGTTAGAAAGCTCACATACACAAGTTGTAGGTGCGTCTATAAATGGTCAGAATCAGAGCCTGACAGCTGATTAACCTTTGGCTCCTTATGTGAGTTAGAAGAAACAAAGTACTTTGCAGGAGGAACTTCAGACTTGTTGGTTCATTATTAATGTGGAGAAAACGGTAAACATTATGATAAGTTAATTCTTAGTAAAATATTTAAATGAAGAGTAGTTGTGAGGTGATAGACTGTCGACATGCATCTTAAATACCTCCAGGAATGGTGACTCAGCCACCATCCTGAGAAGGCTGTTCCAGTGCCTCACCACTCTTTCTGTAAAGAATTTCTTCCTAATACCTAATTTAAACCTCCCTTTCCTCATTAGTCACCAAGGAGAAGAGGCCAAAACCCACCTCTCTACAGCCTCCCCTCAGATAGTTGTAGAGGGCAATGAGATTCCCCCCTCAGCCTCATCTTCTCCAAACTAAACATGCCCAGCTCCCTCAGTCTCTCCTCATATGGCTTGTTCTCTAAACCCCTCATGAGCTTGGTAGCTCTCCTCTGGACATGTTCCAGCAACTCCATGTCCTTCCTATAATAAGGGGCCCAGAACTGAACACAGTACCCAAGATGAGGCCTCCCAAGGACTGAGTACAAGGGCACAATAACTTCCTTTCTCCTGCTGACCACACCATTCTTGATGCAGGCCAGGATCCTGTTGGCCTTCTTGGCCACCTGAGCACACTGCTAACACATGTTAAGCCCTCTGTCTACCAGCACGCCCAGGTTCTTTTCTGCTCGGCAGCTTTTGAGCCACTCATCCCCCAGCCTGTAGCATTGCCTGGGGTTGTTGTGACCAATATGCAGGACCCAGCACTTGGCCATATTGTACCAATAAAATTGGCCATTGATCCAACCTGTCAAGTCCTTCTGTAAAGCCTTCCTGGGCCTTCCTGCCCTTGAAAGCTCAACACTCCCACACAATTTGGTGTCATCTGCAAACTGACTGAGGGTGCTTTCAATCCCCACGTCCAGGTTGTCAGTAAAGATATTAAACAAGATGGCCCTGAGGGACACTGCTTGTGACTGGCCTCCAGCTAGATTTCACCCCATTACTCACAACTCCCTGAGAACGGCCAGCCAGCCAGTTTTTAACCCAGTGAAGGGTACATTTATCTAGACCATGATTCACCAGTTTCTCCAGAAGAATGTTGTGCAAGACTGTGTCAAAACCTTACCAAAGTCCAAGTAGACAACATCCACAGCCTTCCCCCCATCCAAAAGGTGAGTCACGTGGCCACAGAAAGAGATCAAGTTGGTTAAGCAAGATCTCCCTTTCATAAACTCATGCTGGCTGGCTCTGATCCTTTAGCTGCCCTGCAATAGCCAAGAGAGCTTACTCAAAGTGATTCTCTACGTGATCTTTCCTGGTACCAAATTCAGGCTGACAGGCCTGTAGTTCCCCACATCCTCCTTCTGACCCCTCTTGAGGATAGGTGTCACATCAGCAGCCTTCCAGTCATGTGGTACCTCCCCTGTTGACCAGGATTGTTGTAAGGTGGAGAGAGGCTCAGTGAGCTCTCCTGCCAGCTCCCTAAGTACTCTTGGGTGAATGCCATCCAGCCCCATAGACTTACAAGTGTCTAGGTTCAGAAGCAGATCATTAAGTACTTCTTCCTGGATTATGGGGGATTTATACTGTTCAACATCCTTATCTTGAAGCTCCGAAGCTCAGGAGGCCGAACATCCTTGGAACAGTTGTCTGTCCATTAAAGGCAGAGGCAAAGACAGACTGAAGTTATCTCAGCCTTCTTGTCATCATTGGTTGCAGTGTTCTGCAGTGAACACCCTCCCCCCGCCCCCCGTCTCCAGTCTCCCATCCAGTAAGGGATAGAAATCTGGTTAAATGGCTCGATTTCACTCCTGTTATTTTTCCTTAGACAGCCTTGTGCCAACAAGTTAGACAGGGCCTTAACAACTGCATGATGTCACTTGTTCTAATGAGATACAAGTAGATTGCAGCACAGTAAAGACAGAAAACAGATAGTGGAAAGATTCGGAAAATTTCAGAAAACTATGAGGTCTGGATGATGTCTGTTCTGCTGTTTACTGTATCATTTCACAATAACTGAATGGTGTGTAATAGACCTAACAGACTTAATTCACTGGCCCATTCCCATCTTGCAGTCATAACCTGCTTCTGTACATTTTCCTCTATCCTCAATTTATTAGTCTTAAGCCTTCTTACGTCAGCTCTGTCTACTTCTGTAGAAAACAGTGAGGTTTTGCAGTACACCTGTCATGATATACTTGATTTGACTATACATAAATTTCTGAGTTTGTTGTATTTTAACAGCAGGAATTGCAGTTTTGTCTTTTTGTAATCAACATAGTTTTGATTCTGGTTTAGCTTTCCATGTGGATGGTGCCTGATGCTAGCTAACCAAGTTAACCACTGAACTAGCCTTTGATCATATCACAAGCCATCGTGCTGAAGTGAACTTTTCCCTTACAGTTAATTTGACTGTGCTACATTGTGATACAGAGCATAATAATTATTGTAGTAAATACTTTCTTACTCTTGTGCAAAAGTGATTAAAAAATCCCAAGCAAAGATGAGTTGGTATGGAAGAGGAAACCCCTGAATTGTTTTTTCAGATGCTATCATGTTCTTGAAACTCATGGAACTAGCTGCAGATGTAGAGTTTAGCTGGTGTGCTGACAGAGAAAGGCATATGCTGCTTGGTGAACCTCATACAGTATTCTGTGGAAATAGGAGGAAGGAAAGGAAATGTTTCTTTCATTTTTGCTTTTTTTTTTAACTAAAAGCAGAATTGCTCCATTTAGAATATATTTGACTCTTTGTGAAGCACTGATATGTGGTAAACTTTTCATATACTTGGAGGGGCAGTGTTTTCTAAATATAGAGAGTTGGCAAGTGATCAGTTGACTGATTCAGCAGCCTTACTTTTACTTAACAAAGGTTTTAACACTCAAAGTCATTTGCAGGACTGGCTGCATTACAGCTGAGTCAGATGCAGAGAGTGGAGATGAGTGCAGAGATAGATTATCATGCTCAAAAAGTGTACTCTGTTGTGACAATGCAGTCCGCAGAAGTTTCATGAACATTTGCCTAGTTTTCTAACAGATAAGCCTGTTTAAGACTGAGCATTCATATTAGTCAAAAGAGGAAGTTGCTTTACCTCATGTACTTGTACATTACAATACATTGTGTTTAAGAGGTTTCAGATCTGTATGAAGTCTTGGAAAGGTTGGCCTAGCATGTTAGTGCATGTTTTTTTAAATATGCATTTAAGATGGATAGCCTTACAAGTTAGAAGATCAGATATTATTTTAAACCCACTCTTTCACTTTTGTCTGCTCTCTGTTTTTGGATTTGTTTCTATGTTGTTTTGAGTTGTTCATCTTCTAATTCAGGAAGCATAAAAATCGAAATTAGCCGTTTCAGGGCAGAAAACCAAGATTTCTCCCTTTTGCAAAAGACAAAGTTAGGTGTTCTTTCCCTTTACTAAGGTTAGATAATAGCTGAGGTAATTATTTTACTAGCAAATATACTGTCATTCAAATTTACTTGAATTACAGGTTATTTACTTTCCTCCCCACGTTCCCCCACCCCAAATTAATGACTCGTTCAATTTGTGCAGGGTTTATAGGCTGAATTATATCACTAATGCATAGTCTGCAGTAAAAGATTATATACTTCCACTCTGCTATTTATGTCTTTGTAATATGATGGAACTGTAGAGAATAATGATAGATAAACTGTTCAGTTGCTGCAACAAGCTTTAAAAATATGTACCTTGGGTGTATTTTGCACAAAAGGGCTTTGTGTGAGAGGAAGAGGCAGGAGGTAGCTTTGTAAAATTCTTGATTTCTTCATGTTGTGAGAGGCTAGCTACATAAACTCATATGAAAACAGTTCCATGCTACTGTCTGTAGTTTGTTCCCTCCCTCAAGAATTTGATGTACACTAGGACTTCATTGCTAGTCTTAGGAAGAACAAGCAGAGACAGTGACTTCATTTACACCATGGATGGGTGGCATAACTCCATTAAAGCATTCATTCCACGAATAACAGAGTGATGCAGACTGGCTTTTTATTCTTTCATTACCAGCTTTATGGTCATATCCTGCTTCAGATCACATGTGAAAATGAGTTAAATGATCTAATCTTAGCAGTGATGTGATCACCTCTCAAAATCATGGCACAGTATTCTTCTGGCAGCTTTTTCACAGTAAAAGAGGGATTTCTATGACTGTGTCTGAAGTCTTTCTACAAAGTTTTTATAATAGTTGTTAGTACAAGACTGCTTCCATATCAAAGAGCTGAACCTTCATTTAAAAAACAATCAACCAAAACAAATCAGAACTGTGATGAACTCTACCCACAGACAATGTGAGAATTAGGCCAGTTACAATCTAATGGTTGGAAAAGAAATTTATTTACAGGATGGTATTTGATATAGTCATGACACCTCCATTGGACTTTTAGGTGTGGGGGCAGATACAACAATGTGTGAGAAACTAGTGTACTCTGACACTGAATTTCAACAGTTTCACATGCTGTAGTATAAGTGCTTTGAGATTCTCTGCAATGCTTGTAATATTACAGTTTGTCATTTCCTTTAGTGACAACCAACGAGGTATGGATTGGTTCTTTTTAGCATCACAAAAATGTTTACCCTTTTGGTATATATTTATGAACTGCCTTTTTCTCTTCTATATTACAACATATTGCCCATTCCTGGATAGCAAGAGACTTTATCCTGTCTGCCTCTGAGGTTATTTCTTTTTGCATTTTGCTGTACTGGAAAATAAGCAAGGACACTAAAGATGTGAAATGACCATCTAAGGTTTTCCAGCTGCAACTGCTTACACATATCCTCTGTTACTAACTTACCTTTTAAAATAGTTAGGTGTTAATTTTAATTCTTTCACATTTCAATTTTTCAGAACTTACTTTGGTGCTGTTTGATGATACTGTAGAAAAAACAACCTACTTAGTTTCCATATTAAGTATTGATTAAAATCTAGCTGTTTCTTCCCCAACCAGCTAGTAATTACTGATAGAGAATTAACATCAGCCTGTGAGAGTAGAATCTATCCATTGCATCTATATGTCAGAAGCTGCTATGCAAATGAAGTTTATGAGATACCAGAAGTGACTGCATAGGTCCTGTAGGTAATTTCACCTACAGGTCTGGGATGAAATTAACTAATTAATGAGCTAATGAGCTGAAACAAAACCAAGGAGGGTTCAAAAACCACTTACATGGACAAAAACAAAGACAGGCTTGAAATGGGAAAAAACAACAAAGCACATTTAATTCAAACAACATAAAAACCCCAACACCAAAACATAAAGAGATAAGGTTCTTGGTTCTGTTGAGGATTTCAATATACTTGAAAACTTGAGTCTTGAAATCACCTTCCTTTCCCTGTGCTTACCTTCTCTGTCTGATACCGAGATACCTTTGTTAGATACTAAATTTAGGGGCCCAGCTTTACATAAACTGCAAATGTTTCTGGGGTTATTTAATTAATGTAAATCAACATCCATAAAATTTAAAATAGCTCAGAGCCACTGAGCTTTAGTAAGTAGGTGTTTTTCCTTGCAAGCCCTTAACACCTATATAGATTTGATAGTTGTGCAGGAAGGCCAGAGACTAGTATAAATCAAGAGAACCAAATGTCAGTTTGAAATAGTGGAGCATTTCCAGTCAGATATTAACTCTCCTCTTTGGTGCTTCCCGTTTCTGGCGCTGAATGATTTGTGAGAAGAAAGTTTTTTTTCTCTTTGATCTGAAGAAGGCTATGCTAAGCCACAATGTTGTTTCTGTTTGTGACAGAGTGGTCTGTTGTTACCTAGCTTGTAATAAGAAAGCTATCTAGTGTATATCTGTTTAAACACATCTCTTCTAAGTGTATCTTTTGAGTTGTTCCTGGAGAAAAGACTCAGCAGGTGTGATGTTTAGCTCTTTATCATATGCTCTTTAGTTACAGTGATTAGTGCCAAATCCTTGAATTGGACTTGCTCTCAGTGAGAGAAAAGCAAAGACACAGAATGTCAGCCTGGTGTGTTTTTAACTAGCAATAGTCTATAACGTAAATATGCTCAGCAACCGTAGAATCATAAAATGGTTTAGGTTGGATGGAACCTCAGAGATTATCTAGTTCCAGCACCCCTGCCTTTGGGCAGGGACACCACTCACTAGACCAGGTTGCCCAAAGCCCCATCCAACCTGGTCTTGAACACTTTCAGTGACAGGGCATCTACACCCTCTCTGGGCAACCTATTCAAGTGCCTCACCACCCCCATAGTGAGGAATTTCTTCTTAAAATCCAACCATAATCTACCCTCTTTTGTTTGAAACCATTCCCTCTCATCCTGTCACTAGATGTGCTGTGAAAAACTCCCTCTTCAGCTTTCATGTAGGCCCCCTTCAGGTACTGGTATAGGGTTCCCCTGGAGCCTTCTCTTCTGCAGCTTGAACAGCCCTGATTGCCTTGGCCCACTCTCAGAGAGGAGATGCAGTTCTATGATCATCCTTGTGGCCCTTCTCTGGACTCACTCACAGTTTCATGTCCTTCTAGTGGGGACTCCAGAGCTGGACACAGACCAGGTGAGGTCTTACAAGAGGAAAGCAGAGAGGAAGAATCACCTCACTTGACCCGCTGGTCACCCTTTTGATACAACCCGTCATAAGGTTGATGTTCTGGGCTGCCCTTATACATTGCCAGCTCATCCACCAACATTCCCAAGTCCTTCACCTCAGGACTACTCTGAATCCATTCAGCACCCAGGGAGTATTTGTGCTTGAGATTGCTATGATCCAGATGTTTGACCTTGCACTTCAAATTGTTGAACATCATGTGGTTTGTGCAGGCCAAGTTTTCAGTCCTGTCAAGGTCCCACTGAATGGCATCCCTTCACTGTGGTGTGATGGCCACATCACACATCTTGCCATCACTTGCAGACTTTCTGAGGGTGCTCTCACTGTCACTGTCCATACTGCCAACAAAGATGCTAAACAGCACCAGACTCAAAACGGACCCCTGAAAAACACAACTTGGATGTTGAGCCATTGATCACCACTGTGAGTATTACTTAATAATAATTCCTTATCCACTAAGGAGTTTATCAGTCAGATCCGTATCTTTTAGAGACAAAGATGTCATGTGCTGCATGTCAAATGCCTTGTACAATTCCAAACATATGACATCACTTGCACTACCCTTATCCACTAACACTGCAACTATACCATCTGCTCTTAGTGAAGCCATCTTTACTGTCACCATTCACCTCATGTTCCATGTGCCTTAGCATAGCTTTCAAGAGGATCTGTGGCATGATCTTGCCAGGCATAGTTCTGAGGCTGATTGAACTGCTGTTTCCTGGGTCATCTTTTTTTCCCTTTTTGATATCCTTTTTGGTATTATGTTTCTCCCTTTCTAGTTGATGGAAACTTGACTGACATGATTTCTCAAATGTGATGGATAATGATCTAGTAACTTCATACAGTGGTTGTCTCGGAGCCTGTGGATGTATCTCATCAGGCCCCACTGACTTTATATGTAAAGAACTTTGGGTTCTTTATATGTGATAAACCTGATCTGCCCCTACCCTGGGGATACTTTGTTCTCCCAGTCCCAACCTTTGAATACTGTGGTTTTTTTAGCGTTCTGATGAAATCAGAGGCAAAAGTCACAGAATACCTCAGCCATCTATATGTCTTGGTGAACGAGCACTTGTTTCCTTCTGGAGGGGGCCTACCTTTTTCCACAGTTTTCCTTTTTTCACTAGTTTACCTGTAGAAGCTTTTCTTGTTGGCCTTTTCATCCCTGGTAATTTGGATGTAATTACTGTTTTGTCTCTGTCCTCAGGCCCCCATAGGTGCTACACCAGCAAACCAGAAGAAGGGTGGGAATGGAGCTGAATGCTGTCTATAACTATCTGAAAAGTGGTTGTTAGTCAGGTGGGGGTTGGTCTTTTCTCCCTGGACACTGGAGACAGGACAAGGGGTAACAGTCTTAAGCTCCATTGGGGGAGGTTTAGACTTGACATTAGGAAAAGGTTTTTCACTGAATGAGTGATCTGGTTTTGGAACAGGCTGCCCATGGAGGTGGCGAGTCACCGTCTTTGGAAGTGTTCAAGGTTAGTCCAGATGAAGTGCTGAGTGGCATGATCTAGATGTTAGATGTTAGGTTTACTTGGTTTATTTAGATTTAGGTTGGACTGGGTGATCTTTAAGGTCTTTTCCAACCTTATCATTACTGTGATACTGTGATACTGTGAATGTAATAATTGCTGCTTCTGCAGTGTTGGTAGGAAACATGCAAAGGACTAACTCCATCTTTAAGTTTGGGATGGAGAACAAGATCCCTCTTTGTACATGGCTTCTGTGTAAAGTATTCCTTGCTAAGCAGGCATTCCCCATATTTGAAGACTTAGAAACTTACATTGAAGTAGTTCTCTAGTATTTCAGGTTATTAAATAGAAGGATATGCAGATACTCTGTCCTACTGAGTATAGCCAACATTCTTAGGTGAGTATGTGTAGGCACACACCAATCCCTGCCATGGGAAGCATCTGAAGTTCATACTGGTGCGTAATTCTGCATCTGTAATTTAAGTCCTACCTTTTGATAGCAAAATAAAAAATGTAGACACATCCATCACAGATTTACATTTTATTTCCTTTCTTTATATAAATTTGTAACTCTACCATTAAAGGTAGAAATATTTTAAAATAATGAAAGACAGTTAGGAGTGAATTCTTGTAATTTGGAGCTTAGCTGAACTGTAATTTGTAAAGAAAAGGCCAAGTATCTTTAGTAAGATCAATGATAAGAAATTGAGTAGGTAAAAATAGCACAGGTCATCAATCTGTGCAGGACCAAAGATATGTTTAAGGAAATACAAGAAACATATCAGCAGTGTTCCAGAAGGCTGCTGAATTTCATGGTCTTCTGTAACTTTCCTTTGAGGTTCAGATTGAACTTGGATTGCTATTAATGTCAGTTTTCGAGAATCAGTTTCACTTACATAATGTTAAAAAAGACGTTTTTCTATCTGGGAACAATAATGTTTTGTATCGGTGAGCAATACTATAGTACTGTGTTTGCTTCAGACAGAATTTCTGAAGCGTCTTTCCCCTTGTCCTGGGTTGAGACCATTCCAAAACGGAAAGGCAGCTAGGTCTCAAGGGGTCTCAGACAGAATCTATCAGGCAAGAGAAAACAGCTTGGGGAAACAAGCTGGATGTAGATTATTAAATCTACATCTGAGAACAGAAAGAAGAAAAGGCCCAAGCAGGTGGCACAAACAAAACAGAAACTCTATCACAATGCCATTACACACATTCTGAGAAAAGGAAATGGGCAAAGCATTCTGTACCAGTCTTTGACTTCAGGTTGAGTCCCCTGGGGAGATGGACACCCACAGCAGAGCAGCAGCAACAGTGGAGACCCACTCCTAGGTCACTTTAAACCCCAATTTCCCAACACCCCGACAAAGGTTTAAGAGTTACAAAGTCTTCAGCTTCTTGCACAGACAGTTCTGCAGAGCTGAAACAGCAAATGCCCTTCCAGTCTCCATTCTCCCACTAAATCAAGCATCACAGTCTATTAGTGGCGAGTTGTGACAACAGCTTCTCTTCCTGCTGTTCCATAAATCAGGATGGTGGTGGTTGCATGGCCTGGCCACATGGCAAGAACACAATGACAGCTGCGGCAGCAAACTGGCAAGGACCTCCTCCCTCCTTCAGTGTTCTCGAGCTTTGTGGGTTTTGCTTCTGTGTTAGCTCACCACTTCTGTGTTAGCTAACCACCATGTGTTCCGGCTTGCAGTGATCAGTGTAACTCTGATCTGTTCTGCTTGACATGGGGAGGAATTGGCACTAGTCATTTCTCTCTGCTCCTGCCCGCTTCACCATGCTGGGGAAGGGCTTTCTGCTGGCACACCATGGAGCTGCTCACTCTGGCATGATACAGAGCTGCTCGTTCTGGCATGACATAGAGCTGGAGCTGGAATTGGCTGGCAACAGACAGGGCATGCTGCCACTGTACCCTGTTGCCACTGGAGCCTTGCTCTGGGTGTGTTTGTGGCATTCTAGCCCTGGTGAGTGGGGCAGGCTGCTGAGCCACACTACAGGGCTCTAGCAGAGGTAAAAAAGGGAGAGAAAGCTACTCACCCCCAACCACAGTCTTTTATGAGGGTGCAGGATAAGTTGGAACGCCCCCCCAACCAGTCACAAACCCCCTTGTAAAACCATCTGCTAGTTTATTGTTCAGGTACTGACTGTCATGTTATTGGTATCATTTAGCAGAATGAATGAACTAAGTGCTTAGGCAGAGATGATACCTGTATTCTGTGTCCTGTTATTTGCAAAGGATTTAGACTTCCAAATGTTTTATAATTTTTCTCTGAGGAGTTATGTATGAATTAAGAGATTTTATAATTTAAATGTTTGTAACACATTCTCTGAATATTTTTTTTGTTATTCTGAAATATTTCTGAAAAGAGAATTCCATTTGTGAGGAACTGTCTGATGTAATTTCATTTAACTGTTACAAACTTTTCCTATCTTGTGCATTTTTAAATTGCATTTTAAGTTGAATTTCCTCTTATTGTTAAGCACAGCTATCACTTTGTATCACATTAATTCATTTTGTGGACTAAATGTTAGCAAAGACTGCAGTTTTTCTTGTGTCTTAAGCATACTGCATAGCCCACATGCTTCAAAAGATACCCTTCATAATAAAACATGTATTTTATATCATGCTTTTGTTAAAATGTGTATTTGTTTCTATCTGTGTATCTTATCAAATCATAGAATCATAGAAAGGGTAGAGTTGGAAGGAACCTTAAAGATCATCAAGTTCAAACCGCCTACTTGGGCAGGGACAGCACCTACTAGATCAGGTTGCTGAGAGCCCCATCCAAAACTTCTAGAGATGGATTTTCTACAGGTTCTCTGGGCAACTTGTTCCATTGTCTTTCTGCCCTCACACTAAAGAACTTCTTCATCTCCAACTTAAATCTCTCCTCTTTCAGATAACAACCTCTTGTCCTCTCACCCCCTACCCTTGTACGAAGTCCCTCCCCAGCTTTTCTTTAGGCCCCCTTCAGGTACTGGAAGGCCATTATGAGGTCTCTCTGGAGTCTTCTGTTCCTCAGGCTGAATAACTCCATCTCCCTCAGCCTGTCTTCATAAGAGAGGTGCCTCAGCCTTCCCCTGGACACGCTCCAACAGGTCCAAATCCCTCTTGTGTGGTGTCTCCAGACCTGGACACAGTACTCCAGGTGAGGTCTCATCAGAGCAGAGTAAAGGGGCAGAATCACTTCAGACTGCTGGCCACACTTCTTTTGGTGTAGCCCAGGATGCAGTTGGCCTTCTGGGTAGTAATTGCATATTAGTGGCTCATATCCATCTTTTCATCCACTGGTACCCCAGGTCTTTTTCCCCATTGCTGCTCTCAGGTGCAACTTTCCCCGATCTGTATTCATAGTATGACCTTTAACCACGTGGGTTTCAAACCAGGGTCCTTCTGCTTGTAAAACTGATGCACACAATAGCCAGATATCCCTTCCCATAATCCTGTTCACCAAAAGAAGTTTTATTGCTTTTGGGCTTCAGGATTTCCAATTTTGGGGTGTTTTTCCAGCCAACTACAGAGCAGAATCTTGCTGCCAGCTCTCTGGTTGTTTAAAATGAGTGATATACAATTAATCTTCCATCTGTATTTGTTTTTCTCCTCTCTTTCTCTCAGTAGGGTGGGATTTAGTTCTTGTGACATTAGGAGCATGGAGAGTTTCTTCCATGCTGGGAGAACGGTTGAAAGCAGAAGCAAGATGGGGCCAAATTCTCTAGGATGCAGGTTTTTCTATCTTTCAAAATCCTTTCTTTACTTTTCAGTTAATAACTTCCTTATCCTTCTAGTAGGTCCCTGGATTTTGCTTTCAACCCTGGGAGAAATAAGCAAAACCAGGATAACTGCTTAAGAATCTGTTTGAGAAATCTTGTAGTGAAAAATCTCAAATATCTTTAAAGTCAGTAAGTTTCTCCAAGACCAGCCTGATGTGCTTTTTAACTCCAGAGGGGCAAGTATACGTTGCTATTTATGCATATAATCTCTATTTAGAGCCAAAGATTTAACATTCAAATATGACTGCAACATCTAAATATGTTGCTATTATACCTTATCCTCTTTGACTGATCCTGAGGAAAAAATATTGTCGTACTTAGCTGATAAAAGAATTGAAAGAATTATTCCATCTCTATTTTTAATGAGCTTTCCTAATTCCATTAATGCTAAACAGATATCTTTTCAACAGCAACACAAGGCCGGCACATGCTTCCTGTATAAGGGAAAGAAAGCTACACATTGTTCTTTCAGAGCAAAACGCTCATATTACATAAAATGCTTTGGAATGGTCCTCTGACCTGCTGAGATTTATGCAGTTAACTAAGCAGAAACAATAAGCTAAAGAAATGTCAGATGAAGAACAGAGTGACCTTAACATTGCAAAGCCACAGAGTCAACAACACTCATGTTACCACTGTTCCTATTCTGACAATTGTTTGCCTGGATGTTTGTAATTATCTCCAAGGGTGATGAATCCCAATTTTTAACACCCTGAATAGCTTGTGCATACAGAGGAATTTTTATTCATGTGTTGCAGCATTCTCATAGCTGGAAACAAGGGAATTGTCTTATTGAAACATATTAAACATCAGGGTGATGGAATATGTTGCATTGCTAGTCGCTGAGGTGGGGCTTAATTACAAGCAAATTATAAATGTGTTCTCAGACTTTGCCAATAGAAAAATGTGGGTCTGGCTGCTGTGATCAGTCTTGTGCATCAGATACTTTGGCTTGTGCAAGTCTTTTTTATGTACTTATGTCATGGATTTGTTGGGTTGTTTGTTTGGGTTTTTTTTATTTTGTTTATTTTTTGCCTCCCACCATCAAAAATTTAAGGACTTCTCTCTGTACAAAAGGTGACCTGGGAGGTATGTGCTTTTCTAATGTTCCAAATCACTTTAAGCAAGTTTACAACTCTGTGATTAGGCCTAAGAAGAAGATTTTCCTTTACTAGGTTACTTATCTCTCCTTGTCTGTAAACCCTTTATTCTTAACTACAGCAGACACAGAAATCAACACTGTATGCTTTTCAACTGAAAATCAAGAACTTACTGCTGAAGAAAATCAAGCAAGACCCTGTGCAGGGTTATCAGTGTTTTCCATAGACTAGAAAGACAACATAGTGTGTTCCACATGAAGCTAGATGTCGCTCTGTCTGTTGAAAGGTGAAGTTGAAATATTAATGTTATTTATTCTGGTTTTCATTACAGTATTTTTTCTAAATTATTTGTTGTCTTGTGAATTAACTATGGCACCAGATTTGCCAGGGATGATGAATTACCCTTTTACATGTTAACTAAGAGGATTCTGCAAAAATATAATTGAAGAGGATGTCCTAATTAGTCATTAGTGGCTTTTCATATGTTCATTTGTCCACCTATACCTACTGTTCCCTCCTGCTTAGTAAAATTAAACATTCCATAGAAAAGCAGGATCACCTAGACAAAGTTGCACAGGAACATATCTAGGTGGGTCTTGAACGTCCCCAGAGAAGGAGATTCCACAACCTTCCTGTGCAGCCTGTTCCAATGCTCTGTTACCTTCACTGTGAAGAAGTTCCTTCTGATATTTATATGGAAGCTCCTATGTGCCAGCTTGCATCCATTGCCCGTTGTCCTATCACCAGATGACACTGAGAAAAGCCAGGCTTCATCCTCCTGACACGCACCCCTCACATATTTATAGACACTAATGAGGTCACCCCTCAGCCTTCCTGTTCTCCAAGCTCAGGAGACCCAGCTCCCTTAGCCTTTCATCAGAAGTGTGTCCTACTTCCTTCATCATCTCTGTTGCTCTACACTGGACACCTTCCAGCAGCTCCGTGTCCTTCAGTGCCTACCAAAAATTTAAATGTAAATTAATGGCAAAACATAATCTTGAAGAAATTGTTTTATAGCTTTATAAGCAGTGCTTCAATTTAAATTGTTTTGTCTATTATTTTTCATACTTATAAAGCAGCAGTTGATAAGCTCACCATGAAGATCATCTTTCATACTATGTGCATTCTATTTCTATGATTCTTCTCTATATAGCCTATCATTTATGAAATAAAATTGAAGTACTGTAGCAGATAAAGTCTGTCTGTGAGATCAAGAGGCTGTTTACCCTTAAGGAAATTCGCACCTCTGTTCAAGGTATTTTGGTAGATACAGTAACGATCTGGCTATAGTTTGTATGAGAAGTATGCGTTTGCTGTATTCTGGTTCCTGACAGATCTTGGCTGTGCTGGAACATCACTCTAACAACCAGCAGAGTTTACATAATTTGTTCCTTTGTTTTCTGTACCAGTTGTCCTAGTGTGTTAAATCAAAAACTTTGCTTGGGTATACATATGTCCTACATCAAGACAAAATATTGTGAAATAAAGCCATAATTCAGAACTATTACCACAAACACCATTTCTGGAAGGGACCTTAGAAATCGCCTACTCCAACCTCCTTGCCATGGGCCGCCTGTCAACTAGACTTGGTTGCTCAAGGCCTCGTCCAACCTGTAGCCCTCCTGTAAGTACTCTAAGGCCATAATAAATTTTGCCTGGAACCGTCTTTGCTCCAGTGTTAACAATCCCAACTCTCTCAGCCTTTCTTCACTGCAGAGGTCTTCTATCCCTCTGATCACTTCTGTGGCCTCCCTATAGAGCTCCAAGAGGTGTTGACGACTGTTCCTTGTGTGATGGACTCCAGAGCAGGACACAGTACTCTAGGTGAAGTCTCACCAGAGTGGAGCAGAGTGGGCAGAAACACTTCCCTTGACCTGCTGGCTAAACTTTTTTTTGATGTTTCCTGGGACATTGTCGTTCTTCTGGGCTGTGATCACACATTGCTGGCTTATGTCCAGCCTTTTATCCACTAGTACTCCCATGTCCTTGTCCTCATGGCTGCTTTCAATTACATAGTCCCCTGGCCTCTGTATTGAGCATTGCTCCAACCTAGGTACAGGACTTTGCACTTCAACTTGCCGAATCTCATGATGTTTGCAGTGGCCCGCTTCTCCAGCTTGTCCAGGTCCCCTCTAGATGGAGTTCTGTCCATTGGCATATCAAGTGTACCACTCAGCTTGGTATCATTTGCAAACCCACTGATGTTATCGTTCATAAAGATACTAAATAGCACTGGACTTGGTACAGACCCCCTGAGGAACAGGGGTCATCTGTCACTAATGTCCGTGTGTGTATGTTTCTGTGACATCGGTACTATTTAAAAGTAATGCAGCAGTAGTCTTATCCCAAATATGTAACCTTTAGGTTCATACTTTTTAGGCATATATTTTTAATAGACACTGTGGTACTCTGTGTAACTGTAACTGTTGCAGTGCTGAAGTTTGAAGTGCAGGAAGGAATGGGAAATGTAGATTTGAGTATATTCCTTCTTATAGACCTTTCTCAGCTTGCCTCTGGGGGATATTTTTCAATGTGACTGTTGTTTATTTCCCATTCTTTTACATTTTTCTATACTGAATTGCACTGAACAAGTGCAAGGATTAAATTCAGTGCTTTTCCTGATGCACTAAATTTTCAAAGAAAGACATTTAAGAAATAAGTTCCTGCTCAAACTCTCCCTATTTTCCTGAAAAATCTTATATCTTTAGCAGCATTTTTTTTCCTGAAACCCAGTTCCATTTTGGTTTTCTACCCTTTTCTCATTGAATGTTAAAAGATGACATTTTCCAATTAAGTAGGAATATTGCTGTATTTCTTGAAGTAGAAATATTTGTTGATTTTTTTGGTTTTTGGGAATGGGTTTTACCTGTTCTGTCTCATTAAGGAGAGCACAGCAAAAATGAATGGTTTGGATTGCTGCTGTATATTGCCTTTGAGCTCACTTTAATTAAAGTGGCATTTGTTTGTCCTATAATATTACCATTCTCTACTCAATGTACTGAGCAAGCACCATGGTGACAAGATAAGTTGCTTTGTTTTGTTCCATATGCCTGTGTTCCAAATTTTCCATAGTTTTAATTGGTTCCCTGCAGAATAACATTTACAAGCATATGGTATGGAAAATGCTGACTGCATTTGTTATCATATATTTTAGTACATTGGTGGCACTAGATCACTAAGCCTTTAAATGTGATTATGAGGTTATTTAATGCAGTCAGTAGTGTACTTAAAACATAGCAAAAATCTACAGTGAGCCAAATGGTATCAAGGAAATACGTTTGAATGCATTCTTAATGCTTCAAGGATAGCTAGAGAAGTCTGTTTCAGAAAATATTTTCTGTAATGATTATTCTGCAACATGCTTTGTCACCTAAGAGCAATTTGGTAGGTCTGTGAAGGCTGCTTGCCATCAAAACAAGAGGTATGTGCATAGTAATGTGGAATATGGAAAAGGCAAAGTACGTTGAAGATTATTGACTTCTGAAGAAATGCAATGATGTTAGCTGTAACGTAGTCTTAACCCGTAAGTCTCACTTTGGAGACATCAGCACTGCATTTTTATACTGACTCTGCTCTGGCAGAAGACAGCCAATCCAGATGAGAACATGACTGAGAAGACACCAGTCATCTCAGAGTGTATGAAGGCTTGAGTTCAACAGTATTGACATATGTGTTAATTTATGCCTTTTTTATTTCACTGGAGGGAAGGGTGTGTGATGGTGAATAGCTGAATTGAATTTCTTGCTGAGACAAGGTGTTTTTAGACTGCTCCAAGAAATGCTCTGTGTGTTGTTAATGACCTCTTTGGGTTTCATGAGCAGACTAGAAACTCAGACACAGCCCAAATAAATCAAGAAAGAGGGTCACTCTATACATGGAGATTTATGAAGTATCCTTGCATATAAAGAAGTAGCATTTGTTGAAGAAATACCATATCCCTTGTGTACCTAATCAGAACAAAACCTACTTTACTAAAAAAATTGCATCCAAGCTTCTATTTGTTTTAATGTAATCCATGTAAAAAAGGCTATTAGATATTAAAGCTGCATAAATTTTAAGTTTGCTAGTGACTGTCCATACACCGAAAAGCATGTGAATGTTAAAAGTAATACAAGAATGTGATTATGCATGTTCTCTTTCTCATATGCAATATGTATATGGCTCTGATACCAGCATTACGGAGAGGCCCATTAAGGAGTCTAAACAGTATGGGTATAATTACTGTATGAGTAAAAAGGCAGTGCTGTCTCATCATGGAGCATACGTTTCTATTCCTATAACATCCAAAAAGAAAAAAACAGATGGGTTTTTGTAAGATCAAGTTGCATTCTTCGTGTTTGTTTCATAGTGCACTGTCATTTTACCAACAAGTGCAGGGTGTAGCAAGATAATTTTTAGTCTGTGCTTAGCTTCTGCAGGAAATCAATATGCCTTTTATCTCCTACAAAGACACTTGGACTTAGACATAGTGAAATAATAATATTTCCTGATGGAAAAAGAAGCTGCCCATAGTAATAAAGGGCTTTTAGGAAAATTCTTTTTGGAAATGGTGTTTAAAGAAGGCATAAATGACAGCAAAGGAATGCTTGTTAATAATCTTCTGATTTTCAAAGTGGAAAAAGAGATAGTGACTAAAATAATGCTAAAGTTAAAAAAAATTCAAAACTGAATCTTATTTGAGACAATCTTAACAGAGTGGAAAAAAAGCCAAAGACATTTTGGTATTATAGCATGAACCTGTTGAACAAGAAAAGCAAAACTGAAAATTGCTTTAGCTTCCTAATAATCTCTTCCAGCTATCATTTTCTCACTAAACTGAAAGTGTATAATGCATTTTAGGATAAGCTGTTGAGGAGAAGATAGTGCCTGTTTTATTGTTAGCATCAACTACCTTAAAATGCAGTTCATGATGAAGAGGAGACGAAAGTTGACATGTGGGATCTGAAAAAAAGTAAAAATGTGTAATATTTGTGTTTCAGTGCAGTATAGGCAATAGTCTCAAGTGTCTATAGCACACTGATAAAAAATTAGAAGAAACTGAGATACAATTAAAAAGAAATGAACTAAGTAAAACCTGTTTATATGTTGTCCATATAAGCACAACAAGGTCAGATTCATTACATAGGATTCATCCCAGGGTGCTGAAGGAGCCTGTGCAAGAGCTGGCTAAGCCGTTGTAGTTTGAAAATTTGCCAAATTTTAGAGGTGTTTGGTTTTGTGCTTTTATGCTGAAAGTGCACTGTATTTTGAAACTAGAGATAATTGTCCCATCAGACCCCTGGGTCAGTGTCATGACCCCAGAGGTGACTGGTGGACTTCTGGATTTCTTCCCTTCTTCTCCTGTCTGTTGGCAGACAGAGATCTCTGCCAGGCTGAGTGGCCAAGCCCAACCCCACTTCGGGACACAGGGGAAGACCTGGCGGGGCAGGGCCTGGCTGCAGGACAGCTGCTGCAGTTCAGCTGCGGGGCTAACTCTGGACCCCTTTCCCAGGGACTGGAATGCAGAGTGAGCCGAGCCACCACTGAAACCACTCTGCCACTTGAAGCATGGCACGCGATTTGAACATAGTGAGGCCAGCTCTTGAGTGCTGCAACCAGCCGCTGCCCCATCTCTGCACAGCAGCAAGACATTTGAAGCAGGGAGCTGACACTCTCACACACTCTTCTCACAACTTGATAATCTTTGAATATGCTGAAATGGTGAGCTCTTAACCCTTTATCTTGCTCAGAATTGTAACCAGTTGGAAGAAGGAAAATAAGAGAAAGAGTAAAGACAGAGAGATTGTCCCTGGAGCAGGCCCTGTTTACCACGACAGGCAATGCCCCAAGTGACCAGCACTATGTTGTCTCTGACCTCCCCACGGGCATGCCCCCTTGTGACCAGGCCCATAGATGCTGTAGATGCTGTATCTCATCTCTGACACTGAGAGAATGGAAAAAATTAAAACAAGTGGGAGGTCAGTGGGCTTGTGAAGGTTCCTACTGCTTTACCAGAAGTTTTGTGCTAAAAAGAGCAGATGGGACTGATCTTTTATAGCTTTGGCAAATAGAAAGAGACTGGGGTTCTAAAGTGTATGTTCCATTCCTGCATCTGAGATGCTGCTGTGGCCTCAAGGATCATGCGTAGGATCTGCTGGCCATAGTCACATTGTCAAGAACTCCCAAGAGGAGTTAGAAGCAAGTCTGAGACGTACGGGAAGCTGGCATCTGCAAAAGACTGGAAAAGGGACTTTTCCACAAGTATCATAAGAGGACCTCAGGAGTCCTACTGAGTTCTATGGATGATGGCTGAATTTCTCCCTCTGATTAGCATGTATTTTTGCCCAGGGCTCTATCTGAAGCCAAAAACTGTCTCCCATTTCTCTCAGAGAGTGTGTAATGGCATTGTGATACACTTTCTATTTAATTTTTTTTTGTTCTTTTAATTATTTGGGGCTTTTTCCTTTGCTTCTTGGTTGTGGGTTCCATAATTATTTTCTTTTTAGCAAAGTTGATTCATTGCCTGTTAAATTCTCAGTGAGAGCTGGTTGGTGGGCTTGGGTTGCAGGCTCAAACCCAGAACAAATCAGACCTTCATTCTAACCAAGGACAGCCATTCTCTCATCATTTATCACTGGTCATGGATAAACAGGGAAGTCCCAGATGGGATGGCTGGAGGTTGGCCAATATGGTGCCCATCCACAAGAAGGGTTGGAAGGAGTTTCTGAAGAACTCTAGGCCTGTCAGTCTGACCTCAGTGCCTGGCAAGGTTATGGAGCAGATCATCCTGACTGCCATCGTGCAGCAGGTACAAGACAACCAGGGAATCAGGCCCAATCACCATGGGTTTAGGAAAGGAAGGTCCTGCCTGACTAATCTGATCTCATTTTATGACTGGCTGGCCCACAGAGTGGATGAGGGGATGTCTGTGGACATCCTAGACTTCAGCAAAGCCTTTGACGCAGTCTCCCACAGCAGCATCCTGGAGAACCTGGCAGCCCATGGCCTGGAATGGTACACCCTCCACTGGGTTGAAA
>VZRI01006312.1:0-112793 GCA_013397515.1 Upupa epops
AAGACACTTGGTAACATATCCCATGTACTGTTATTAGCTGTACTTTGAGGCAAAGGGAGGCTTCTTATCTATTAGAAGCGGATGTTAAAAGATAGAACCTGGTGACAGCTCAAAGGACATAACTTGTAGAGCTCTCTGCCAACCAACACCACCCTAATGGTGACCGTGAAGCACAGGAGGCACTGCTACTCCATGCCCCAAGTCATACTCTACTGATTTATCTGTTGGCAGAAGTTCAGACCAAAACAGAGGAGACCAAAAGAGTTTTTTTCCACGCTACTACAGCCACTCACTGAGTGAACAAACTGAAAGTGTGGCATTATGACTAGTTCGGGCCCTGTTGCACAGACACGATTAACTTTTGCAGAACATTCTATACGAGTAGAGTTGTACAATCATTATGTACCATTTTATTTTACTGTGTTAGAGCTGATAGAACTAGAATTCTTATTTCTGAGAATGGCATTAAATAACACAACTATTGTATTTCATTGTCTACTGAAACTGGACACAGAAATTTACTGTTCCCAGCACACAGATACACAGTGTACACTACCAATTTGCTTTATCATTGGCTAAGAACCAACATTTTCTGTATTTACATCTGTATCAGTGTGAAGTCTCAAAATAGTAGGTTTATCAAATATTTGTAAGTATCTGGGGTAGTCTCTTCCATTGAACTTCCTTGGATGACTTCTGCAACTACTTACAAGAGCAGCACAAATTAATGCTTCAACTCTACCTTGCTTAGAAGTACACAGGCCCATGTCACAGAAGCAACTATAGCACACCGTATCAACAAGTGATATTTCAACAACAAGAATATTTCTTTTGAAGGGTAATAGAAGGGTGTACAATTATTTAAATTACAGTGATGTGGATAAATAATGTTCACAGCCATCCCTATGCAGCTTCATGGGATAGCACTACGTAATCACTCAAGGCATGGCTTTTCACTTGCAATAAGGCTTAAAAGGGGTAAGGAGGCTCCTTAAAAATCTTTACTGAGTGTGAAAGGTAGTATTTTTCCAATTCTACTGGTGTGAACAACATAAATCTTGACACCAGTGGTTGCTACTCAAGCACAGGAAAGTGAATGATGAACAGAACATTTACAGCTGCAGGAATCTGTACCAGCTTTGAAAACAACTTGTGGTCTCATTTCACTTTCCCTTCCACCAAGGTTTATTTTTCATCTTTAATATGATACTCCTAAAATATTTGATCCTATTTGTAAAATGGGACAAACATACTACAAAAGCATTACATATTGCTTTCCACACGTACATTGACCATGCATGTTAAGATTAAACAACACTTTCACTAGACCTTTAATCAGAGTATTTTCTTCTGGTAGCAATAAACCTTCCCTCCCAATATTCCAAACAGAGCTGTAATAAGAGAATAAAAGCATGCAAAACACTAGCAAAATATGAATGACAGTTAGTGTCCATCCCTTAGTAAGTACTCACACACAAGGAACCAAAAGAATTAGCTTTAAACCATGGTTCAAACATGTTAGTAAAACTTTATGTATTTGAGTTAATCAGTAAGCCTTACATGCTTGTTTAAAGCTTTCATTCCTTTAATTTTATTAACTTGATACTTAACCATACTTCTATGAACTCCTGGTCTCGGTAAAAAAAGTTTTAAACAACCTAAAATAGTAGCATGTGGAAATAAAAAGTAGAGAAATTTAATAAATTACCTGAAAAATAAATAATAAGTATTGTTTTTTTTGTTAAAACTATAAGTTAATTAAATTATTTCCTACTAACTGAAATCACATGAAATGATACCAGAAATCATTCTAAAAAAATCAAATACACAATTTTATTTAAATACAGCCACCTTAACCACATGTACTGGTCTTCTATTAGCTCATACTTGTCTAGGAAGTCCTGATCAGCCTAGCAGAGCCCAGTTTTACTTGTACAGGGGGAGAAAAAAAACCAGAGCAAGTCATCAACCACTTTTTCTAACACCACCTTCCATATTTTGTTCTTGGACAAATAACCTGAACTTTGATGTGCTGGTCCAATTAACACACTTCTTTGTCAGACTGCTTCCAGTGCCTTAATTTTGAAATATAAACCCTAAGAGTTAGGAAGCCAAACCAAAGTGCATTTGAACACTGAATCTGAAGCCACACATATCAAAAGTAAAATAACTGCTCTAACAAAGTTTTGTGATGTTTTTTTATTTCTCTGCCTCTATCTTCATGTATCCATACACTAAATGCTAAAATGGAACACTTAAAGCTAAAACATTGAAGGAGACAATCTGCAACAAGTGATTGCACCACTTGTTACGAAACTTTACCAACTGCAAGGAACTCTTGCATCTTCCACTTTTAAAAATGCAACCATCTAAATCTGGGAAGCCTGGCAATGTTACAACACTGCAGAAATTTATCATTAGCTACAAATGAGACTCTAGCAGTTCTGCTAAAAATGTCTGCTCTACCATACCCAAGAGAGTGTTCAGTATTTACAATTAAATCAATTTCCTAGCCAGTTAAGACATATAAAGCAGGTGGGGGTTTTTTTTCTAGTTCACTGAATTTTTCCACTACACCTGGTAAAGTAATCAAAGTGATATTTTTGAGCTTCAGGGTGACACTACCTTACTTTTCAGCTCTTGTTCATTCAAAGGCTGTATTTTCACTAACAGCAATGAGTGCAAGTAAAGACTGCAAGGACTGATCTGGCAGATCCACCTGGACAACACTTGTGTCGCAACAATTTACAGAAATTACTTCCTTGAAAGAAGTGCCCTTTTGTTTGAAGTGCTACTATTGCAGGCATTTCCTTCGGCTTTACAAACTACACCTTTAATAAACACAAAATTTCCATAACAAAGTCAATGCAGGCATAACATTATTTTTAATTAACTGTAAGTTTCTATTTAAACTTTACTCACATTCCAACACCTTTCTATACTTTCGGAGTGTAACAGCAATTGAAGCTTACAGTCTCATTCACATTTTGGAACACACTTATCTAGCGCACAATCATTTTAGAAATGTATGTGACTTGCCCAACAGGACAACAGCCTCTGAACACCTTCATTTAGGCACATTACTATACCATCACCTCAGTAATCAAACCTTATTAAGAAATATATGACTTGTTAACAGAATCTTTCCTTCAGAAACCACCTTTCATAATCTACTCATGACCAGATTGCGCAATTTCATATTCTACCCAACTGTAGTGTTAGAATAACCAGGAGGGATTAATGAAATGCCTTTGTGCAAGAAGTACTCAATACTGTGGCAAACAGTAACGAGGAATAAAAAGCTCAGAGCAGAACTACTGTTACTATTTCTTCATCAGTAGGGTGAGAATGGGTTTTTTACCAAGTTTCATAGACCATATTAGAGGATAAAGGCTAAAGATCCTTATTTAATCATGTATCAGACGAAACAGAAATCACTTCATGTGTGGATAATACAACTGATAGATCTCTGTGGCCTGCTTAAATACACACCAGAACCTCAAGATTGAAGCCAAAGCTTTAAGCAGGCTTAGCATATTTTTTTTTTACCTACAATTTCACAAAATTGACTGCCTTTGCACAGAACATTGCAGATTTGAAATAAATCAAGAATTAAAAGTTCAAATGCTGGGCATTCCACGTTTCTTGTTCCAGACTGGACACAAAAAGCCGCAACTTTATGAAAACCCACTCCCATGACAAATTGAGATCTTCATCACCCTTCATTTCACAGGAAGAACCAAACTGGCATTTCTTTTTGCTGTGAGCAAAAGGAAGGAGTTAAGTTTAATGTCTATCTGCTTGGAGAAAGAGTCTTGGGAGGCAGCCCATGCCACTGTGAAGTGTAAGGCAATTCAAAAGGCAGCTTTAAAATATTTTACACACCACCATTCTCCACACAAGTCTCAGCATCCAAAAGACTTCTTCAAGGTCTTTTTTTTCCCCTTCTATTTCTAAACACTGCAGCCATTTCCAAACAGCTCCAAAGGAGGAAATTGCAAAAAGATGGGATATATCAAAAAACCCAACAAACAACGGCCAGAACTCTATATGAAAGCACTTAAATCTATTATTAAAGCAGAAAAAATGGCTTTAATTTTACAAGACTAAAAGGAGGCTGCTCACAGAGACTTTTTTCCCCCCTAGGTAAATCACGACCAAAGACAGGATAACGCTGGAATCTGCAGACATCAGAGCCCGCGCTAAATCCTGTCCGGGGGCCTGAATAAACTGCCCACTGGAGGCCGCGGGCGCTGCACAGCTAATCCCGCCGGGGCTCGCTTCAAATTCTGGGCAGAATTAGTTCCAACTGACGGGCACGAAATGAAAAAGAAACCGCTTGCGCCAGGGGCACAAATTCTTTGGTCTCCAGCCCTGTGTCCGCTTGGCAGCACCGGCCTCGCCCCGCTCTCATCCAGCCGCCGGGGCGCAAGGCCGGGCGGGGCAGTGCCTGCGGCAGCCTCGCACCACGTTCCAGTCTGCAGCCGCCATTTCCACGTGTGGTACCGCCTCAGAGAGCTGTCCAGCGGGTGGGTGGGGAGCTTTCCGTGACCCCCGCGCTGCCATTCCTTCGCCCCCCATCACCTCAGACACATCCCGCGCCCAGGCACGTCCCGCACATCCCAGCGTCCCCGCCCGCACAATGCTCTCACGCTCCACGGGAGTCACTGCGTGTCCCCAGGTAGCGAGTAACGGGACAAGGGAACCAGGCACAGCCCTCCCCGCGACATCTGCGCCAGTCTGGACGCCGGAGGGATGCACAGCCCAGAGCACAGGAGCACGGCGGGGCCGGTGTGCGGATTGGGGTGGGGAGGTACACGCCCGCCTCACTCACCCCGAACCAGCCGCAGTCGTAGCCTTGATAGAGCTAACGCGGAGGCGGTTAGCCGTGTCCTTCAGCGCCTGCAGCGTCTGCTGGTCGGGTTTGTGGTAATCCTCCATGGGAGCGAGGCAGCGGGGCCGTGGCAGCAGCGGGCAGCAGTGGCACCGGGTCGGGCTGGAGCAGGAGCAGCGCCTCACCGGGCCGGCGTTGGGGGCGGAGCGGGAGGGTGCGCGCGGACAAACGCCTCGCCCCTGCCTGCGCGGTCCCGCCCTCTCCTGACGGGGCTCCCGCCTGTGGCCGCGCGCAGGCGCCCTGGACGCCATCTGGCTCCTGTCTGTGGAAGGGGGGTTGTCTGTTCGCGCGCGGCTCTTGCGGCGAAAGGGCTGGAGGGGCTCGGGTTTTCCACTGAGCAAACCCTCCTCGAGAAGGTAATTTGAGAGGATTTCCACTTCTGAGCTGTTCCTGTTTGTAAGAGAAAGTCGTTGCATCCGTTAGACCTGTGGGCGGTGGGCCTCTGCACTGCGAGGAGAAATGCTGACAGATCCCCGGCGTGGCTTCCGTTCGAGAAATAATTCTACATTTCTACAATATGTGTGGCAAATACAAGAGATTTTTGCATAAAAGACTGGGGGCTAGTGAAGTCAATCAGGAAATGTACTTTCTCTAGCCATTCTCAGCACTGACGTTAAAGCAATAGGCTTCAGAACCACGCAAGCTAAATACTTGTTATTTGTTATAGAAAGCTCGCGCAGCACTGTTAAGTCACAACCTGGGAAAAAATGTTTAATCAAAGAACTGAAAAAAATCACGTAACTTACATCTTGCTCATGTAACCTGGTAGCCCTGTACTGCTCTCCCCATGTGATTCAGCGTTCTGTTCACTGGTAGCTTATCCTGGAAGTTGTATCGATGGAGGAGAGAGAAATAAAGAATATAGGCAATATAGTAGGTGAAGTAAGCATTAGGTAATTAGTAGTTAAGATAAAGTGATGTTACTGTTGTGTGGAAAGTAGACAATGTGTAATTTCAAAAATATGAGACATTTTGGAGAATAGATAACAGGAACTTCATTGTGGTGAGGATCAGCCTTGCATGAGAGAAACAGGCTTCAGCCAACTTTGCGTTTACTGGTTCATAACAACTCGGTCTTCTTGGCAAAAGTCAGAAGTTCATACTGAGGAAGACTGCTGCCTTCTTCCCAGGGACTCTGGCACACGACCACCAGGTGTTACTGCGCAAGTACAAGAAGGAGGAGACCTATGATAATCAGTTCCTTGAACTGATTTTAATAACTCAGTCCGTGTTTTGAAAACTTAATGCATGTGTATGATTATGTCTTTGTTTATGTATGAGAACATCCAATATAATCATAACAAACTTGCTCTTTGGTGCACAGTTTTGGTGGAATGATCCCTGCGTGTTGCCCAGCACTGCAATAAACAAACCTGTGTCTAACTCTCTGTGAATTAGGAGTTAATTTCCTGTCAGTATTATTTCCAATATTAATATATATTTAAACATTAATATATTTTAAAATGTTAATGTATTTTAAAGTGAAAAATGTTACATCTAGTGAACAAGTGCTATCATCTAATTTCAGAAGACACTAGTGGTGTGTACCATTTACATGAAAAACCCATGCACCTTTGTCTTTGAGACTGAAGTCTTTCAGAAACAAAAGACACCACCTGTATTTACAGATTACTGTGCTAACCTGGCACATTGCAGCTAAAATATAAAACTCGTAGGAAGCTAAGATAAAACCTTCCATAAACTAGTGTAGTGGAAGAAATAAAAGTAGATACTATTTTCTTAGCTTAACTATTTTCTTAAAATTCTATAAAAACCTCCAAAGACAAACTATACTCGAAAAAGGCTTTATGCTAAGAAAAAGGGAGAAACAGGCAAACAACCAAACTTGACAGCAGCAAAGCCCAGAGTTAATTTTAAAGAGATATGAAAGTTGCTGCAACTGCTGTTTGCTGTGCTCCACTCCAATTTATGTTCTGCTCTAAATAATAAGAGGAGATAATAAGGGCAACTTATTTTTGTAGAGCCAGTTACACAAGTCTTTCCAGTAATACACTTCTCAGTAATATAGAATTCTATACACAATAGAATGCTACTACATCATAGCCTCAATTTTGGCTTTATTGCTCCAGGCTGATTGCATTCTTTGTCTGAAGAGTATAGCCTGTGATCAAGTCTCTGTGATTACAGTGAAGATACACTCCGGGAATCTTCATTGTAAGAATAGCTTCCTAACAAATCCTCTCCCAAGTGTACTGTAGCAACAGCAATTTCAGCAGTTGCCTTCCCAGAGTGGAAGTATATCCTGTAAGAAAATAAGGGGGATGATCCAGATAAGACCAGTATTACTATAGCTCAAAACTCAGTTCTCTCCATTGTTACCTGAATGGTAGAAAGACTAAGATAGACTTAGATAATGTCATTGTGAGATTGCTGCCTGCAACTCGCACTTCTTTCCCTGCATCACATCATGCTGCATCACTGAGTGCTTATTTATGGTATTGTGTTTTTCAAACAGCAGCTCAACCATACTCTGCATGAAATCCCACCTTGTGTCAGTGCCTCCACTTTGATCTACTGAAGTGGCATGTTTTTTCTGCAACTTTGACCAAGTGTGATGGACTGTAAAGCAATAACTAAAGTTATGGTAGGAATCGTGTACAACAGTCAACATTTCTCCCACATATTCAGCATTTGCCTCTGAAGTCACTGTATGATTAAAATAAAGATGCAAATGTATGGACAGCATAGTTTCAGTATATGCAATCACATCTTGTTAGCTTCGCTATTAACTGCTAGACCAGACAGCTTCTTAAATACATGCATAGCACAACTGGAGTTTTCCATCCCCGCCTCCACACATTTCACAGTCAGGGCATTATGTGCGCTAGAAGCATGAAAACTGAACTGTGTCTGTCATTTGCTGAGATACTGTAAAAATGCACTGCTGACGTAAGTACATGCAAATCTCTTTACCAGAGCAGGACCTGCATGCACTTGGCACTGCTCAAATTCAGGCCACTTATGTACCACAGGGCTACCTGGAAAATTTTGTCTTAAAAACTGTTGTCAAAATGAATTCCAAAATCAGAGTGTAGTAAGAGGATTGAATGGTTAGGTACCACATCGCCTACAAAATCCAAATAGTAGTGGGTACAGAAAGTGAGTGGAAGCATGGAAGGAGACCAGTGGGCTGTGCCACTTTAGTTTAAACACTGTATGGAATCCAAACTGAAATGTTGGTCAATGCTGGCATGGATTACTGCTTTGCTAGTCCTGAGATTCTCCGTGTGGTCTACAAGGTTTTCTTTTCATTTGTGGGATACCTTACAAAAGACATGTTCTGTGGCAGAATTCCAATCATTGTAATCAGCTGTATGGGACTGCAGTACATTCTCAGAGCAAACCTGGTGCTCCAACTTTTCCAGAGATTCCATCCATACTGTCACATCTTACTGAAAAAGTTCTGTTCTGTTGTCAGAATAGCAAGTGGGTTTCGTTAAGCACAAATGCACACTCAAGTAAACACTGTGTGAAAAGAATATTCATCAGGCTGTGAAATAATGATTTGCTTTGCTGTTCCCACTGGAGCATGAAAAACACTTTAAACATCCTTTAGTGTCCATAGAACATCAGTTGTCTCTGCTAGGCCAGCTACAAACAGCTATAACCAGCACCCTGGAAAATGCAAGGTTCTCATGCAGCACCTGTTCCAGAAGTAGCCAGACATCAACTCGCCTTTGAAGTCTGTAAGAACGAGGCCCAGAAGAAATATACATACATGCAGAATGTATTTGTAGTTCAACTCAACTATAGCCTTCTCCTCTGACGCAGATGACAAAGTAATCTGGAAAAGCATTTATAGAATGTTTCATATCAGAACATAGTATTTTTGAGCTGTATGTTGGATAAAAATGATTTTAAAATCACAGGGTTTTTTATATTTTCTCTAAAAAAATCATTTAGTAAAGAAAAGCCCTGTAGAACAAGGCAAAATTTGCAAAATATTGCCTTTTTATGACACATGGAAAATATTCATATTAAAGCACACAGACCAAATCATTTCAGATGAGCTAATTACAGAGAGACTTTTAAATTATCTGACAAGTCACAGATGAAAGTAATACACTCTGCGTGGTTTTGGTTTTGCTCTGCTGTTTGAGGCTGTTGAGGGAAGTATTTCTGTAGATAGTGCAACAAGATAACAGCCAGTGCAAACTGACTTTTCACTTGTTGCAATTCCTTTGTATCATCTGTTAAAATAAATATGAAATAGTTATGTAACTGGAGACTGAGGCATTTGCTTGCATCTATGCTTGAAAGACCTACTGAGTACATAAGTGTTCCCTAGTCACTTAAGCGCATTTGGTTCTTAATAAGGCACTTTCTGTAACACTCACCCTTCGAAGAAGCTGGGAGGTTATTAGTCACCCTCAGATCTGTGTAAATGCATATCTGTGTTCAGATAACTGCAATTAAACATTAAAGTAATGAAGTTATTCAACAACTTATGCTAAGAGAACTCTCTCAAACAGCAATGCTTTCGTAGATAGACATTTAGAAAGAAGGTAGGAGAGACAGCTATAACAGCCAAATAAAGCAGGAATTATTTGTGTTGTAACTCATACGGAAGGAAAGAAATTTCAGCTTGCTCTCAGTAACACAACAGGCTTTGGCTATTCTTGTCCTTTGAAAGAACAGCTGCATTAGAAACCCTTCAAGATGGGAGCTGTTCAAGAATAGATGAGATAGATTTATGCCAAAAGCATTCTCTAATTATGCAGACCATTATGCATCACCAGTACATCCCTCCACATGTGCAAAAGCACTGTGTACATGGAACAGACTGGCTGTTCTGGAGTAATAACATTACTTAGCTGCTAATGAATTCAGTATAAAAAAAAGTCTCCAATTTCTGTGTAACATAGCCTCAAGAACAGCAAGGAATAATGAATGATATGCACTGCATGGGAACAGGTATAGATGTCCTTTTTATATAAAATGAAGCTCCAGGTGGGTCCAGGCTCAGGCACTAAGTTATGTGTAGTATGTAGTATGTATGCACATACATATTTTACTTCAGCAGTTTCATTGAGACAGCAATCCTCATATTGATTTATGTTTATCTGCAACCCCTTATTACAAGCACTGCATATGTTTCTAACCAAGCCTTTGGATTTCCTGAAGGGGCCTTCAGCTGTGGCAGCATTTTCCTATTTCACAGCATCACAGTATCACAGTAATGATGAGGCTAGAAAAAACCTTAAAGATCATCCAGTCCAACCTAAAACCAACCAAGTAAACCTAAGCATCTGACATGTAGATCATGCCACTCAGCACTTCATCCAGCCTAACCTTAAACACCTCCAGAGACGGTGACCCAACACCTCCATGGACAGCCCGTTCCAAAACCAGATCACTGTTTCAGTAAAAAACCTTTTCTAATGTCAAGTCTAAACCTCTCCTGATGGAGCTTAAGACTATGACCCCTTGTCCTGTCTCCAGTGTCCAGGGAGAAAAGACTGACCCCCGCCTGACTACAATCACCTTTTAGATAAACAGCAATAAGTATAAGACAGCGATACACCTCCTCTTTTCCAGGCTAAACAAACCCAGCTCCATCAGCCTCTCCTCGTAGGGCTTACCTTCCAGGCCCTTTACCCTTCTAGCTGCTCTTCTCTGGACTGGTTCCAGCACCTTGACATCCTTCCTAAACTGAGGGGCCCAGAACTGAATGCAATACTCCAGGTGCGGTCTAACCAGTGCCGAATACAGGGGGAGGATAACTTCCCTCTCCCTGCTGGCCACACCGTTCCTGATACAGGCCAGGATGCCATTAGCCCTCTTGGCCGCCTGGGCACATTGCTGACTCAGGCTAAGGTTACTGTCCACCAGTACCCCCCCNCGACCGGACCCAACACTGACCCTTGGGGGACACCACTAATAACGGGTCGCCAACTAGATGTGACACCATTAACCACCACTCTCTGGGCTCGTCCATCCAACCAGCTCCTGACCCAGCTCAGTATGTTCCTGTCAAAGCCCCTTGCTGCCATCTTAGCTAGGAGTGTATCATGGGAGACCGTGTCGGATGCCTTATTGATCATTGGAAAGCTGACATCTCTCCTTAAAATGGATGTACCTTGTCTTCCGTCCTGAAGAGTACACCAGAAGCAGGGCTTACTGTAAAACACAACAGATTTTGTACACATCCTGATCCTGCAGTCTTTAATTTCACACTTACATTTCAATTCTTGTAGCAAGTTTGGAAGAGCAGAAGCTTCCTTTACAGCAATTTTGTTGCATGGAAGGTCTATGCCCTTAGAGAACACAAGCTAAGTTATTTGATGCTTAAAAAGTAAACTAGAGATGCCACTTAGCATTATCCATAAAATTCAAGCTTACATAAGACTCAGACGGATAACCTGCTAAGCCTTTCCCATCTCTTATGAGCCACAAGAGGTAAAGCAGGATATACAAGCCATATACTCTCTAAATTAAGACCACATAGTTCTGCATACGCAAGACAGGCTGGGAAGCTCTGTACATACTCTTAGAGATTCTTGACTTAGTTATGAGGAGAAAAGAAATGCCACTTGTGCATCTTCATCACACACATGTTTTCATGTGATGTTTTCAAGGCCTAGGGGCAAGTGTTTTCATTTCAGCCAGCATATTAAAAAAATAAAAGCTAGCAAGCTTTTCTTTCATGGCTTTATTTCCCCAGGGTTGATCCTGTAAAATGGAGCTTCTTGAATTTTAAAAGAATGTATTGTGGTAGAAATACTTTCAAAGATCTATTTCAAATGAAAGATAAAAGCAACTAGCTATGAGCAGCCTTGTTCTATGTAGTATATTTTATGCTGTGAGGTCATCAAGCAAAGATAAAAATTGCTATGAATCAGCCAACTCCATTATGGTGCTTCATAACTGGAGATTAGTAAAACCCCATAGACCTGGCAAATTATGTATTGCTGCCTCAAGAATTACAGCAGGGAAATCATGCCTAACCTGTCTGGTTTTGAACACACCCTGAAATATTCTGGGTTCTTATAAGCAAAACACATTGAGGTTCTGGGAATACTTCAAGATTTAGATCAGTATAGAAACAAAATCAACTTAATTCTTCATGCTTCAGAAAATACTTTCAGAGGCCATACGTGTCTCTCTACAATATTCCCTTTCACACTTACTTAAATACTTCTGCTATTCTTTCTCTTGTCCACTTTTCAGAAATTCTTTATTTGTTGGTCCTTTCCCTTTCATTTCTTTGAAGATGTTCTTTCAAAAATACAGGAACTGAGAAAAAGATCTCTTCACTGCCCTCTTTTCCCAATGCTTTTTGAACCTAATTAGGATGAGCTTTGTAGTTAATGGCTGTATATTTCAGGTGCAGGTCTATACCGAAGTTTAAGTCTCCTAAATTCTTAGGTCAGTTCCAAAGTAAATCACTCAATTGTAAACGTAAATGTGGAAAAGAGCTGATTCACATTGAAGTTTCATTAATAGAGGACAGAGAACCCACACTGGAGGCCCTAGCAAGGTCACATAAATCTGGGAAATCTTAGAGTAATATAACAACCTCCTCCACAAAGAAGAAAGGGTCCTAGTTATTGGAGACTTGCTCCTGAAAGTGACTGAGGGCTCAATATGCAGAGCTGACGCTCATCACAGAGAAGTCTGCAGTCTACCTGGAGCCCAGATCAGGAATATCACTAGGATGCTCCCGAACCTGGTGAGATCAGGTAACAACTACCCACTGCTGATATTCTGGACCTGTAGGGAGGAAGCTGTGTTCCTTAGTCTGAGGGGAATGAAGAGGTACAGGGCCTTGGGACGTTTGGTAAGAGTCTGGAGCACAAACTGTGTTTTCTTCATCACTTGCACTTTGAGGTGAGGACATGGGCTGGAATAGAAGGACTCAGTCCATTAATATCTGGCTATGAGACTGGTGTTACAGGCAGGGCCTATGGGTTCTTTGATAACAACTGGTTCTATAAGACATCAAATCTTGCAGGTCCACATGGGAGAGGTTTCTCTCAGATGGGAAGAAGGGTTCTGGGGCAGGAATTGGCCTCATTCAGAGGTCTTTATACTACATTCGAAGCGGGGGTGGGATAGTTGATGGGTACACATCAGTGGGACAGAGCTCTGGTGTTATTCCTTCATCATCTTTGTTGCTCTACACTGGACACCCTCCAGCAGCTCTGTGTCCTTCTTGAACTGAGGAGCTCAGAACTGGACACTATAGAGCACACCCTAGCAAGAGAGAAGGCCCAAAATACTTAGTCTGCATGAGGTTTTCCTACAGTTTAGTTTAGCTGTACTCACACATAAGCGAGCTAGTAATAGTGCCTTATTTCCCCACTAAAGGGAAGAACTTAATGGGAATAACAGCAACAAGGAACACCTGGATGCAAAGAAGACAAAAAGGTTATCAGCATCAAAAAGCAGAACATGCTTTCTTGGTTTTGACCAAACAGGCAACACATCTAACACCAAGTTTAGTTAGAATTTGGGCCTTAGCTTTTTCTACTTTCTTTCAATTACCTTACAGTAAATCCAGGACTTTCTCACCTGTTTTGTATGATGGTCTTTTACTAGAAAAATCTGCTGTGATACACAGTACAGGAACAGTTCAATAATTCACTAACAGAGCAGCAAGCATGGCTCTTCAGCGTCCTCTCCTGACACTGAGTACACCTTGCAATCTCTACCTCTAAGGGGTAGTTTGAAAGAGAGGAAGCATCTAGCTAAAATTAAGGGACTCTGGCATAAGGTTTTAATTTCAAGATCTATTCCAAGAGAACTTCTACATGTTTTTCCTCTTCATCAGCTTCTCTACTGTGCTTTGTGTTACCTGGATTGCTGTTACATGATACCAATCAGATATAGCAAAAGCATTGTGATTTCCATCTGTGATTGAAGAACACTGAATTGAACATCTTATGCCACATCTAGGCACACAAGAGGGGATATCATAAAAATGAGGGAAGGCACTAAAACCAGTTACAGCTGTACTTCTACGACAGTGAACCTCCAGCTGTATTTTTTAAAGTGAAAGGAAATTGGTCCATTTATCAAATTCAGAATGAAAGCTTGCTTACAGCAATACAGAGGAGAACCAGAAGCTGTTACAAGTGACAGATGCCTTTAAAAAAACCCAGAAAACAGAACGGCAGGAGAGCAGACTGCCACTGCACACTGAGCCAGAAGCGAAAGAGAGCCTTATGCACTCTCTAGTTTTTTTATGGTGTCATGGAGAGGATATCTGACCCATGTGAGAGGAGTTGTGTGATATCAAAGGGGTCACAGGCCAACTCACAACAGGAGAAAAAGAAAAATCTCTGGAAAATATTAACCCTAAGTAAAACAAGAGCTTGCCCTGCTAACAGGCTACTAGAGCTCTAGAAATAAAAGGCAACACTGGAAGATTGTAGGAGGTGCTGAAACATCGGTTTTGAAATTTTATTACAAAAATATATCTGCAAACATACAAAATTTTGGATGAAAAAAATGCTCATTCTTAAACATTTATGCAATAACTTAATAACTGCAAACATACATAGGTGCTATAAAATCCATGTCATACCAAAAACGTCAATGATGCACTATCTACATTTACTGACTTAGAATTATTCTCATTCGGGTTTCCAGAAATCTTTCCTGAAGCCCCCCCTTCCCCATGACCTTCATATGGAAAGAACATGCAAACGGGAACAATTGGTGCATCCACAAAAGTAATAAATCTCAGAAATTACTAAAAGCACAGAAGGTAGATAAAACCCCGTAACTAACCATAAGCCCATATACTGAACAGATAAAAATAAATACACCGCCAAATTTGAGATACTGCAATTTTCCAACTTGAAGTGAAAGGAAGATATTGCATCTTAACATTTTTGTAACGTTGCCAGACAAGACTGAGGTGAGACATATTGCACACGTTCCTCCTGTTAAGGTATGATGTACAAAGCAACCAAATACCTGGCAAAAAGCAGTCTGATTTGTTTCAAATGCTTTTAACGAGAAATCCCAAATTAAAGCATTTTCAAAAACATTCTAGAAATTTTATCTGTGAGCACACATGATGTAACAGCTTTCAGAAATATACCAAATTAGGCAATTCAGAATTGCAAGCAAAAGTGAGATGCATCCAGCAGCAAGTGTTTAAGTATTATTTATACACAGAATTAAATACTTCATATGAATCACAATGAATCACTGAAATTATTACACTTTATCCAATTATTCTGCAAGTCTTGTTTGATTCGGAAAGATATACTGCTTCTAAGTTAATAGCTGTTAGGCACCTTTCATAGAAACTTTGCATTAGCAAAAAGCAGCAGACAATGTCTAACTACAAAACTGAGAATTCTGATTTTCCTGAACAATTTGGCGGCCACAGGTTTAAAGATGTTTTGCATTAGGTTTGTTTTTGTGGGGTTTTATTTTGTTTTGAGTGACTTAACACTAGCCACATTTAGATAATGCAATTAACGTGGGAAACATGGTCTAAATTAGTAATTTTTTTACTTCTCAGAACTAACAGGTAAAACCCCATTAAGCCAGTATTTTTACAAACGATCCTTAAAAACCCAAAAAACTCAAAAAATGATCACAATAATTTCCTCTTATGATTCACGGTAACTTGCTACACACTAGTTCCCTTCACATGGGTAACATGAATCAAGCACTTCAACAAGCTGGTAATTACAGATTTATACAAAAAGTTAAAATAATTAAGAGGAAAAGAAGGCGTTAAGTAAAATAGTCCACATCTAAAAAAATAATTTTACAGTATAGTTGAGCTTGTGTCTGACAGTGTAACTTCTCACTGAAGTGGTTTGTCTGCTAAATTCACTGCCCTCAAACTTGGCATCTGTCTCTGCCCTGCACTGGATGACACTTAGGTTGGTTTCAGCATCTGCTGGCTACATGCAGAGAGGTCAAAACAAACTTGCAGGTGCCCAGGACAAACAGGTTTGCCTGCGGTAAAAATGCCTGCCTAGTAACTATGATTTCAACTCCGATTTACTTCCAGTTAATTCTGAAAGTTGGGGGGGCAGGGGGGAAGTAAAACAATAATGTATTGCTGCAAGTACACTACAAAACCCAAATGAAGTTAAGGATCTACCAGCTGTTTCTGGAGTTCTTGGACAGCTGGGAAGAAGGATATTTAAAGTAGAGCCAGTCTCTCCGAACAGCACTGGAACTCTAAATGGTATTACTTCTGTTAACTGTATCTGACAGGAGGACTCAAAATACAGCTCCTTCCTATCATCTTTATAGATCTTTGGATATTACCACACTTAGCAAATAGTTCAAATATGCACTATCAGCTTCCAATATTTTTGTTCTTGAAAACTTTGGGTTTTATCAAAGGAAGGTTTGACTGAAGTTGTCCATAAGAAGGGAGAATTTATAGACTTCCATCTTAGCTAAATCCAGATAAAAAGCAACTCTTTATTTGGTTTAGGCTATCAATTTTTGCTTCAAGAAACTGCTCATCGGTTTGACTTTTTAGTGAAGCTCTCGTAAAAAAAGTAAACCAATCAGTTTAGTCCTCAGATCTAATCTAAGTCTAATTGTTTAATGTGCATACACAGTGTTATAACTCTAGAATTTATGTAGGAAGTTCCTATCTTCCTTAACATGGCTGAGTTTATATTGCTGAAATCAAATGCTACCATTAAGTCAATATATTTATTGATCAATGTGCACATTAGCTTCTTTCCCTGAATCTTGCACATTTTTGCAACAAAATACAGTATATTTTAACTGGCAACACTGAACTCAAAGGCTGAGAAGAGCTTTTCAGGAGACAGGTAGTGCTAAACAAATACATTTTCCACTAAAAAGCTATGAAAAAGCCTAAAATAGATGCAGTACATAAAACTGTAAATATTTGCTCTATCTAAAACATACCAATTTGTGAACAAGTCACAATTAAAGCTCAATTACTAGTTTCCAATGAAATGACCATGCACTTTGACTACATCAAGATTAACTAATCCTCAGGTTATATACATATACATGTATGTTATAAGGAGCCAAACAAGTTTTTTTCTTCTTCAATAATTCAATAGTGCTTGAAGGAAAAGAAAGAAGCAGTGCATCATAACTCACTACAGATTATCTTTTTACTCAATAACCAAAAACATTTCTACTGGAAAAGCATCCATCCTTTAAAACTACTATTGTTGGACAAAGTTGGAACCCAAACCTTTGCATGCCTTCAAAAAACAAATACAAGCCATGGGTAAGCCAACAGAGACTACAATTAGAAATTGTCTAATTTCAAATGAGAAAGTATCCAGTTAAATTTTGATACTAGTGAATTACTAATCACATATAAGAAGCGATAATATTTTAATTAGATAAACTCCAGATTATGTAGGGTGCACTAACAATCTGGGGAGAGGGTAACAGAAGCAAAGCTCATGTTTGTTCCCCATCTTCACAACTTCCAACACTGCAGTTCCAACATAACTGAGGAATGAAAACCAGCCCTGACACAGCCCATCCTTAAGCTAAAAGGGAAAGTTTTTAAACTACATTAACACCTGCTGAACAGCAACAGGGTCTTCCAGTGGTGGCTTCCTAAGTAGAAATGTAAAGCAAGAGAACTTCAACATGCAACATAATTACACTGTTGCTTAAAAAATAAATGATACAATCACCATGCATTTTGCATATTTCAAATGTTGACTTCTTAGAGAAAATGGCCTTACTCACTTGGAAAGCTATTTAATGTCAGTTATGCAAAAGCAAACTACATTAACATAATATGTAAAAGATGAATTTATGTGCTTTAGTAAGAGACTGAATGTACTGGCCAATTCACACTTTTAAAACCTCTTGTTAAAGACTTAGCTCCAAAGGCCTAGCTTCTAGAGCCACTCTGTCCCCTCACCTGCAAACTTAATCACAAGGCATTCCACCTGCCTTTTCCTAATCGGAACTAGGTTCTGAATTCTGTTTTGGTGTGGTGTAGTGTACTGTACTATGTATCTGTTGGTTTAAATACTAAGTCTGTAAATACAAGTAGGAATGAAAGCCAGAGCAAACAATTGCACATTCACTTAATGGTAATGAGAGCTCAAATGCAACTTAAGACCCACTCCCCAATAAAAACAAAGGTTTGCTGGTGATATCACAGTGAAAATCTAGATCGCTTCTGAGAACATTACTTTCGTAATTATTTAAGGAATAGTCTTTTCTAACAGGTTCAAATTCAAGATGTTGAAAACTAAACATTCTTTTACAAAAATATTAGTTTTATACACAAGGCATAATGTTTCTAAAATGTATATACTCTAAGTAGCTTCAGCTTCAATTATAGCTTAATGTTGTCTGTATTCTTGGTTAGAACTTGCAAGTAGACTTCATGAATAGTGCTGAGAAAACGGGAATCATTCTGCAGGAAAAAAACCCAAAACACAACATTAGTGAAAAACGCAAATAAAAAGCTTAATTTAATGCCATTTAAGTTGTGCATAAGAATTCCTGACAATGCTAGCTATCTGAGAGTTAAGAGAAGGGAATTATGTATAAAAGGCTTTCAGATGACCATCTAGTTTGAAGATGTAGTATAACTTCTAGAAGATCTCCATAGCAGAATTGGTGTCCTACTCAGAAGACTTTGCTGGGACTCCTATGCTGCCTGTTTTGGTCTTTATTCAGATATTCTTCTACATAAAAACGAGGACTAGAAACAAATACTCCAATCAGCTCTCTACAGTCACCACAACTATTCTTCAGAGTACTGGGAGAATCAGTGTGCTATCTCTCTAATCAGAATAAGACTTCTGGCAATTGACCTCAATTGCAAGACTTACAAGTAAGCTAGTTTAAGTCTTTAAAGAGAACCCCCCCTCCTCTACATATCAATACACAAAAACGTTATGGATAAAGTAACAACAAAGATAAATCAGGCAACCTAACTAATGATAACGTCTGCTAGTGGCTCCTTTTAACCTAACAACTTTACTGCTGGGAAGATACTGTTAGCCTTGCATTCAGGGTGTAAGATCTATTAACATCAGCATGGAAGGGGCAAGCGAATCCTGGATTAACAAAGAACAGTTTGTCATTCATTACAACTTCACCATGACATTAGAGGTCAAGAAGTTATCAGTGCATGCCTACTCCGAGAATGTCGCTTTTAAGTCAATGGAACTTTTCAGTCCCTCAGAAAATATCAGATCTAGGACTTTGCAATTTCCATTTCAAAGCTGCATACTTCAGTTAAAGATCAGGAGCAGTTCTAGATTAAGATCTAACAGTTCTAGGTAAAGACTGGGAATGGGAAACAGAAAAACATTTCTTGAGAAAGCAGAAACACAAAGATTGAAAAGCCAAACTCCCTTCCCCATACCAGGGCTTCCATCAGCGCAATTTTTAAATCGCTTGTCCACAAACTCATACAAATGTGAACAAACACATATCATATAGAGCTTTGCCCTTTCAAGTCCTCCACCTTACAACCAAAAGGAGCAAGCTGTGCCATACTCTGTGTACAGCATGGAGCCATCTACCCATTCCAACAGAAATGAACAATGCTTGCAATGTTTCAACAAGGCCAAATGGGTACTGCGCTTGGAACCCCATCCCTCAGGAATTGAGCTCTGTAAAGACAGGACCTTTATTAGGTGTATCAGTGCTTCTTGAAGCTGAGACCTACTGAGAACAGTAGGAGGTAGAGTCTGAATTTCTGTTGTTCCTAGTGTTAAGGGTGAAGTAGAATTTGCTTTATTCTCCACTTCAGTAGCTTTTGTAGCTGTGTGCTGAAAAACACTGGGAGACAGGAGGATTGAAGGCGTTACTGTAGTTGTGGCTGTAGCAAACTGTGGAGGTGCAATCTGTGAAAGAACAGAAAAATTAATAAGCATTTTGTCCAGTAAGAATGAATACTGTGACAATGGCTGGAGAGATGAACATATAAAAAAGTAAATCGCAGCCACTCTTATTCAGTCAGATATTAAAGAAAAGCTGCTCTTAATGGAGAAATGTCCATGAAGACAAATATCAGTAGTAACAGTCTTCAATACAGACTACTTCCTTCTTATATGGCTGCTGCCTTACAGAAGGTTTTGAAACAGATAAGAAAAAGATGAGTTTTTCAGCTAAGTAATCAAAGGAGCCTGTAGTTGTTTTTGCAAGTGATTCTCTGGATTTTACAGAAATGCTAGTCCTGATTCCTGTGCACCCCTCTTCTGCCACTTCTCTATCCAATATACTTGTAATTTGGCATAAACTCTTAAAGGTACTTAACATCTGATTAACTGTAATGAAAGCACTGGAGTACGCTAAAATTCTAAGTACATTTTCCCTCGCTGGGATGGAGAACAGGAATATTTTAAGGACCGTCTTCCCACCTCATTACAGAAATTCACACACTGCCTTACCACTTTCCCCTTTTAAACAAAAAACAATGTGCAAACGTATAGGGATATTATATTTGCATAACATGAATAAACATCAGCTTTGATTAACTCTGAGGTCTACTAGGAAGTGCAATTATTATTCAGTATGATAATCCACATCTTGCTTAGGCTTAGAATGACCCACATGGTCAAAAAAAGGAAAGCCCAATACAAATAAAGCAGCCGATCTCAAAAGAAACCCAGACTAGACATGATGTGTAAAAAGGTTTGATACATTAGCAGAAAGAGTTCCCCCTGGAGAACAAACCTAACCTTCAGGAGACAGAAAACCTGGAAAGCCATTTAAAGTTCATGCATATGTAATAACATCATCATCATCAGAACTAGTGAATTGATTTAGTTATAGTTTAAACTGTGAAAACAGCATGGGATTTCAGCTGAATTCAACATGTTTAAGCCAACAAGTGTATTTTACTACACAACATGAATGCGTTTCTTAAAATTCAGAAGTCCATGCAGGTGCTTTTATTTAGGTCATTATTTACTAAATGTATTATGAATATAGACTGTACAGCTTGTCTTACACAAGACCAGTAGCTAAACCAGCGTTTTACTTTAAGTAGGACTACTCTTGCTGCCTTCACAATCAGGACTGGGCATGCTACTAAAACTGCTTTTATGTAGTGCAAGCTGGACAAGAATGAGGCAATTTAACAGATTTGAAAAAGGAGTGGGTGGGCAAAGAAAAAGCAGAATTACAGACGGTATCCTGAGACGACTACATAACAAGAAGGTTACTGAAAATGACTACTGAAGACTTGTCTGAAGACTTGTCTATTATCAGTTTGGGTTATTTTTAACAGCAAGCTGAAATTTTCTATTGACATTGTTTTGAAGTGTTATTCAAAGGCAGTTCTAACAATCAATTTTGTATTTAGATCACTACAAATTGCTAACAGAAAGTTGTGTAGTAACACTTGCTTTTCTTCCTCTAGTTTCCTTTTTTTTTTTTGCTTTTCTTGGTGTCTTTTTCATAAAATACAAGTGATCTAAGGAGAACTGAAAGCAATGGTAAGGGTTGCATTTGGTGCCTCTGAGGTGCATGGGGATGGCTAATAGTCTCTGCTGCCATACAATATATAATATTAGTACTGCTTATTGGATAAAAAAACCCTGTTCAAATGGTGCAAACTCAGTGCAACAATGCAGATTCAAAAATGTGTTCTCGCCTCTGCATTAGCGTAGACAGTTACGATGCAATGTATGGCAATGTGTCCTCACAGCAGTCTACAGCATCTCTCCTTTACAGAAAGGAGTACCACTCATTTCTGCTTTAAATATGACCAGTGGGCAATGACTGTTTGAGACACCAACTGCTTACCATAGTTTTTCACCACTCACACACCTCCTTCTATAAAAAACCCAAACAACAAAACCAACACACAGTTAGGACACAGACTTAGTCACTTACTTGACTTGCTTTACACAAAGTCTTGGGCTGTGGAAATGCTTCTGATTCCTTGTGTTGTTGTACAGTCTAAGTTAAAAAGAAAGCGTAATTCACAGGTTAGCATCCACAGCTCTCTTTCCAGTGGTGGGTCTCTGCTTTTATGAAAATGCAAATTGCAACAGACTTTCAATGTAATTAGATCCATTTTGTAAACCTGATTTAATCAATTTTAAGTTGGAAAAAGAGGAAAATATTTGAATTTATGTTTTATGCATTCAGTATTACAGAAAACCTGTACAGCCATTAATAAAGCACTTCTGAAGGAAGACCACTACAGATAAAAAAAATGTAAACACTAGAACTGTGAATAAAACGAATGCTACAAAGTGAAGAGTTCAGTACCACATAATCAAATAGGTAAATTGCCAGAAAGTTTAAATTCAGGATGTTTTTTCTAGGACTTCTAGTTAATTGCCTCAAAAAGAAAAGTAAAAAAATTAAGTACTACGTTCTGTGAGAATTTCAGAAGTTTTTTAATCTTTACAAACAGTGGTCAGATATTTCTTTACTCAGATTTAAAGCAAACCCTGACTGAACTTACTATAAAATGTAAGGCAAGGCAGTAAAAAGCATGTAAAGAAGGTACTAGTAAAGCCTTGCAGCATTCTTAAAAATGCTTATTACAGTCATTTGGAATAACCCTTGGCAACACTAAACATGAGCAAACCCTGACTGAACTTGGCTTACTTGAACTGCATTGAAAAACACTCAGGGAACTGACAGTCCTTAATGACAAAAATAAAGCTAGCCTTACAAAGTGGTAACAAATCTAACTATGCAAAAGTTAAGAAGTCTCTTGCTGGTTTGAGAGTATATTTTGACTATCGAGAATTTTGTCTAATAAAAATATGTCCACACAGTGGACATGGCAGAAAGGAAAAAAAAACCAGTGTAAGACTGTCATATGAAGAGCGAATTCCTAAGGCTGTTGAGCAGATGTTGAATAAATGCAGTCAAAGGCAGCTGTGGATAAACCCAGCCAGCTTTTCTGAATGCTCAGAAAGATGTCACAGTCAGCAATCAAATCTGTACCAAGGTTTATTAGGATACAAAAGAAGAATACTGCTTAGAATCACAGAATCATTTGATGTGCAAAAGTTCTTTAAGATCACTGAATCCAATCCTTGACGTAACTCTAGAATGCACAGTTCTTCAACAGTAGATCATGGTAACTGTTCAGTGCTGTGCTTGGACCTCCTCCTCTGGCAAAATCAGTCCAAAAACATCTCAAAAAGGTAATCACTAGTAAAATAATCCTACCATGAAACAGTCACAGCCTTCCTGAAAATTTTCAGGAACAGCAGATCAGCAATAAATTCATGAGAAAGACAGTACAACGAAAACACTCCCCCTTATTAGACATTAACACAGGGAATAGCCGTTCCAAGGACAGAATCCCAAGACTTGAAAAAGGCAGAATATTCTAATATTCTAGGACAAGTATAGAATATAGAATATAGAATTCTAATATTCTAGGACAAGTATAGAATATTCTAGGACAAGTTACCGAATAAAAGAGCTTTTGATGAGATCTCTCTTCTGAGTAGAGTCATCATCATACTAATGGCAAAAAGCTAACCAAGACAGAGCTATCAAGGGTCTTGTTATAATCCAGTGGTAAGCAGATATAGCTGTAAGTAGTTTTTGTTTGGTGGTTTTTTTATTCTTGCATTATCACTGTACCCAAAATGGAAGAAGATATGACCAAAGACTGGCTTAGTCTACATGAATATTATTGTGCTGTTTTACCATCTGAAAGAGGCCTACAAAAAAAACTGGGGAGGGACTTTTTACAAGGGCTCTTCATGAGGGGTAATAGCTTCAAACTTGAAGAGAGAAGATTTGGATTAGAAATTAGGAAGAAACTCCTCACTACAAGAATGGTGAGACACTGGCACAGGTTACCCAGGTCAGACTGGATGGGGCTCAGAGCAATCTGGTCTGGTGGGAGATGTCCCTGTCTATGGCAGAGGAATTCAACTGGATGATCCGTGAGGTCTGTTTCAATCCAAACCACATTATGAATGTAAATAATAAAAAAATAAATGCAATAAACCAAAGAGAAGCCCTTGGATTAACCTCAGAGGTGGGTGCTACAGAAAGTTCCTCCCTTTGGAGAGAAAGAAGAAATCCAACAACCCAAACTCATTAATGTGTTTTCTACTGAGTTTGCCAATCATATGGCACAGCAACACCAAATGATAGAAAATAATTACTGCATGTAGTTTATTGTTATAAATGTTACAGACTAGCAGTGACATTTTCACCTCAAAATTGACTTTACTTCTTTGGCATAGACTAAGGATTCTCCTCCAAGAAATAAGAAGGCTAGGAGGTCCTTTGTAACAGATACTATGATAAAACAAACCAAGGCAGCCAATTAGATAAAATAAATTAGCTTATGATTAATTGTACTAAATAACTAACAATATCTTAATGTAGTCCACAAGTATCTCCTAGCAGAAGTGGCTCAAAGTTGGAGTACAAGACAGTCAAAACAAAATAATCAGAAACAAGAAATTGTTCTTTTTGTACCTCTGATGATAGTACAGGCTAGACTCCCACCACAGCATCAATGCTCCTAACACTGCCCAGTCTGTAACCTGTCCCTTCTCAGATAATTAGTTCTTAACAGTATTTTTCTGACACAAGTACAGATAAATTTATAACCTAACAGCACCAGCCTAAAAAAAAAGAAAAAAAAAAAGCCCCTCCTCTATGACAGGATTGTCACCAAGAGCAGATGCTAGCCATATAAAATTAATGAAATTGACTTCTTAAGTTACCAAGTCAGCACCACATAGTGGAAGTCCTTAATTATTTTTAAAAGGCCAATATATAACAGCTCATTTTCCATGGGAAAAGTAAAAACAGTCTAAAGTTGTATGGATGTAAAAACACACAAAATACCTGAAGGGGTGCGATTATCTTGCTGTTCAAGGTTGATGGCTTACTGTGAGACTCTTTGAAACTTTCTGGTGTTGCTAGTTGGCCAACCGAAGCAGAAACATTTGGTGTTAAGGAAGTTGTAGTGAGAGTCTGTTGCTGTATTTGGTCATGCTGTGGGGTCAACCTGAGTTTCTGGAGAAGATCAACACTTGTATGGGATGTATTTGAGACAGTTCCTGTATTTGTGGATGCCAAGGGTGCTATAAGCTGGCTTTGGCCAGCCATTAGAGTTTGTGGAGTGTGGTTCACTTCAGTTGGCGGCTGATTCACTAGCGGGGATATCTGCTTGGCTGCTTGCTGCATAACTTGCATTATACTGTTTTGTTTTAGGCCAGGAAGCATCTGAGCAGGGGCAGCTTCTATTGTTGAGGCTGAATTAAGAACCGGGCTTAAACAAACTGAATAGCTTGAAACGGTTTTTATGTCAGGCTGGGAAACTGAAGCTGGAGGTATTATCATCGGTGTTAAACATTCCTGTTGATTCAAAGGATTGGCACTAGTTTTAATGCTTGGACTTTCAGATTTCCCTAGTGATTGTTGTATTGCTGTTGACTGGTCGAAGGAAAAAGGCAAGAGGAAACTGTGCTGTTCTCTGGCTGAGGTGTCCGTTGGCAACTTCTCCACTCTCTCTGGACTGGGATATGGAGCTGTGACCTGTTCCTTTGGTACAGAGGTTCCGAACAGTTCCTCCAAGGTCAGATGCTTCTGCATTGACTGACATGGCTAGAAAGAAGGGCAACAGAACCTTTCAGCTTAGATATACCATGTGAGATGCACAGTGGTGTATCATAATTTCAAGAAAACTATCAAAGACAACTAGGTTAAATGCATTTAAAATACAGTTTGGATATCAAGTGCACCCTTTTTACAGGACTTTTGAAATAATTCTCATTTACAAGAAAAACCTTAAGTGTTTTTCTGCAGCTTCCTATGGACAGACTGTGTGCTCATAGTAAAGAAGGGGGAAGGTTGTGGAATCTTTCATTATGACACCTGCCATCGTCCACCAGCCCTAACTGCATGAGGCTCTTTAGAGGAAGAATATACATGCTGAACAAATTCCACACATAATTTATATAGTTGGAAATAATTAAATTGCTTAAAAGATGGGAAAGGAATAGAGAAACCTGAAGATACCCAACTGATCTACCAGTATGTGCCTAGATCATTCTTCTCATCTATTTCACCAACAATGCAATAGAGCTTACAACAGGTAAAAGAATCTCTATAAACATAAACATACACACACGTACATCCTTGAAATGTGTGTCCATTAGTCTTTCCCCAAAACATACAAACCTGGCCTACAATGCTGAAACTGTTAGAAAAATCTGATTTTAAGGCTATCATCAGCTTAATATTTTGCTGAAAATATCTCAAATATGTGTTTTCCTAAAAAGAAACAGCTATTAATGCCATTAATCTCCAAATCTACCACCCCCTTTTTGGTTTTTTTTAAGGTTGCACAGGACCAGAAGTTATGTAAAGCAGCTGGACTACAATACAACATTTTGTTCAGAAGACTGAATGGCCTGCAGCACAGTTCCAGTGTACTCTGATGGTATGTCTAAACAAAGATTCTATTTTACAATGACAACTACTGTAGTATGACATTGCCACGCCAGCTCTAATTTTACCACACAGATAACAGCAGTGAAGGTACCGCAGTTCTGGTAGCATGCAAGCAGCCTAGCAAAAATCCTTAACTTGAAATCATATTGATTTCTGCCCAGGTTACTAATCTCTGCTGCCACTGTTGTTACTAATTTTTAGTTAGCTTAAAGTCAGGCAGGCTTTTATTATTTTGCAGCTGAGACATTCTATAGTTTATAAACCTTGTTAATCACGTGGAGTATTCTTCCTACAAAGTTGTTTGTACTTTTCTCAACTGATCTTACTGTTCTGGAGACCTGTCCTTCAACTGTTAAAGTTCAGTTATGAAAAAAAACAAGCCCAACACAAAAACACAGTATTCCATCTCCTTTCAAATTCAGCTTAGCGAGCCCTTACAGAATTATTGCTTAAGTTACTCAACTTCTTTTTTTCCAGTACCTCTGCAGCTATTGTTCTAAATAGCTCACAGAATTAAAAAATATGCCATTTCCTCTGTTCTATATGTTGCTCTGAAGTGATTCTGGGGAAACAATTTACCACTATCTTAGCTTTATATTGTTTCCTTTACTAGCTGTTTGATTTCTGTTCTGCAATTCTATGTGCTGTTGGGGGGGAACTTGAGGCAATTGTGTACGTTCCACAGAGTGACCCAAAACATTCCTTCTTTTACAAGAAAGCTTCAGGCAACACTGCTGCCAAGTCTCAAGGCCAGGCATGCTGCAAGCAGAGCTGGCAGCTAGAGGCCAGGCTATGGCTTGGTGCTGATCCAAACAGAGATGCTGCTGGGGGGGGTGGAGGGGACTGTGACAGTGAATAATCCCACCCCTCATTTTAATTCATTAACTGTTACTACCCCATCTCCATAAAACAGATTCCTCCCATCCATATCCCACCTGTACTGAAATTATCATTACTACTACCAAGTCAGTGTTTTCTTGATAAATACTAAGTGCAACACACTGTTCATAGGTAGTTTCATTTTCAGACACAGTGGCTTACTGCATGAGAAACATCCCAGTACACTATGACAAGGCCTTGCAGCTCACCTCAGCAGCGCATTTTCCAAGGAGAACCACTCCAGGCTGTTCTCTGCCCACTGGGTGGCACTGCAAGCAGGCCCAAGTTATGCGTAACAGGGAATTCAGCTATTGCAGAATTTGTTTCGGTTTAAATTTATCTCTAAGATTGTATGAAGTTACAGCTTCCTTGTGCAAAACTGCCTACTAGAAAATGGAGTAAAATACTGAACTCTTGCTCCCTATTCCAGCTGATCCGGTGATGCTAGGAAGTTTTCTGTAGTAAGTTTTCCATCGTTCAGAGACAACATTTATATGAAGCAGAGGTTATTTTCCCTTTGTGCTGGACTTTAATTACAGGAGTAACACCAGGCTTCAGAATTTGTAGATATTTGGATACCTGCTCATTCAATGTCATATCTAGCACTTAACCTGAATCAGCACTCAAAGTAGTTAATTATTACTTAATTAGTACTTTTATTACACTGTCATTTGAATGGCATCCCTCCCCAATAACACTGAATTCCTGTTGTGTGTGTGTGTCGTTCCCTCCTCCAGTATTTCCCTTCCTGCAGTGAAGGAGATATACTGTAAAAATATTTTTAACACAGGAAAAAACCACTCCAACCAACATTCACCCACTCAAACAGCAAATAAACATGGAACAAAACAACACACAAACACACACTATTTTCCCATGATCAAAATATGAAGGAAACAGCCAAGCTGACCACTGTCATTACCCAAATCTTAGAAGAATTTCAATTCAAGCTGCCAAGTGTGGGTAAATAAATTTCCAGATATGCCAAAGACAATCTGGTCTTGCCAGGACTGAAGAGCTTTCCATTCATATCTAGCAATTCGCTGTTGATTCAAGTTAGCAGGACTATAGCCAGTACTTTAAAGGTAGCAGAGATAAACGTTAAGTGAATGCTTCATAGATGACAAAATAGAGTTCACGTGTGAAAGACTGCAACACATTATACAGCTAACTGATGCCATACACAGTCCAAATACACAACAGAGGTAATTATGGCTCCTCAGCAAGTCATCCTGCACATTATCACTAACTGTTTTCTTCCAGAATCCAATTTAGCCCATTCCAATATTCTTTGATATTCACAGCAGCATGCACGTAACCTCTCAGTTCAAAATACTAAGTCAAAAGACAGAATTTAAAATCCTAAAATCCCTCAAAACCACTAGCTTATTCAAAGTGGTAATACACTCAGCAGACAACAGCGCAGGCAATCTAAAGAAAGTACTATATGAAAAAAACCCCATCAAAATCACTTATTTAGTTTGGATGACACATACCTGCTCTTGTAGTTGCAATGAAGGTTTCTGCTCTGAAAGCTCTGTGCTTTCTGTTTTTGGAGGATTTGCATTTTGTTGCATTCCAGAACTTGATATAATACTTAAGTCACTGATCTGATTCTAAAAACAAACAGAACAAAAACTAAATTAACACAAATACCTGGGTTTTAAGTCTACTTTTATGCACTAGTACAATGTTTACATGGTATTTTGAAATAGAGTGTACAGAGTACTGATTTTTGTAAAACACTGTGGAATTCACTAATCTTAGGGAATAAAAATCATACAAAAGACATTTACCACCAGCTATGTATTTGTAACGCTTAGTCTTTTTTTAAAAAAAGGATAACTGGCTTCAGATTTTTTCATTAAGGTAGATTTTTTCATTGAGATAGACAATAAAATATCAACAATAAAAAGGACAGACTTTTCACATCCTGCATTAGTGTTAGCTGCTACTGGGGAAGTTTGTTACACTTCATTAAATCAAGAACCCAAACTAGAAACAATTTACAAAAAGAAGATCCTGTCTGAAATCATTCTAAGTAGTTGTCAAGAGAGCTTGGCACGGACTCATTTCCGCCAGATTCACGTACAGTTTTTGTTTGTTTTCAGAAAGTGTTTTCTGTGACCAAAGTGGAAACCAGACAAAAAAAATTACACTGCAATTGATAAGTAGTTTACGGATAGAGACAATTGTCCATTTTAATAAACATATAGAATAGCCAGAATTGGAAAGGACCTTAAAGATCACCTAGCTCCAACCCCCCCACATGGGCAGGGACACCTTCACTAGATCAGGTTACTCAGGACCCCATCTAATCTGGCCTTGAACACTTCCAGGTATGGAGCAGCCACCAATTCCTTGGGCAACCTGCTCCAGCACGTCACTACTCTCACAGGAAATAATTGTTTCCTAATGTCCAACCTAAATCTCCCCTCTTCAAGTTTGTAATCATTTCCCTTATCTACTTGCTATGCACCTGTGTAAAAAGCCCTACACTAGCTTTCTTGTAGGCCCCCTTTAGATACTGGAAAACTGCTATAAGTTTGCCTCATAGCTTTCTTTTCTCCAGGCTGAACAACCCCAACCTGTTTAGACTGTCCTTGTAGGAGTGGTGCTCCATCCCTTTGATTATTTTAGGTGCTCTCCTCTGGACATGTTCCAGGAACTCTATGCCCTTTCTATATTGAGGACTCCAGAACAGGACACAGTATTCCAGGTGGAATTCCAGAGTAGAAGGAGAGAATCGCCTCTCTTGACCGACTGTCACTGCTTCTTTTGATGCAACCCAGGTTGGCCTTCTGGGCTGCAAGTGCACACTGATGGTTCCTGTTCAACTTCTGGTCCACCAGCACACCCAAAGTCTTTCTCCTCAGGACTGTCCTCAATCCTTTTTCCTCCCAATCTCTATTCGTACATGGGATTGTCTCAACCCAGATGCAGAGCCTTGCTCTTTCCCTTGTTGAACTTCACACAGTTTGCACAACAACCCGCTTCTCAATCCTGTGAAGGTCCCTCTGGATGACCTCCTTCCTTCCATTGTATTGACCTCACCACACAATCTGGTATTGTCAGAAAACAGACTCAAGGTGCATTCAATTCCACTGTCAATGTTGCCAACAAAGATGTTAAACAGCATGGGTCCAAGTACAGACCCTTGAAGAATACTGTTTGTCGCACATCTCCACGAGACCGAGCCATGCTTCCAACTCTCTGGGTGTGACCATCCAGCCAGCTCCTTATCCGAAGAGTGGTCCATCCATCAAATCCAAATCATTCCAGTTTAGAGATCAGAATACTGTGCAGGACAGTACTGAATGCTTTGCACAGGTCCAGGTAGATGATGACTGTTGCACTGCTTTTGTCCAACAAGGCTGTGACCCCACTGTAAAAGGACACCAAGTTGGTCAGGCAAGACTTGGCCTTGGTGAAGCTGCGTTGGCTGCCACCAATTACCCCTTTATTATCTGCTTGCCTTAGCAGAGCCTTTAGGAGGATGTGCTCCATGATCTTGCAAAGCACAGAGGTGAGATTGACTGGCATATAGTTCCCTGGGTCTTCCTTTCTTCCCCTTTTCCAGTCAGTGGGAACTTTACCAGACTGCCATGACTTTTCAAATATGATGGACAGTGGCTTAGCAACTTCTTCCACCAGTTCTTTCAGGAGCTATGGGTGAATCCCATCTGATCCCACGGCCTTGTTCACCTTCAGATTCTTTAGGTCATCTTGAACCTCCTCTTTGTCTACAGTGGGGGGATATTCCCTTTCCCAGTCCTGCCTTTGGCCTCTGTAACACAGAGGGTGTGACCAGAGTCCTTGCCAGAAGACAGAGGTGAAGTAGTTATTGAGTGTCTTGGCCTTCTTTGCATCTTGGGTGACTAGCAGTCCCACTTCCTTCTGGAGTGGGTCTACGTTTTCCTTAGTCTTCCTCTTGACAAACCTACAGAAATTCTTCCTGTTGTCCTTAACCCCTCCCAGTAGATCCCATTCTCCCTGTGCTTTTGCTTTCCTAACCTATCCCCTGCTTCTCTCACTACTTCTCTATCCTTCTCCCAGGTCTTCTGTCCTTGCTTCCAATCTCTGTAAGCTTTGTTTTTATCCCTAAGTGTTTCCAGCAGTTCCTTGCTCATTCATGCCGGCCTCCTAGCACTCCCACCTACCTTCTTCTTCACTGGAATACAATGGTCCTGGGCTTGCAGGAGGTGATCCTTGAAAAAGGACTAGATTTCCTGGGTTCCCTTCTCATGCATGGCTTTGTCCCATTCCATTCTACTAAGCAGATCTTTTAAGAGACTGAAGTCTGCCCTTTTAAAAATCAAGCCCCATGAGCTTACTTTGCACTTTTCTCACTGCACTGAGGATTTGAATTCTACAGTGTCATGGTCACTGCAGCCTAGTCTCCCATTAAGCTTTGTATCATTCGCCAGCCCATCTCTGTTAGTGAATTCAAGGTCTAACTAACAAAGCTCTTTTTCTTGTTGGTTTCTCCACGATTTGGAGAAGAAAGTTCTCATCAATACACTCCAGGAACTTCCTGGAATGCTGTTGTTTTGCTGTGTTGTCCCTCCAGCAGATGTCAGGGTGGCTGAAGTCCCCCACGAGGAGCATGGCTTGAGAGCGCAATGCAGCTTTTATCTGTATAAAGAGGGCCTCTTTCACTTTGTCATCCTGGTTGGGTGGCCTGTAGCAGACCCCTGCTATAACAACCCTTGCCTCTAACCTTCCTTTAATTCTAACCCATTATAATCTATGCCAAATCCTTATCCACCTCCAGGTGAAGCCCCATGGACTCCAGCAGGTCAGTGATGTAGTGGGCGAGAGCCCCTCTTCTTTTGCCCTTCCTGTCCTTCCTAAATAGTTTGTACCCAGTCATCCCCATGCTCCACTCATGGGGACCATCCCACCACATGTCAGTGATACCAGTAATCCCATAGCCCAGAAGGCAGGCAGACACGTGTGACTCCTCTTGTTTATTTCCCATCCTTTGTGCATTGACATAGTGGCATTTGAGATGAGTCTCCTTCTTAGTAGTCTTACTGGCAGCTTATAACTACCTGTACACATGCTTTCCTGTTGGCTTATGATTCCTTTTCAGGCTCAGACCTTCCATTAGTGATTCTGGCCTCAATGTGGTGGGTGTAGGGTAAACTGAGGATCCTCTCCTCCATCCTTCCTAGTTTAAAGCCTTCCTAACAAAGTTCGCCAACCTCTTTCCCCCTTCTCTGACAGGTGGATCCCATCAGCCCTGAGCAGACCGAATTTATCAGAAAGAGCTTTATGGTTGAGGTAACCACAGCCCTGATTATGACACCACTACAACCATTTCTTGATTTTACTGATTCTGTCTGCTCTTTCCTGCCTTTTTCCTTTGATTGGTAGGATTGATGAGAACACTACCTGTACACACAAGTCTTTCACTGCTGCTTGCAGCACTCTAATCCTTCCTTATAGTTTTCACATTACCCATTTCTGTATCATTGGTGCCCACATGAAATAGTAAGAGAGGACAGTAATCAGAGTTTTGGCAATCCTAGAGTAATGCTCTTAATCCATGCCCCTAGTAAGCTGCAGAACTCTCTAGTAAGTGGGTCAGGTCTGCAAACAGGTCCCTCACTAACCCTGAGAAGAGTGTCTTCTACTGCTATTACCCTTTGCTGTTTTGTCTGGGCACTAGTTGCTATACAGGGAGCTGAGTGGGCTTCCTTCCTCTGCTCTGGCCATTTACTTTGCTTGGGTTGTTCCTTCCATTCAGTGTGCACAACTCCAAAGTGATTCTGCAAGGGCATCTCTGGTTTAGGGGGTCAGCCTACTCATCCTTTGGGATTTTGTCTTGACCAGCTTCCACTCCTCTTTTCTTTGTCCATTTTTCTCCTTTCTGTGTTGATGGCCAGAGCTATTTGCTCCCTCTCTGCCTCCCCAAAGTCCCTGAGCTTTATCATTGCCCCCTGCAGGTCCTCCACTTGTTTACACTTTTTGCATGCAGGACTGACATCAGTCCCTGCCCTGCAGGAGAGCTCTATGCATTTCCCACAACAGCTACCTCTCAATTCCTTATCTCTGTCTGGGTAGAGGCATTGGTCACCACCGGGGTGGGTGGTGTGGACCCCCCAGCCAGAGGTGCAGTTCTTCACCGAGTGCTATCATTTCTCTAGAATTTCACTAGTGACTGATGGCACAGAAAATCGCCAATGACCTCCAGGCACGTGAGCACTGCCCTCACTGCATGCCTGCTCTGCTTGCCCTCCCAGCACAAACTCCCACACCATGCCCTGCTTGCCCTATCCTGAGTCACAGGAGTTCCCTGAGGGCGACTCTTACAGGCAGGAGAGGCGGACTAAAACCCAGCCCTAGCTAGAGCGACTGGCTCCTCTTCTATCACTCCTCATTCCTCGTGTCCCTCTGCGAGAGGGAAACCTTTAGAAAGGGAGAGCAAGCAAAAAACCCCAAATGCCATAAACCAGAAAGGGAAACCCTGTTAGCCAAGATCAACTGCTCCATTGCAGAATGAGTGTGCTTCGAAGCTGCTTCATTGGCCAAGTGATGAACAGACAAACCCAGAAACTGGATTACAGTTAAAATCACCAGTACAAAACCCCAAGCTGGAGAACAGTCTAGATTTTAACTGTAAACTGCACCTTACCCAAATACCTTAGCCACATTAGCACAACACACCACACCACGAGTGATCTGGTCATTTACCTTACCCAGCAGCAAAACAAGGTGAAAACCCATCCAAGCCTTATTAGTATTTTGTTTTCAATTTCTAATTGAAAGTAATAAATATGAAATCAAAGCTATATACTAATGATTTAGGGACAGAGGTGGGAAGCAATGTTTTCCATCTTTCTGACTTTTAAACACTAACTTGCAAGTTAAAACTGTGCCTGAAATAGTGCATGCCTTGTGGTTACAAAATAAGACAAAGCATAGTTTTCTTTCCACAGGAGGATGAGATGTGGTGTGTTTCCATGCTCATCCTGCGATACACACACAAAACACCACACTATAAAAAGCGTCCATTCACTTAGTTAAAAAAAATATTAAAACAAACCTCAGATTTCATTCATTTTCACATATGGACTTTATGTAGCAAGTACTTGAAGGATTAAGCTGATTTGGAATCCTAGATTAAATCACTCAGACCTTCATAAATCTCTTTTTCACTCTCTGCCCCCTTCTCATGCTGACATTCTACCAATCTCATGTGGACTGCACACAAGGATTACTGTATGATCCATGTGGAATGTACTGGGCAGATAAGTACTTTATGCTCCTAAACACAAATTCATAGTTACTGAGTGACACAAATTAATATATGTGTGTGTGTGTATACAACACAACTAAGACAGGAGAGGCCTCTGTCTCTTCAGAAGCCATCTTCAAAACAAGCTGGTTACCTAATCATGGTAACACTGATATACCCTGGCTACAAGGAGTTCTAACATTTATATGCCAGAGATTTGTTGCTATAGCTGAGGTGCTGAATGGAACATTCTCCAAAGAAGTTTCCTTGACATGTGCCTGACATTGCTTATTCTGTTTATCTGGCAACTTCAACACAACTACAATCACGGCAAATTATGGGATTATCTTCAAATTCAGTTCACATACACACACATGCACAAAAGGGAAATAGTTATTCTATTTTCACTAGTGTTCTAAATGCATCAAGAAAAACAGAACACTACTAGCAAATTAAGATCAAGATGACAGCCCCCAGTTACACTTTAACTCTACTGTGTATTTCCTTGTGCTCCAGGCACCACAGACATTGACTGTCCACCACAAAATGTGCATAAAAATAATTGGTTTTGTCAGTATTTTACTTGTCTACAGAGCTTTATCCATCATGCTTAGGAGTTTTTTTTCTAGCAAGAACAGTATTCTCACATTAAAAAAATCGGAGAATAAGAGAAGCTGGAATATCCAACCAGTTTTAAAAAGCCATCTGTTGGAAATGCTTATTATTCAATACTACAAGGACAAAGAGGGAGAAAGGCTTCATTACACTCTTTTAAGGGTGCTACCAAACCAGTGAGTTGTTGAGGTATGTATGTTTTCTGTTTTGGGGTGGTTTTGTTTTGTTCCCCCCCGCCCGATCCACCTCCACTGATACAACATTGAGAGAAGAGTCATTCAGGTTTTGACGCTTTGTTCTGTGCTCCTAGTAAAGCTGCTGCTTCCACAATGCCAGCTCTTACAAAGATATAATCTCCCCAAGCAGTACTGATGTTAGAGAATCAGAATTTCCCCCTCCCCCAATGTCTATTTCAAGCATTGGAAAACCACACAGACTTTCAGAAACTAGTATCCAGCCTTGGGCAAATACATCGTACATTTTATCTGTGTCATGGTTTGAGGCTGGGCTGGCCACTAGACAAATAACAGACACTTTATCCTTCTTGGGGAAGGAAAGGGGTAACAGAAAGGGAGTAAGAGACTTCTAGAATAGAAAATTGTTTGGTATCAGTTGCATCACTGATGCTATGGGCAGATACTCAGCTGCAGATGGGAACCTAAATTCAGTAGCTGGATTCTGTAACCTTACTCAGGAATACATGGATTAAGATTGAAGGCAGAACAGAAAGAATACTCCTAGGATACTGGTCATTGAAGAAGAGAGCTCAAACCCTCAGCTTGACTATAATGTACCAATTATAATGTCTATGGGTTGGAATACCTTGTTGGTCATTCAGGTTCACCTGTCTTGCAGGTGCAGGCTCTGACGTACTGTGCTCCCAGTGTTGCCCAGAAGATTGAGCAGCGCCCTTAATTCTCACAAAACAAAGTATAACTCCGCAACAGACTGCCCAGAGAGGTTGTGGATGTCCCCTCCTTGGGGATGTTCAAGGCCAAGCTGGATGAGGTCTTGAGCAATCAAATCTAGTTGAGAGCAGTTCCTGCACATGGTAGTGAGGTTGGCGTACATGATCTCTAAGGCCCCTCCCAATGTAAACCATTCTATGATAAGCAAGAGCTTTTCTGCATACCAACCCTCGGTAGTAACTGTAAACATTGAGCATTAGCACTTGTAGAACCAGACACTGTTCACACAAACATGCCCTTAGAAAGTGCAGGTACCTAGAAGAAACTGAGCTGAAAAGTAAAATCACTGAACAGAATTAGTTCTGGGCAGCTAGTCACGTTCACTTACCCTCAACTAATGTCAGAAAAGTACAAGTTATATTAGCTTATACAAGCCTTAATTCATGTATTCCTTATTTTCTCCTTGTTCCACATTGTACTGTAACAACCTAGAATCCTATGAAGACTCGTATTCCAAGTACTTGAAGGAAGTCTACTGTAACCTACTGCACAAGCAACTTCAAGAAGGAATAAAGCACTCTACTGATGGCCAAACTCTTCTATCACCAGTACAGCAACCAAAAAAAAAAAAAAAAGTACCACAGCTCCACAATTTTACATTCATACATTGCTTTACTACTGTACATTCTTATCACTGGGAAGAGGCAAGTTCAGAATTTTTGCTTCCTTTTGTAGATCTTCCACATATTACCCATACATTTGTCCTGCACACATGAATTCAGTCTTCATGACTACATAAAGTAATTCTTTCCCAAGAGAACCAATATCCTTCTTTACTAGGTAAACTTGTGAATTTAGCACTGGCAAAAAGGTACCAGTCTTGCCCTTCTGAAATAAATTCATTTGTTAAAAGGCTAGACACAGAGTAGACAGGACAGAAATAGTAAACTGTGAAGCAGGACAAGGGAACAGAATTGCTATACTTATACTACAGCTATAAAAAAAATGTGCTTCATAGAGTACACAACTCCTAGAATCATAATGTGCTGAATGACTAAACCTCTAATACACCACAGGACTTCTGAGACATAAAAGAGACATATGATGTCTATTCTCAGTGATGAAATTTTGTCACAGCAGTAGAAATTGTAAAATGGGTATATCAAGCTACATTTCAAGTTGGATCACACAACCTATACTCAACCTATCTTGACTGAAATCAGACACTGTTTCCTAGTGTAGCACACTTGAGGGAGGGAACAAGACAAGTCTAAAGTGTTTAAAAACTAGTTTCCAGATAGATAGGCTTTCTTAAAAACTAAGAATAATGAAAAAGAATGAAAAAGAGCTGCCTGCTAAGGAAATAACTACAGAAAGAAAATAACTGGATTTGTGCAACATGCAAATCCCACACTACTTTAAAACATGAATTCCCCCCCCCCCAATACTCATTCTAAGTCACTGTACATCTGTGCTCGTACCACAGACATTAGACAGCTCACAGGTTATCTGTTATATTATTCAACTCATCAAAGCTTTTTATTGTGCAGCTCAATTAGTGCTTTTGAATCATAGCAAATCATGAATCATAGCAGATCTCCTCCACTGTCTTTCAGTACAGGGGAAAAAATTAAAAAAAATCCAAGTGTCAGCCACGAGAGAAAATGATTACAATAATGAAACCTTGAGATCACAAAACCAGAGGTTCTTCTATAGTATTACATATATAACTATTTCTTCACATTTCTTTTGATAATGATTCCACATGTTGTGAGACAACAGAGGAATATCAAGATTAAGCAGTGTGTGCATCTGTTATAGTATATAGGTGCTTGCATCTCCAGCTATGTGATTTTACAATTGTACTTTTCTCTGCAGCAGAAGGTAGCAATTCAAACATAAGAATATACTGAAATACAGATTAGGTGCACTGCTTTGCAGTCTTGGGTTCGGGTGTACTGCACAGGAAAATTTAACACGTAAGAATTATTTTCTATCATCTCTGTCTATGAAATCACAGGACACAGTGTTTCAATACATCTCATATGATGTCCTAAGTTCCTTATTCAGAAGTAGAATTAGTGTTTTTATTTGTTCATAAAGTTCAGGGAAAAAAAAAACACAAAAGAATGAAGAAAAGCATTTCCTTACTCGTTCATATTCATCCTTGGCTTTACTAAGCATTTCCAGGATGTCAATGGGTCTGTTTTCATTGCAGCCATTGGTCCTGCTGGGACTTTTTCTGTCCTGGGAGACTTGTTGTGACCTCTGGGCTTCTTGTTCCACTACTCTGTAACAAGAAAGAAGAAACAAATTTTTAAGTGTAGCAAAAAGCAGTGTAGAATCATAGAAACATTAGCCATTGGAAGGGACCTTGAAAGATGATCCAGTCCAATCCCCCTGCCACAGCGGGATCACTTAGACCACACTGCACAGGAACACATCCAGGTGGGTCTGGAACGTCTCCAGAAAAGGAGACTCCACAACCTCCCTGGGCAGCCTGTTGCAGTACTCTGGTAGCCTCACTGGGAAGCTCCTTCTGATATTTATATGGAACCTCCTCTGCTGCAGCTTCTACCCACTGCCCCTTGTCCTATCACCAGATGACCTTGAGGCAACATATTAATAGTTTTATTCAGGCAGAACAAAACTAGTTGACCAAAAATTACACAAGTATAAAACATAGCAAATGGAAACAAGTGACCAACGTTCTGTACACTATTTCTGATGCACACAGCACTGTTGCATCTTTCATAAAATTTGCCTAAACACAGCATAAGACTCATATTTAAACTTTGTTGTAAAAAAGTAGGTAGACAAATAAGTTACACAAAATGCACATGCATTATACTGCAGACAGTAATATTCTTTTTTTCTTTCTCCTTACTTCCAATTACGCAATTTCTCTATATTCAGAACGATGCCTACCATCCTACAAAAAAACAAACACAGTGGGAAAGAAGAGTTGGCTTATACCAGATGTTTCTGAAGTCAGCCTGCAAGGAGGCTTAGAGCAAGTTACTCCTCACTCTTCCACTTAAGGCTCTGAAAAGAAGAGCAATTGTTTTTCTTCTGTAGCTGCCCTGTAATCATCCCAGTTACCTGCAGCAATATGGCTTTTCCTTGGGCCTTTAGTGCCTACTGTTCATTCACCATGTCTACTCTGGACCTACCTGCCTCAAGTATCAAAAACCTTCAGTTTAGAAGATGCATAATGATGCATACCTGATGTATTTCATTAATAAAAGGCAGCATATACTTCTACCTCTAATCCATGAGCAATTCACAAGATACACATGACTGTGCAATGCATTAAAGCTTATCCTCTTGAAATAAACACACATGAGCTTGTAATCCCTTCTTTCTTAAGCCTGCATTCATCAAATATGTTAAGAAAAAAGCACTGTAAACAGGACAGAACTCTGTAGCTGGCACATCACTTGAGACCTCTCATGTGTGGAACTGATGGCTGATGAGGGAGCCAAGAGGAATCATCACAACAACAACACAAAGTGTCAGTCATTTCAGCCTCCAGTGTCATTGGGTCAGTTAAGATTCAGGTCAAACTCTGGATTTTACAGATTGTAGAGGAAGCAAGATAGTTACACGCAACCATGACTTGCCCTGTATGAGGAAAAAATAACTTAGTTCTTCAAAGTTTCTTCCCAGTTTTATAGCAATCAAGTCTTTTTACTTCATTAGAGTTTAGCTGTGTTTACTTGAAGAAAGGTTAGATTTGGCTTTTAACAATTCAGTGTTGCTTTCAAAATTACTTCAAAAATTTTCAGTACTTCCAGCTGCTTACTTAACCAGCTTCCCATTATTAGTACAGCTTTCTATGTAAGCAAGCACTCACCTGCAAATGGAACGGACATCAGGGAGGCCAATCTACACTCTGACAGTTTCTAAGAACTGCAGCATGTGCTTGTTTGGGTGAAGCAGCTTAAAGCTGTACAAATGTTTCTATGGCGACACTCTGATAGAACATCTTGTTTTAGTACCCCACACAATCATACACTCCTGACTTGGGACCTCGCTGAACTGAACTTCAAAACTAGGGATAAGAAAGGGCAAGGTAAGAGAACCAGAATGCTTCACTGAGATTTTAAGTATCATCATAATTTGAATCAGAGAAAATAAATACTTCAGTTAAAGCAACAGTTCTGGATAGCTGAAGTCATGCATGCCCTGCCTGATAAGTAAAGCAAAGACGTTTTAGTCTTAAGCCTCTTCTGCTCTTAACTAGTTGTTCCCAAGGTTTCAACAAAACATCCCTCCATTAAAGTAGTATTAATTGATCTCACAGCAAGTATCTTTAAAATATCTACAAGAATTAATGGTTTTGGATTTTGAAGTGTTTGGTCACCTTTTTAGAGTTCGCTTTTTCTTTAAGAATAGTGAATGAACTTCTCACATAGGTAATTGTCTAACAGTTCTTCACCTTCTGTTGTGCCCAAGTTACAGTCAAACGACAGTCACAGGATAAAAGTGAAACAGTATACCTCAAAACTTTCTGAGATACTCTCCCAGTCTTACCTTGCTGCCTGTTATCTCAAAAGCTAGTTTGGGTCTGACTGTTGAAACAGAATAAAACCAGCTTAAAACTAACCTAAAAATAAAATAAAAATTCCTACAAATTTTCATGTCAGAATGCAACAGTTTCCCAAAGATTTTTAAACCCCTAGTTTCTGTCCTGCTTCTTTAGGAAGCTCATCCTTCACGATCATCTTGACTTGACAGAAAGTAATTCTAGTAAAAGTTAGGAGTTTGATGACTCCCATAATTTTGTTTTTATCTCAGAAAATTTTTGATTTCTTTTTAAAAAAAAGAGTTCTGTAACTTGAATACCTTTGGTGGGGGAAAAAAAGATCAGCTGATGCAAATCTGTACACTGAGCATGCTCTGTGTGCAACCCAGGATTAAATCTTTTTTAAGCAAGGCCTGCTGTTTCTTTCTGTTATATCAGATAGTGGAAGAGACATGCATTCCTTAGGGGACATGGTAGCTGTTGTGACAATTTAAGATTATCTATGGTTACAGCATTGAAAATATACTGGGCACAACAGTGTCTCACAGGAGTGGGGGCGGGGGGGGGGGGNAAGTCTGTGATTACAAAGCCTACAAACACTGATTTACTTTTCTTTCGAAAGATAAGCCACCAAAATATAAATGGATGGGCTGCAATCTTGTTAACTCAGTCTGGCACAATAAGGTCAAGCCAAACAGCAGGAAAGAGAATGCAGATCTCCTTGAAACCTTTTATGGTTATGTTTTTGAAGCTCTGAGGTACTACAAAGGCAGTACTCTTTGCAATCAGTGATTTGAAAATCCCTACTTATACACAAAAGTGCAAATCGTATTTCCACTGAAGACAAAGAACCATGGAACAAAATTAGTACTCTCAAAAGACAATGCAAATATTTATTTCAAAATACACTGAACTAAGCCTGATGGAGCCTACTATTGTGTGCTGAAATGAAGCTTTCCTTCTCTAAGATTCTATTTTATATTTTTTAAAGAATATATTGTTTTCTTAAATAAATTTTTCATCCCAGGATGAATAATTTCTGCAGTTTCAGCCTCCTTTGTATGGAGAAGCAACAGAAGTATCAGAATTGTTAATTTTCTTCCAACTGCCTTCTACATATTTTGGGGAGAGAAAGCTTGATTCTTGTGGAAACAGATGTCAGTAAAATCATATCAATCTGTTGTCCGTCATTCTATCACAAAAGCCTCAGAAGTGCAGCTTCTCCTTCCTATAGTAATGTGCAACTTGAATGCCTTCATTTTCCCTTACACAAAACTCAAGATATTCAAGCTATAGGGCACATGGTACCAAGTGAAGTGTCATTCTATGGCGCTTTTTCAACAAATACAAGTAAAATAATCTCAATAAATACCTTTCTCGATACAGAAATGGAGTCTGCCAATAAACAATTCTACAGGAAAAAAAAAGCTAGAAGCATTCAGATGTTCCACAATCTAACAATGAAAATTACTTTAGGATAAAAAGCATTTTAGGATGAAAGATTTCACTCACAGTATATAGGGTAGCAAAGATGACTTACACCTCTTTTGACCAAGTTCATGGCAGCAAAGACTAAAAATCATAAAGTGAGGTAATAGATTTTATTGAGCTGTGTAAGTGGATATTGGCAGAATACAGCATCTCTTAATGTACAAGTGATTTCCTTTATTTGCAATGCACCTCACCTGAAGACGCAGGAAGGTGCAAGAACACCCTTCAACCATGTTTTGATGACTTTAAGCCACAATGCTAACTTAACCAGTTCCAGCCTTCTCTGACCTCTGTTGTTCAAACTTGTGCACTCAGCGTGAAGTCCTTATCTGTTGCAGTGTGCATTCACAGCACAGAAATAACTGCACTGCCATAGTAACAACAACTTAAACCAGTAAGACCACGTTACTGTAAACCCAGTCTTTTAGTATTTCTTTAAACTGAGTTCGCTTCAAAAATTTTGCTGCTGCATGGCATTTATAGCAGCCCTTAGAACTATAAAATAAAAGCAAGTGATGTGGAAACTTTATAAACTTCATCTCCAAAGGAAGCAGGGAGAATAAAATAAAACCTCAAAACACAATCCAGAAATTAGCAACAACCAGCTCCTATTATTTCAGTTTTGCTTATTCTCCTAGCATGACTTTAGTTGTGTGAGGTTCTACCTGCTTCTCCCATGATTCTCCAATCCCTTTATTTTCAGCAGGAATAATACCCAAGCCTTAACAAACCCCAAACATCACAAATCCAAACAAAAACCAGCCCACCACCAGAACAGGGAAGCAACCAAAAAAGCATCATCATCATTTATTTGATTACACTTTTTGCATCAGACGATATTTTGCCAGCATCCCTACACAAAATTAATACAATAAATAGTGTTTTTATTCGCTTTATTTGGAGAATGCCAACACTTAAACTGGCATGTTGAGTAGTTAACTGAAAATTTTAATGTTGTACCTGTAAAAAAGTTATTACAATTGTTAGTTACTAGGAAACCTGGTACCAGGATGTATTTTTGAGTGAGAAACAGACAAAATAAATTTAATATGCTTTTTCCTGCATTACATAACAGAATAATAAGACCACAGTACTTACTTAGCCATGAGTTTTGCTATTCGATGGCAGTCGTTCTTGTCGTAAAACCAGATACTGTAAATTGACACTTGAAAATTAAAAAAAAAAAAATCAAGTATAAGACAAATATTTAGAAAAAGAATCAACAGGACAAAAAGCCAGTAGTCCATTAGGCCTGCAACATATGAATTACCATCAATTTCCACTCAATATATGTGTGACTACATACAAAATAATTTGAAATAGCACATGCGCAAGCACAAATACAACTTCAGTCAGATTAAATGCAAGGGCTGCAACACGTTGATACTGCTTGTAAATAAAAGTAACAGGAAAATGACGTTTTAACTACTAGATGCCTTCTCATTACAGTTGCAGCCTTCTGTTTTGATTAGCGACATTACCACTTAAGATAAAGAACATCCTTTTTTAAAAATCAGAACAAAACCAACCCACCACTCATTTTTAAATTTGTCAACTTTTGAAGCTCAAGAAAAAGATTAACACTTGAATTAGAGTATGACACTTTACTCAGAGGCTCTATGGAAAGTTCCCTCTCCAGATTATTTTCATAAGAGAAATAACCATCTAGGAAGGAAGCAGTACCAAAGCTCAAACTGCACTGTCATATTCATGGAGACTCATACTGAACCCTTGTTTTTGAAGGTATTAAAAACACAGCAAAAGGGTTCCAGCTCAGCAAAACATTAAGCTCCACTGTGGCTTTCAGAATAAGTAAAATTGTGTTTCAAGATGGTGGGAGTACACCCTGGTCACTAAGATGAACAATATTTTATCAGAGGAGAAAGTGTTAGCAGCGCCACATACAAATTATTTTTTATCAGGAATTCAACTTCAAAGAGGTCAATTGTACCTGCACACATCTAACTCAACTCTGTTGTTTATGAAATATTAATATTTACAATACAGAATCATAGAACTGTTTAGGTTGGAAAAGAAGAACAACTATTAACCTAACTGTAGCAAGCCCTTTGCTAAACCACTTCCCTAGGCTTCAAATCTACACGATCTTAAAAGCATCCAATTCCAGTGCCTGATGACCTTTTTAATGAAGCAGCTCTTCCTAATGTCTAATCTAAGCACCCCCTGACACAACTTGAGACCATTTCTTCTTTTCCTATCCCTTGTTATTTGTGGGAAGAGACCAACACCCACCTCTTTACAAATTCCTTTCAGGCAGTTGTAGACAGCAATAAGGTCTCCCTCTCAACTGCTTCCTCCTCTTCAGACTAAACAGCCCCACTTCCTTCAGCTGCTGCTCATAAGGTCTATTCTCCAGACCCTTCCTCAGTCTGGTTGCCCTTTCATGGACTTGGTCCAGCACCACAACATCTTTTGAGATGCCCAAAACTAAACACAGCACTTGAGGTGTGGCCTCATCAGTGCCATATACAGTGGGATGATCACTTCTCTTAGTGTTGCTGGCCTAGTCCCCCATTCAGCTCCCTTGCCCCAGCAGTATGGGTATGTGTCACAACTGTACTACTGTTTTTTATGTATTTCGTATATGTGTGCAACTTTTTCTGCGAACATTCTTTCATTAAAACCAGAGGTAGTAGTTGCCAGTTATTTTCAAATCTGTGATCATTTCAATATAAACATCAGCTGAATGTCCATAACTAATAGTACATCTTTCTACTGCAGTTCTTTTAAGACTTTCATCTAGCACAAGTCCATTGACCGATTTGTCCATCTAATTCAATACTTTACAGTTTGTAATCATCATCATCATCATCTTTCAGTTGGATTCACACTACTACATTTTGACACAAAGTTGTAAGTAGCCCATGTCATGTATCAGATAATAGAATCATAGAATGTATTGGGTTGGAAGGGACCTCTAAAGGTCATCTAGTCCAATCCCTCTACAACAAGCATGGACATCTCTAACTAGAATGGATTGCTCAGAGCCCCATCAAGCCTGACCTTGAATGTTTCTCTCTCAGCAACCTCTTCCAGGGATCCACCACCCTCAGATTAAAGAACGTTCTCCTAATGTCAAACCTAAATCTACTCTTTTCCAACTTAAAACCATGATCCCTCATCCTATTGTTACATGCCCTACTGAATAGCTCCTCCTCAGTCTTCTGATAGACTCCTTTCAGGGACTGGAAGGTCACTATAATCTCCCCCTGAAGCCTTTTCCTCAGGCCAAACATCCCCAACTCTCTCACCCTGTCTTTAGAATAGAGGTGCTCCAGCCCTTAGATCATTTCATGGCCTCTGCTGGATATGCTCCAACAGGTCTACATCATTCTTGTGCTGGAGGCAGTACTCTAGGTGAGGTCTCACCAGAGCAGAGGTGCAGAATCACCTCTCTTGATCTGCTAGCCATACTACTTTTGATGCAGCCCAGGATGTGGTTGACCTTCTGGGCTGCAGTTGCACATTGGTGGTTCACATCTAGCTTTTCATCTGCTAGTACCCCCAGGTCTTTTGGTCTTTTTCCACAGGGCTACTCTCTAGTAGTTGTTCCCTCAGCCTATAGCTGCCCTGGCCAAGGGGTAGAACCCTGCATTTGGCTTTGTTGAGCCTCATGAGGTTCACCTGGGCCCACTTCTCCAGGTCATTCTGGATGGCATCTCATCCCTCTGGTTTGTCAACCAAATCACCCAGCTTGATGTCATCACCAAATCTGCTGAAGGTGTATTAAATGTCACTAAACAACACTGGTCCCAGTACGAAGCCCTGAGGGACTCCACTTACCACCTTTTTCCATCCAGACATTGAACCACTGACCACCACTGTCTGGATACAACCATCCAGCCAATTCCTTATCCACTGAACAGTCTACCCACGAAATCTGTATCTCTCCAACTTAAAGGATGTTGTGTGGGACTGTGTCAAAGGCCTTGCAGAAGTCCCGAGAGATGACAACTGTTGCTCTTCCCTTGTCCGCTAACACAGACACTCCATTGTGGAAAGATACCAGGCTGGTCAGGCAGGACTCATAGAATCTTCAGGGAAGATTCTATGATTTGCCCCTACTAAAGCCGTGCTAGCTCTCTTGAAACATCTCCCTGTCTTTCATGTGCCTTAGCATGTCTTCCAGAAGGATCTGTTTCACAGTTATTGGTTATCTTCATCTACATTCCTGTCCAACATATGCAAATATTTATCTAAACCCATCACACTCAACTGCTCCTCAAACAATGCATTCATTATTAAAGCTTAATTGAAAATGCTATAGCACAGTAAAGAGATTATGAGAAAACAAAAGCATTGTGGAAGTTTTCCTGCTGAAGTCTTAACAGCTGGATAACACTGAAAAGGTGGTCTTGCTCTCTTTTACATCATGCTCCCATTGCTTCATGGGGCAATTAGTTGACTTCAGTGCTGCCCAGTTAGTACATGTGAATTAAGACTGGACAGCAAAGTGCCACAGCGACAGAGGTATGTGCAACATAAAATCAATCTGCGTCCCAAAGCTTTACATTACCACAATTTAGCCTTTAACTCATTCTACTGGAATACAACCCTCTATATTCTGGTATACATATTCCTATATATTCCAGTATACTCTACTGGAATATCACCCAGCAGCTGGGGACATTTCATCAGCTCTTTGATACTGATCATCACCTTCACAAACATGACCTGTAACACAGTAAGGTACTGTTAAAATATGGATTAAATTGTAGCCTGCAAATGCTGTACTCAAAGAAGCGAGGTGGGGTCCATCAGCAATGTCAGTTTCAGTGAATCCACATGCTATCACTCTATAGTCTTCGGCGTTTAACCTAAGCTTGGGCAGACACAGCTTCATCTCATGTAAAAAGGATGATCTCCTTAAAAGTTACCTTAACTAGTTGGTAGAGCTGATAGAAGAGAGAAAAGTTTTATTCTACAGTTCCAATTTAGATGTTGCTAAACAATGAAGCAGAACAACTGGATGTGAAGGAAAATAACCTTTCAAACCTTTGAAAGAATGGACTTCTATTACAAACCCCATCCTATTAGGTAATATTGGAAATCATCTTAACCTGATTTCACCCCCATAAAGAAAGGTATATCTACATATCATATGCATATGGTATATGTATAAAGTTATACTTCAAATAGAGCTAAGGCAAAAGCAGATCAAACAATGCTCTCAAAGCTTGTGTTTCTCCCAGTAACAAGGTTAACTGAAATGCTTCCTTAGCCAGTCTGCTCTGATATTTTCTTCACTCAGGTTCCTTATTAACTATTCTTATTTTCCTCAATGTAAATATTACCTCGCCTGTAGATTTATAAAATTATTAAAATGAAAGTAACTCCTTCTCTTTCTTGCTGCTTTGAATATCTTAGGCCACATTACAAATATAGTTTACAGTACAATTCTGCAAGCACTTGTACTAGAGTACATATGCAGGTGGCAAAAAGCAGCAAGATTTGGAACACTTTACAAAGTGTCACCTGACAAAGTATATTCAGCAGTCAGAGGGATTACTATTACATTGAACCAGAGCAGAAAACCCCTTCTAGTCACAGTGCCTTCTTTCAGGTCAATTGAAATATTTTTAGAAGGTCTTAACAGCTTTGAGTGGTTCCTCCCCTCCCCAAGCTCACATTGCTGCTTCTGCTATAAAGGTATGAAGAATAGGCTCCTTTCTTATCTCAGACTAAACCACTGGATTAATACACTTACTGGAGAGCCATTCAGCTTTGGCAATCACACAGATAAGTTATACTTAATGCACTGCCAGCCAGAAGCGCAGATGATAATGACAGACTCTCCTTACTAGTAAAGATGTCCTGTTTTAAAACCAGTCAAGAGCCCTTCAAAGAACTTTGAATGGCATCTGAAACAATGCATCTCATTTTGCTTTTGCTATTCTGAAAATGTTTAATGATAACACAAGCCCAGAAGACAGCACTTTGTAACTGAGTTTTTCACTGAAACGTATAAACCTCTCCAAAATCCATTATATACTCTTATTCTGGTACAAGAATAAGAAGCCATCTAGGAAAAAATCCACAATCCAAAAAAAAAAGTATTTCAATGCCCAAGTTTTATGCTTCACATCTGTCTTTTCAGCACCATGGAATCAACCTGCCTGACCTCCGAAGTGCACTACCTTGGATTAAAATGACTTTTTTGATCCCGTTTGGGATTCAGTGCTTCATAGACAAATACTCTGAATACTCTAAGAATGTGCACACATGCAGAGGAAAAGTGAGACAAACATTAAATGTATCCAGCAACACAACTTTCAGATTAAGCAATAATAATACCTCATACTTACTGTGCTCTTTATCTAAAAAATCCTGTATTTTTAAGAAGCATTCTAAACGCCTTCTTATTTTGGGAACTTCTTTATTTGTTCACATGTGGAGATACTCACTTTCTTTCACTCTAACAACGTGAAGCAGAATACTTTCCCCCTCCCCCATTAACCACTGTAACCTATACAATATCTCACAGCTTTTTAGCCACACACCCTGTAATTTTTTTATTTAGGATATGATGTCTCATGAATAAATGGTTTAAGTTTTCAGGCAGCATTATTTTACAGCTTTTACATGGCCTTTCTCAAAATTTGTGGTTTAAGTAGACTTTTGGGGCTTAAGCTATATTATGTATTCAGAATGATTTTGAGAAAGAAACCAAACCTGGAATTCAGAAAGATTTCCCCATTAACAAACAAACAAAAAATTTGTATTTAATAATACATATTTCAACAAATCCATCCATAAAAAGATGGTAAACTCCAAAAAAACCCATGATCTAGCATGACAGGTAAAACATCCTTACAGCCTCTTGCCATGCAAAAAATGTTTACATACTGCTTGCAAAGTGTCTCATATAACTTTGCTGCTCTACATAGACTGGAGTATGTCACTTGATACACTTTGAACAGCTCTGATGCCATTTAAGACAGAAATTCCAGAGGTCTAATCTGTTATATTTAACAGACTTTGCCCCAGGAAAGTGTAAAGTAAAATCTGTCACTGACCTTATTACAACCAAAACACACAGCACAAAATAGACTTGTGTCTGCCCAACTACAATACTAATAAACTTGATTTTAGGTTTTTATCAGGTAGTCTGAACCATTCCCCATCCATAAGCTAAGTAAACAGAATCATCAGTGCTATTGCACTGAGACTCAGTAGAACAAATTACTCTTGAGAGTGTGTAATGATCACAGATTATTTCCTCAAGCAGGATACAAACACAACCAACAAAACACCCCAAAACTAAATGAACCATTGTAAAAAACAGAACTGTTTTGAACATTCTCTGTAAGAAGTAGATTCTCCCTGCACAGCTTAGCAGTCCAGCCTCTTTAAGTCACTAAAGAATCTCAGAACTTCACATTAAGCCGAAATACATGTTCCATTAATCACTGTCTTGTAACTCTTTGAAAGAGTCACAAAAATCAAAAGGTTTTTCATGCCAGCTGCCAGTACACACCCTTCCACATGAAAAGACTTGGACAAGTATTCCCTCATCTACCCATACAAATTAAACACATACTGAAATGATGAAATCTGACTGCAACTCTAAATCACAAGTGTTGTGTTGTTTGGAGTTTTATAAAGTTTCACAAATACTATGCAGATAGAGGCAGGCAATTTTAACACTGAACATTTCAGTCATATAACTTGCTTTTTTCTAACTAATTCAGGGAACAGTAGTCTGAAAATTAGGGCAACTGCATGTAAGGAATTAAACCCAAACCACAACAAAAAAATGCAACATGTTTGGGAATTAAGGGTACTGAAATCATAAGGAATAAAAAGCTTAGATGCCATTTTTGATGCTTTTTAAGTCTGTATCAGCACAAAGTGAACACAGCACACAAACAGTGATCTGCTTATTTGTGTCACATGGGAAAATAACTTAATGACATACTAACTACACTGAACATTCTGCAATGGGTGTAGGCTGATGGCAGTGTTGGCTGTTTCTGGACATACTACCATCCTCTTTCATAAGACACAGGAGAGAGCAGTGAAATAAAGAACAGTTTCTGACCAAAGGATTTTAATATGACAATGAGAAAGAGGAAAAAACTCCTTTTGATTCCTTCATAATGCAATTGTTTCCCATACCCAGTCTATAATGTTTTCCTTGCTCACTGCCATATGAATGTCTTCCTTCCTTGTACTTTTCTATGTCACTTCTATCCCAACTCCCATGAGCCTCCCACAGATCTTACACAATAGCATCCCACAGGAAAAGAAAAGTTTTTATTGATGACATAAAGGCATATAATTAGCTTCAGGGGTTTTTAATGAACTCACACACAGCCTACATTCTGTGATTGCTTCCCTTAAGTGATCCTGCAGTCACTCCCACTAGCACCATGGTAATTCCACAGCAGCTCTTGCTTTCTGATACCATCAGCAATTCCAACCAATTACTAACTTCCTGCTTCCCATATGTCACCAATCTCACAACTCTAATTCTGACCTCTGCTGCCACCTCATCAGCCATCCTACCCCTCTAACACGATCACCTACAGCTCTCTCCTTCCAAACAAGGGAAACTGCTTTAAACATCCAACAGTATTATTCCCCCTCTCAATTTCTTGCTAGTCTTTTGCTTCCCTAATCTCCCCATCTTCTCCACTTACTGACAAGTTTTGACTTTTTCCTCTCAATAACACAGACGGAGGATTGCTAAGGCTGTTAAAGAGGAGACCACCTACCTTAAGCTGTTCTTTGTCACCATAATGGAATCTTTCCTACTCCCCACAGATCCTAGACTCTTTCCACAGGGGAAACAGGAAGGGATTAACATCTGACTGTTCTTTTAGGTACACTGAAGCATAGTCAAGAAGAGAGGAATTAGGCCAAGAAAAGGGGACAAACTGACACCTTTATATCAAAAGGACCCTCTGCTCTGCAGGGTGCCTTTTATTTACCTACTTAACCTAATGTTAATTTCATATACCCATATACCCTATATTCCAATTTTTATGGGATACATGATTTTTAGCACATACTAACTGGAATGCAGTATAGTAGGACTCTGAAACTAATGACACAAAACACTACTAGAATTCGAAAAGCAACAAAAAAACCAGACTGCTACCTTACTGTTCATCTATGTAACGACTAGCCTGACACCCAGAATTGCTAGAATTCAAACTCCAGGAAAAGCAGTGTAGACATCTACATCCTGAATGAAAATCTATGGTGGAAAGAGCAACCTTCAACCTAGAGTTCAGCAGTTTGCTTGGCTGCTTCATGCAGGTACTGATGAAATCTTAATTTTTTTGCTTGTAAAAGAGGAAGCCCTTTCTCATGGTATTGAAAATATTCAGTCTATCAATCTTCATTATTCTTTCATAATTTATTAATTTAAATGTATTGGGTCAATAATTAAAAAAAAATATAACTGTATTTAACTTTGTTACCATACCCTACTTTTATTGGAAGAAGGTGGTCATCATAATTCGATAGCACATCTACTAAATCAAGCACCACTGACAGAAAACATCATCAGATATTTCACTGGAAGCTGCCCATTACATATTTGAAACAGACATCACAGTAATCCCAAATGGTCTAGATTATGAAACAGAACATAAAATTTGTATGGATTAAAGAAAGTTCATACTCACAGCTAGCATTTCTGTAGAGAAGAAACGGTTCGTGGAGCTGAAACTCTAAATCTTTATTTACTGGCTCAACCAGGTTGTGCATATTCAGTCGATTCACTATTGTAAAACCATGATAAGGAGAAGCTGACCTATAGTTTAAATTAAAACAGAACCAAAAATTAACATTAAGTATTTCCAAACTTGGAGCAAAGACAAGAGACTGGAACAGGTTACTAGTATCCCTTGACAGTGCCAGGATTTAATTAACTGATCTATCACAATCTGTTTCAGGATGAGCTCAGTCTGCATTATTAATATTCCTTACTTTCAGCAGTGTTACTTCACTGTTAGATTTTCGAGTTTCTAATTACCTGCAATTTAAAAGTTAAATCCATGATTGGTTTTATGTGATGGTTCTCCCCATCATCCTTTTTGCCCACCCCATATAACTGAAAATTTCCTTCAAAGTTTTGATTAGAAAATTAAGTTGCAAACTTTACACAAACATGTCCCCAGATTTCTGGCAATGGCAACTTTGTTCACTTATAAAAACCTGTGCCATTTTCTGATAGCAAATTTAGACAGATTATTTACTTTATCTGTATTGTTTTCATAATCACCTTTATGGATTTTAGAAGACAAAAGAACACTCAGCATTTAACTAACTCAAAACCTTACCAAATCCAATCCTATTGGATTAACAAAATAAGTTTGATAAAACTATGATTTTTGTGTGTACATATGTGCAGCATGTATTAGGTTCTATGATTTTTCAGCAGTAATTTTAGGTGCTTTTAACCACGTTACTCACTTACCTCTACAGTTTATTTTTTTCAAATGAGTACAGAAACACTAACAGCTGAACAAATAAGTAATTATGAGTTTACTGTATGCACTAAGTCCAGTACGAAAGCTATAAATGAAGTCACCCAAGGTTTGTTTTCTTAAGGAAGGAAAATGACCCCCACCCAAAACCCTTAAAACAACCCTTACCTTTTGTACACAAATAAGGTCCCTTCTATGTCAGTCTTCTCCTACAAGAGACAGCAGTTGCATTTAAGGGATATGCTTATTCACATAGTTATGCAGCTTTTGTACAGAGATTTACAATTTCCTTATCTTTCCACTAAGTGTATCATCACAGGGCTAAAAGTATCACATGTAATCATCAGAAACTACCTATTTTTTCTTAGTAGATTTTTTTAGTAGAATTAGGAAATTAAACCCATTTATGAAGACTTTTTTTTCAGGTTATCAATCTGATTACATAATCAGCAGTACTGGGCAGCCTTCCTATGCTGAATCTGATGGTCAGCGCTGAATACCTTTCTTACAACGCTTTTTGAAACCTGGAGTCCTTTAGCCTGGAAACACTGCAAAGGGGGTTTTCTGCAGTGGTGCTTAAATGGCGGCAAGAGCAGCAGAGCCAGTAACAAAACACAACTGTGGCCCGTAGCCAAGGAGAACTGAATGCTTCAAGCAACCTTTACTATGTGCTTATGATATCTAAACACGGGAAGTTATGGGCAGCTCCAGTGCTGGGAAATTCCACATATAACTACTTGGCAGCTTTGTGATCAAATTGGTGTCCAAGCAAAACCCGTTTTAATGTGCTGACAGCCACTAACATTCCCCAAGCCCCGTCTTCCCGAATTTGGTCTCTGTTCGACCCCCATAAGTAACAACAGATTATAATTAAAACAACAGAGTAAAGTCAAGAGCGGCAATAGACAGCAGAAGAGACCTAGGGTCCCAAAGCTGCTCCACGATTGTACACCCGCAGAGAGATCCCGAACTTCCCCCGGGCCGAGGCAGCCCGGTGTGGGTGCTCCGGGCCGGGCGGCTGCCGAGGCCACCCCCGAAGACTCACCCACTCGTTAGCCTTGGGGCTGAAGCTGTAGAGTGCGACCTGACCCGTCACGTCGGCTATGCTGGTGATATACGGGTCGTGCCGCTGCAGGGCCGCCAGGCTGATCTCCTGCCCAACTCTGCTCGCTGCCTCCATCTTGGGTCCCGGCAGCCACCCGCGGGGCGGGGCCAGAAGCCAACGTGAGGTGTCACCAGAGCGCTCGTCCCCGTCGACGCCGGATCGCTGAGCCCTGCGTCTAACGTTCCGCACGGAGCCTGTGAGGGGGCTGCTGGGCGGCTCAGTTGGAGGTGGCGGTCGGAGCGGTGCTCCCGGGCTGCTCGTGCGTAGACAAGCTGACCCTGGCCATGCCTTGCCGAGCAGGGTTTCTCCTGTTTCAGCCTGCTGCAGCTCCGGCCTGGAGGTTTCTGTCAGACATGTCGCGCTCAGATTCAGCTCGGCCGTGCTATGAGAAAGGACTCTCAGTCCCTTGTCCAAGGGAGGATCCTGTGAGCCACCCTACAGGGCTCCACTCCCTCTACTTCGCCCCTTTCCGCATGTTAGAGGTTCAGTTAACTGATTCTGAGTTGTCTCTCCATATCTGGACATGTAGTGAAGAGAAATACCTTTTTTGTTTCTATGGAACAGATTAAGCTCAAGATGTGTGTATTGTTCTCACAGTGAGAGGTCATTATTTTAATTATTGTTAGTACTTGTTTACTGACATTAGTAATACAGAGGCGCCTGTGTTTGCTGCAGGCTGCCATATGAAAGCTGCATCAGAAGCTTACAGAATGATTTTAAGAACTGTGGGGTTGATGCTGTTTCCTCATGTGTCCAGCGTTATCTGGTGTCAGACTATTTCACAGTCCATAATTTTTGATTTCTTAGTTTTTCTCTGGTGTAGTAAACCTGCAATAAACCTACCATCTATGTAGTACCTGTTTAAGTTTGCTGTAACATGAATAATGTTCCTGCAGGAAAGATTAGAATATTTGTTCTGACCAAGGAAAGAGTTGCGTCTAAAATAAGACCACTGACACTTAACTATCCTTGTATTGGTTCGTGCAATCTGACAACTGAAAAAAGCACTCTAAAAACAAAACCTGGTTAGTGGCAAAGCCACTAACCCTTCTGAGAATGTAAAGGATTTCCACTAAGGGGTGTATTACCACAGATTGTGTTCTCCATTGCAGGTGGCTGTACTTCTGATTTTAATACAACTTTACAATATAATTCTCTCCCACAATGGCAGACATTTAATGAGCAAGCTATAAGCAAGGATCTAGCAGTCGTGTGGTTCCATAAGAAGTTTTTCTGACAAGCAGTGAAAATACTAAATTCTGGTGTAATATTTTTTAAATTATAAAGATTTTTTAAAGAACATTTATCTACCTGTTCTGATGTCAAACAGTTCTAGTATAAAATGGAAAGACATTGTTAGAAAAGAAAAGTAATCCGGGCAGAAAAGTCCTTTGTGCTTCATACCAGTAACTCATTTCCGAATCCAAAACCCTAAATATCAGTAAAAAGAATTGATAAAAATCATACATAATGTCTTGAAACTCTTTCACCAATCTAATCCATAAATACTGTTTTTTCACTGGTTAAGTTAGCAAAGTACAGAAAATAGTTTCTATCAAAGGCAAAAAATTACACTATGATGTCAAAACTACATTGATCTAAATGGTCTAGGCATTGTTGAGTAATAGTATTGGGAAGTTAAAGTTTGAAATCCATCATTCTAAGGGGTCAAATGAAGCAGAGAGAAAATGACAAAACCCTTTTTTAAGAGCTAGTTTTAAATGGCATCTGAAACATTGCATCACAATCCTCCTTTCTGCAAGATTACTGTAAAGCAAAGGCATCTTTAAAATAAAAAACTTATTGGCAAAGGACAGTCTTCTGCTGTGTGAGATCTTCTCAAGTGTGAAAAATCCTTGGCTTCATCTTGAATGAAAAGTGCAACATGAGGAGCATTGATAAAGAGAACTGGCAGTTACTGGGTATAGATTCTCTTCCTCCTTCATCTGTTAATTCTAGTTCTGCATTTTAGTGAATTTATTCTCCCTGCCCTTCTTCATTGTTGTTGCCTTGGAATAAAATGTTTTATATCAGAAATGAGTCATATGGCCTTCTGCTTGCTTCCTCAACCATGAACTACACCAAAGTGTAGTATACTTAAACTGAAGCTGTGACCTCTGTAAACAACAATGTTGGTTGTATCCCTTCAGGCTTTTTCTCTTTGTCCTCCCTCAAAGTGGTGGAGCAGCTACTGCTGCATAAATGTTCATCTGTCACTCACTGTGTGATTCTTGTTGTGTTTCAATAAGTGAAGAGAACATGATATTCTGTTTCAATTATTAAGCTGAAGTTTTATAGGACAGGGTTTGATGATGCACTATAAGTACTGCTTTCTACGTGATATATGTTAATATTAAGTTAGGTGAAATAATAAAGACCCTCTTGTATGTCTTCAGCTTCTTGAGAGCATGGCTGAGTCTCTCTGCTGACGTCTGTTGTTTGAAGTTACGTTATGCAGACTTTTTTTCAGGACGTTGCTTTTCACACAGCAGATCATTTTGACTGCAGTCATGCTTCTTAGGATTCATACAGAAAAAGTCTTCTGCAGTCCCCTTGTTTTTCCTTTTTAAGCTGAATATTATCAGGGAGAAATGTATTGCTGCTGCTAAGATGATGGAGAAGTGCAGTAAGCAGTTCCAGTCAGAGCATTTTCTGTTATTACTGAAAGCTGAATTAGGGTCCAGTGGAATTCAGCAAATCTGAGTGAGTCATAGAGCTCATATTCTATCTGTGCTGCTTTCCACTTGAAACAATTGTTAGAAGTTTCTGGTTTCATGAGGTATTTTACAAATTACATGCTTTTTATTGGCTTGTTTACAGATGTTTTCCCTTGAATTTTAATAGCAGGCAATTCTTGGGCTGTTGATTAGTAATTGCATTGTTATCTATGCCTTCAATTTCAGTGGTAATGGCTGTAATTCTACACACTTTTATTTGGGCTTCATCCTAGCTAGGGCAAATTGTCCTGATGATAACTTCCTTAATAACTTCATGAAATGTTGTTTTGCATCTTAATTCCCTGAGCAAGCCTGTAAATGTTTAGCCTGACTTTTTTTTATGAGACACGTCCACATTTCTCCAATATTTTGAAGTGGTTAAAACACCAAGGAGGAGGATGCTAGGCTTTTGCAAGGATTGAAAAATCATTTTTCCAATTAAGGAGTTTTTCCTTGAGAATTTTTATTTGGTTAATTTTTAATACAGAGCTTTGTTCAGTTGTGTCATTTGCTCTACTGTGAATGCACATTTCATCTTTGCTGATGGTGAGGCTGACAGTACTTGCTACTCAGTCTGCTCCACTGTACTTCACTGCACAAATAGTTCTTCCTATGGTGACTCTCCAGGCTGATAAAAGGTGACTGATAACTGCTACAGTTAGAGGTTATGACCTGTCTCTTTGTAAATCAGATTTGTAAAAGGCTCACCTTTTGAGGATTAGCTCAGAAATGGCCTCGCCTGCTTCTCAACAGCACTTTGCACTGTATTTATGTAAATAATCAAAAGTCATCTTTCATGGCAATTTTTCTGCTCTTTACGAGTGTTCAGTGTGTCTTAAGTCTTTCGTAGGTCTTCCAACTTGCAGTATGCTGTTTCTACATTAATGCTGCATCCACAGGTACCTTATTGCATATTCATGACAACATTTATTTATTTTTAGCTGTGAAAAATATTTTTCCACTTTTATAGGGTGACAAAATTTTTCTTTTAACAAGAGTAAAGAAGAAAAAAAGATACTCTGCAGTATCTGTTGGTAACAAAATCAATTTCCTTTTATCCATCTTCTTTTGTCTACAAGACTAAACTTGCTAAAGTATGGAATGCAGAGCACAGACTCAGTATGTGACATTAAAGCTCTTGCTGATTGTTGTGAGGACAAACTACCACCAACCGTACAACAAATATCCTTTCCTTGGATTTTTAGGAATTAATTCAATGATAAATTCATCAGTTCATAATGTCTTACTTCACTGATAAACTAGAGAGGAATTGTAGACAAATGGAGGAAATGCTGGAAAAAACTAGAGGAAGGGCAAAAGACTTGGAGTGCGTGCTTTCAGGGAGGAAACAGAGTCAATTATTTTGTGTATGGGTGAAAAGAAAAATTTCAAGAAAGTACATGACAGTTTACACATTTGATGTGTTAAAGCTTGGTGCAGAAATCCATTTGCCACAAGTTGCTGACAAAAGGACAGAATGAAGTCAGGTTAACATGCAGCAGAAAAGGCTGGATTCTAACCAGTCCTGACCAGTATGAATTGTTAAGCAATGTAACAAGTTACTGAAGGATGCAATGGGCTCTCTCTCGCAGTTGATTTTAGGATCAAATTATATCTGTCAGGGATGATCTTGATGTACTTTTTCATACCTCTGGGCAAAGCCTTTTAGTTAAGGTAGTTATTCCAATTGGCTATTGCATTATTTCTCTCCCACCTTTCTTGGGAGAGCAGCACCCCTTTGCTTCTGTGAATTCTTTAAGTCAGAATTATGAAATAAGCCAACCAGAGGTTTCTACAGTTCTTTGCAGCAAAGGTAACAGTTTCTGTCCTGGGTTTTACCACTAGGTTGGTGTGGGTTTGGTTTTGTGTGTATCCACATCTGTAAATACAGATCAGTGGTAACTGAAAGAAAATCCATGGGATAGGTTTATGAGTAAAGCAATGGCTGGTTTTGGAGAGTCATCACAGTGAGGTGACAAGGTATAGAATAATAGTTCTGGAACTGCTGAATTACCTAGCTGTAGGTAAGGGATTTTTTTCCTATATCTGTCTTATATGTAAAATACAGAGAACACATAACTGCTCTGTAGAGTAGCTGAGTTTCTTAGATGTTGCAATATTGAAGCCTAAAATGAATTCTATATTGATCTTGGTTTGCCATGTAGTAGTTACAGTCATGATTCTGCAACAGAAATGGATTACTTTCATTTTTTGTCCTCCTTGCATAACTGGAAGAATGTTCCAGAAAGTGTGAAGCAGGAAGCATTAAAAACAACAGTGATTTACAGAAATGATGTGATTTAATGAAGTACAAAGAAAATTACATACAGTTGACTTACTTACCTATGTGTTTACTGTTATTTTGAACTATGACTATAACAAACAGTTATGGTCCCTCTAAGATGTGCTAAAAGCTATTGAACATAGAAGAGAAGAAATAAATTACACTTACAAGTCAATAAAATCAAGAGAATTAAAATAATTTATACAGTAAAGCTGTTCCCACAACAACAATGCAAGAGGTTGAAATAGGTCACAGCCTTCCTTACATTGCTCAATAACATTAGAAGGATTAATCATTTATGGATTATCTCCTAGAAACAATGATCTGGCACAGACAGGTAATCCAATCTCCTCTATCTTTCTAACCTGGTTTGCCATTTCGCAGGGGATTGTGGAAGGGTGGCAAATTATTTTAGGAAGAAATTGCCTGCCAGCTTGAAACATGTGAATTGTTGGAATTTGCATCAAAACATGACAGCTCTCCTCTGAGAAGGTAGGCAGTTAAATTAGAGAAAACTAACTTTTTTAAACTAGAGCTTAGAGGTTTGGCGTAGACACATTATCATGTTCCACCTTAGTTATAATCTCTTATAATTCTGAGTGGAGTGGAGTAAAGAGAGGTTTATCATTGACATAAATCAGAACTAGAGAGGAAATGTTATTCCTGGGACTTTGCATTTTGCATAAATATCTGACTACCTTTGTCAAAAATTCAAATACGGCTTGAATACAAGGTTTTTGAATACAAGGTTTTCATTGATTGCAGCCTCTGTAATGTAGGTGTACAGCCTGGCTTCCATTGATTTATATACTTCATGTAATATGAATCTTTGAACATGCATTTTTAACAAGTTTTGTCATGGTTTATCCATCAGTAGATACAAGGCCTGCAGCTGAATATAATGGAACTGTGCTAATTTCATTACTGAAAATCAACTATATTGCACATCCCCACTGTGAGAAATCAGCAGTTGCAGAGTATTGCAGTTGCAAAGGTGCATTATCAAGAACCCTCTGTTAGGTATTCTACATGTAGCTTCTATTTGGGCAGGCTTTACATGCTGTGATGGAAGTGGAATTGCAGTCTTTAATTTTGGGAACTTGTGTCCCTTGATTCTGCTGTTAGAAAGTAAGTGATCTGATAGTAGTGAATTATTTAAGAACAAAAGAAGCAACATCTTATTTAACTGATTTCAAATTGATCATGTGCCGTTATATGTGAGAAGCAAAATGGAAGTATACAAGACTACAAATTTTAGTTTAATTTTAAGTAAAAAATGAATATAACTTTAGGGATTATTTTACAAATTAGATGCTTACTTTGGTGTCTTTCCAAGGGGAAAAGAACTAATATGTTGTATGTTGAAATTGTCTACTGCATTCATTCTCTGTCTCTCTGTAACAATCACAGATAATTATTTAAATACCTCTTGTGTACCAGTGTGGAGGTTTAGCCCTTGCTGGAGGCCAAGTACCCACAAAAGTCACTCTGTCACTACTCTTTAGATGGCCAAGGAGAGAAAAATATAGCTGGATGCTAGAGGATAAAGACAACAACAGTTTAATAAAGAAGAAAAAAAGATGAGCATGGAAGCAAAGGCAAATACTAAAGTTTATTTTCTACTTCCCATCAGCAGAAAGTGTTTAGCTGCTGTTTTAGGAAGCAGGGCCAAATACGTGTAGTGCTTGCTCTGGAGGACAAAACACCATCAATGAATGCCACCCCCACTTCCTTTCTTCCCCTTGCATTTGTTTCTGGGCAGATGTCCTGTGTTCTGGAATATTCCTTTGACAGTTTGGGTTAGCTGGCTCAGCCCATCCTTCAGCCCTCCATTAAAAATCAACCTACAGCCTTGGTGCTGTGAGAGTCCTGATAGCAGCAGCCAAAACACTGGTGTGTTACCAACACACCTTCTGCTTCCCATTGGTCACAACAACCCCATGCAATGCTACAGGCTAGGGGAAGAGTGGCTGGAGAACTGCTAGTGGAAAAGGACCTGGGGGTGTTGTTTGACAGCTGTCTGAATATGAACCTGCAGTGTGCCCAGGTGGCCAAGAAGGCCAACATCATCCTGGCCTGCATCAGAAATAGTGTGGCCAGCAGGACAGCAGGTGATCTTCCTCCTAAACTTGCCACTAGTGAGGCTTCATCTTGAGTACTGTTGTGTTCAGTTTTGGACGCCTCAATACAAGAAGGACATGGAGGTGCTGGACTGGGACCGAAAAAGGGCAACAAAGCTGGTGAAGGGCCTGGAGGGCAGGTCTGATGAGGAGTGGCTGAGAAAATAGAAGCTGTTTAGTCTGGAGAAAAGGAGACCTTATTGCTGAAAAGAGACTGTAGAGGTGTGGAGCTCACTCTTCTTCCATCACTAGAGATAGGACAAAGGAAATGGCCTCAAGTTGTGCCAGGGGAGGTTTAGATTTCTTCACTGAGATAGTGCTTAGGTGTTGGAACGAGCTGCCCAGGGAGGTGATTGAGTGGCTGTCCCTGCAGGTNATGATTTAGTGGGCATGGTGGTGTTTGGTTGGTGGTTGGACTTGATGATCTTGGAAGCCTCTTTCAATCTTAATGATTCTATGATTATAATTTGAATAGAAGGAGAGCTTTCAGTGTGCCTGCAGTGCCTGGAGAAGGTTTGTAGGACTAGCCAAGGGGCTAAGTAAGATGATATTCCAGTGCTTTTCTTTAGCTCATGATATTAAGACTGTCTGCATAGGGGAGCTCTGGCTGAAGGGTAGTCTGAGCAGGCCAAAGTGTCTGTGTCTTTGCAGTGTATTTGTGTTGGAAGGCAACTGACTTTGGTCATATTGTGGGCATATATTCTTTGCAAGATCATTTGAGTTTGTTTTGGTTGTTTCTCTTGTTTTTTTTTTGTCTCAGTCATAAATTCCAGCTGTAATGGGGAGCTGTCCCATTAGGCTGAGTTAAAGTTTGAGATTTAACGCTTCAGGGCCACCATGTGATTCATAAGCTTCTGTAACACGAGAGTTAGGCAGTGCTATTGGCTTACAAACAGCTGTGGGGAATGCTTACGTTAAAAGAGCAATAATCTGTTACTTTTGCTCAATTTGAAAATCCCTCAAATATTTATATGTAATATTAGGGGTTTTATTCTTGTTCAACTTCACATAGTCCTTTTCTTAAGCCACTCATGGTGCATGTTTAATGGCCACACTTCTCCCAAGTGCTCTCCATGTCTAGGTGGCACCATGTCGACTGCTGAGAGTTTGAAGAGTAGTAACTGTTTTTAAACAGTGAAAGTCTTACTAACTAAAATCTTCTGTAAGTTTAGTCACTGTAACACTGGCTTTACCAGGTGGGCATGGCTGCCAGTATAAGGGTATTTTGTCAAACACTTCAAGAAAGAAAGAGAAGTATAATAGTTAAGGTAATTGTACAAATGTATTTTCTGTATTACCAACATGCCAGCAGAGAACGAGACTTACTAAACTTACTCCAGTCCCTGTTAGTTCTTGATAACCTTGACAAAAAATCAGAGTGGAAGATTTTTAAAAGATTGTCTATACTTAAGCTAATTTTTATATTTTTATCTCTGGTCAGTATTTAATTATTAAGGCTTGGAAAAAACATATTCTGGTATACGTGCTATTGCAAACTATTTACCAATTATTTTTTAAGATCTCTCTTAACTGTACTTTTCAATTAACTAAGCAATATTGTGGTGGCTCTTGAAAGGCTCCCAAAGCCATCAATATGGTAATGAGGCATATAATGGGACATGGAGATAAATTTATTATTTTAATTTATACATAGAAAGGTTATTTCTGATATTTATATTGTCTGTGTCTCATTGAAAAGAATCTACTAGGAGAAAACATTTACCCTGTAAAGGTATCAGTTATTTGTATGTAGCCAAAGGAATAGAGTAGCAGCAGGGCTTGTGTATACACTTCAGTTTTAATCAGCACCATGGGAATGAAGGACAAAGTCAACTAAGATGTAGATCTGTAAGAAGTTTTGTTTGTAGATTTCTGTGGCTTCTCTAGTTTCTTTTGGACCAAAGTGTTTCTCATATTGCAGTTGGAATTCCCATTTTTGGCACTTCCACTGAGCTTATGGAAGAGAGGAACTTTGCAAATCTCTAACTTATTTTGCCGATGGGAAACTTGGCAAATGTATGAGTGGTGGTTAGGGGTTTCACTGGTCTCTGTGATCAGGGGAGCTGTTACCAGCCTTACTCTGTATCTGAATGAGCAAGAATGACATCTATTTGGGCTACTAAGGATGCTGGCTGGGCATACCCCTTCAGTATGCCCACAGTCATGGTGACTGTGACGACCCCTGTGAATGCTCACCAGGGCTAACAGCAGTGCTATTTAAGGGAACATCTAAATTTGTTCTCTGACCAGTCAGTAGCTGAGATGTGTGGCTATTTGAAAATTCTCCTTTTGTGACCTTTGGCTGGCACCCAGGACTTATTTCAGTCCTTACCTTTGGCTTGCGTTCTGACTCAGGCTCTTGACCTTTGGCATTTAGCCTGATGGCTGCTCTTTGGGTGCCAGATCACTTCTTGTCCTAGGTTTGGATTCTGGTTTCAGATATTAGCTCTAACTGCTCCTTGCAGCTTGGCGCTTATATCTAATTCATGCTTTTGAAATTTCCCCCTTATGTACAGTTTTCATTGCTTTTCCAGCATTTATGTAAATGAGGCCAAACTCTTGTAATCAGAACAGCTCTCTTTGGTTCTAAATTCACCCTCTCTCTCCTGGATCATTTAACTGAGGGTGTAGAGTGGGTTGGACACTCCTCCAGGAATTCTTGATTCCTACTCAACATGGTTAGTCATGCGGTTGCCTTTGCACCTTGTTCCTGTCAGTATGGCTCCTGGTGTCTCTGCAGGTGGGTGGGTGCCCATCAGCAAAGCCTCAGCGCCAGGTAGCCACAGGAAGTCTTCTTTATGGCTGGACATTCCAGCAAACAAAACAAGTGGAAGTGAAATAAATCCCAGGACCCTGTTTTCTAGAAATCTGTTGCTGAGACATCAACCTGTAAACTGGCTTATTTGAGCATATGTCTCAATAAAAAACTTCACATAAATTGAAAATTATATGAAATCACAGTGAAATCATAGTTAATGAAAATAAAATCAACCCCAATGACCCCATAGTATTTTCAATAAAATCACCACAAAATCCTGTCAGTTTGGAAGGTCAGATGGCAAATCTCAAGTTCACAGTCATGACTATATGCTCACGTGAGTTTGTTTCCCTGTCTTTACAGGGACTGTTTGCTTGAATAACTACTCCCACAGAGTGAATAAAGACATTCGCAATCTGGTTCCAGAACTTACTTCTGAAGCCAGTTCACTCCCTTCATAAAACACAGGTTCTTTATTTTATCTTGTTCTATATTTGGTTTAAATTATTTGAGACCATTCTGAATTGCTTCCTACTGGAAGAGTTGTACATTTCAGAGCTCATAATTCTTTGTGGACATGTATTTGAAATTTAGATACTCTTTTTGTCTGGGGTGAGAAAGATAATTGTTCCCTGCCTGGATATCAGTTAATTAGCAGTCTCCTCATCAGTGGACACCTGACTAGATTCACTACTTTGCAAAGTAATTTACTAAATAACTGCAAGACTATTCAGGCAGCTCCAATAGTATTTTATAACAAAGCACTAATTACTTGGTATATTTAATGGTGCAACTTTCTGTTCAACAGAGTTCAATGAATAAGATGCAATCGTTCCTCAAGTGAGGATGTGGCATAATTTCACAGGAGATACTGCTCATCCTTTTCTTTCTATACCTAATGCAATTGTGGCCTGCTTAGGAATACAGCATGACATTTCCAACAGAAATCACTGTCTTAGCAATGCTGCTTTGATAGGAAGAATCAGCTCCAGTAAGTGCTGATCCTTGTATGGTGGCTTGGGAAACATACGGAGGAAATGTATGATAAACGTTTTGCTCGGCACTGCTGTCACATCTTCTGCAGTGTGGCTGTCCATTAGCATGCCACTGGCTGAGCAGGAGCACTGGGGTCTGCCCAAATCACTTAGTAGCTGTCAAGAGGATAAGACAAGTTTCCTGGGGAATGTACAAAGATAACTGAGGGAAGGTGAAGTTAAATCGCATGCATGTGCTGCACCGAGTGCTGTGGGCAAAAGAGGCTTTACTCCGTGGTACAGGGACCAGCTGGATTAGGTGACTGCTCGGTTTCTTGGGGAGAATGCAGTACATATGGTCTGGAATCAGCACCTAATTTTACCAGTTCAAGTTGTACCACTGCAATTGCCTGCTCCCAATAATAATTTTAATTGTTTGTTTTTAAACAGAAAGTCTAAGGCTGGGTTTGAGCAGGTATGTGTTAAGGAAGCATTTCAAAATTAATCAGCTTTTTTGCTGAACCCCTCCCCCAGAATCCAAAAGCCCAAGTTCTTCTCTTTGCTGAAGGGCAAAGACAGCTGTTGTTTTGAAAAGAGAGGCTGTGTACCATATTCATTCTTCTCAGCAATTTGCAAAAAGCTCAATCTGTCTGTTATTCATAGAATCATAGAATTACTTATGTTGGAGGGACTAGAGATCATCTAGTTCCAATCCCCCCGCTATGGGCAGAGGCATCTCTCACCAGACTAGGTTGCCCAGGGCCCTGTTCAGCCTGACCTAAAACAATTCTAGGGGTGAGGCATCCACAACTTTCCTGGGCAATCTGTTCCAGTGTCTCAGCATCTTCATAGTGCGGAATTTCTTCCTAAGATCTAATAAAAATCTACCCTCTTTTAGTTTGAACCCATTTCCCCTTGTCCTGTCACTAGAGTCCCTTTGTAAAAAGTCCTTCTCCAGCTTTCCTGTAGAGCCTTTCAGCTACTGGAAGACTGCAGTAATATCCCCAAGAAGCCGCCTGCTCTCCAGGCTGAATAGCTTCAATTCTCTCAGGCTGTCTTCATAGGAGAGGTGCCCCAAGGCATTCTAATGCCTTATCAGATGACTTGCTGTTTATATATATTTATATAATATACTACTGCTTAAACTGTGACAATGGAAGGACAGTAGACTCAATGTTTAGGTCTAACCCTGTTATTTCAGAACCAATCCTTGCAGGATATCTAAGTTATCTTAGTACACAGAAGTTATACACATGTATTTTCAAAGTGGTGAGTAATAACTACAGTCAGTTTTAATGCTGGGATATGCTATCTGGTTTTCAGGTACTCCTTTCCAATATCTGTTATCTGCAAAACTGAACTCACGTGTGTTAAGACATTTTACACATCATGATAGTTGATCTGTTGCAGCCTTTCTACAGGGAAAACAAGTATTAAGTCCATATCTTAGTGTATTGAATAATTTAATGTGCTGCAGCCAGTTAATTTGAAGAGAACTCTTCTAAGCACGGTAGTAAGTAGAAAAGCAAAGGTAATAAAATGGGGGACTTGCCTGGTAACTCTGTTTATATATGACTGTACTTCATGGTATGATCCTATAAAACATTTTAAAAACCTGTAGACTTTGTTAAAATAATTGATATTTTAGTTTTATGTAGAACTTTTCTGCCATGATTTGAATTTATTTTAAATTACGAAGCTTTTTTTTAATGAAATGTGTATAGTACGAAGGCAGAGACTATCATTTTAGGAATCTATGTAAAATAGACAGAGACCTAAATAAGAAGTAAAGAGCAACTCATTCTTGAGAGGTGTTTGTGGTAGGGCACTTTTGCTGTCATTTCACCCTACAATTTTAGAGTATTACAGCACTAAATAGCACACAAAATAAATTGTTGTCTAATGGAGGTAACTAACTCACACCAGGACCAAAATATGTTAAAGAACAAGGCTGAAACCTTGCACTCTCCTCTGTTACAGATCAGAAATCATGAGTGTGAACAACACAGACCAGGTCATCTTTGGGTCTTTAGAGACTTGACCTTGAGTTAGCTCAGAATGTTCTTCATAAGAATAGAAAAAAATGTGAAGAAGAAGCAGGAAGTCCTGGTCCTAGAAATATTTATTTTTTAAATTTGAAGCTGTAGTCAGTTTCAAGGCAGAGAGGGTTAGTAATGTTCCTTTGAAACAATGATGCTTCCTTTGTTATTTTAAAAAGCTATCCTTATGGGAAAGCCTTATTCAAGGCTGTTTAAAATGGTTATGGCTTAATTAATTGGTTAAGTGGGATTAGATAATGAATTACACTAAATTCAGAAAACTTTCAGATGGTGGTGCCAGTTTGCTCTACCTGAAGGACTGCCATCAGAGTGGTTTCTATTGCAGTACTTTCATCTCACTGACTGGAAGTGCTGTCTCTAGTTTTTGGAAGACTTGCAGAAGTTTCATTTCGTCTTGGTTTGTTTGCACTGACTTGATGCACACTGTTAAGTGTTTCAGCACTATGAGAGAAGCACTTTCCTTGGATTCCTTATATTTGAGTCACATAAGATTTGCATCCTGTTCTGTGGACTCCGTACCTCAGTTTCATTTCTGGTATCTTAGAAAGTGAACCTACAATTGTGAGATAAAATAGTCATCAAAGCTGTCATTGTCCATTGCACTCAAGCTTTGGCTTTGCTTTTGTATTTCCATTATTCATTAATAACGTATTAACACTCCATATGTATGAGAAAGATCTGCTAAAGCCTAGGAGGATTTTTTTTCTCTAATGAATTGCTTAACTTCAAAGTCTTGCCCCATGTCTATTTTTTTGCAGCAAGTCCTTTCTACATGGCAGGGGATCAAAGGTGCCTTTAAACGAGCCTGTTTCCCTAGCTGAGGGAACAATCTTAAAGAGGTTCCGGAGGGGTTGATGTGTCAAGTTTTGTAATCACACGACTTCCACGCTAATGGCAGAGGTTAAATTTCCTTCAAACTTCTCCAAGGATATACTAGCAAAGGATTGTCCTGACTGCTGGTTCTTCATTATAATTCCTATCTACTAGTCATGGGTTTATCCTGAGATGAAATTAACCAATTGGTTAATTATAAATTTCAGGCAAAAACCAAAACTATCTTGATTTTGGAAAAAGCAGGCAATTTAATTCACCCCACATAAAAACACCACACAAAGATATACAGAGATTAATCACAGCCTGTGTCAGCAGGCATTTAAAAGTCCAGTTCTTTGTTCCATGTGCTTTCAAGATAATCCTCCATTTCCAGCATCTCTCTTCCTATGGCCATGACTCAGGAAAGAATTCTGTCAATCTCAGCAAACAACGGAATTCAGACGAAACCTTCCTTCCCCTTCATGGAAGGTGAGGTGTTAGGTACCATTCTCTCTCCATTCACCACTTTCTCAGAGCAAGATGTATGCCACAATGACATGCTTTCCTCTCCAAACAACAGAATGAAAGTCAAAGTCAAGAAAGAGGATGAACTGGAAACCCAAAACTGGAAGCTCTGAACCTGGTGTTACAGTTGTTTGCAGAGCTGAAAAGATTTCCCAAGTTGCCATAGCAACATCCCAATGCCCCAGGCTAAGACAGCTCAGATTTCAAACTATGACACTAAATCCTAGATCTTACACTTAGATCAAAAATCTAATGACCTTCAGAAAGTAATTAATGTAATTTTTATTGGGCAAACAGTTGCAAAACTGTTGTGAAAAATTTCTGACTCTCCAATTTTGGCAAATATTTGTAATTCTTTCTGAATCAAAGGCACTTCATCTGCTCTGTCACCTTCTGTGTAGAACCATGTGTAGCGGGTCTATTCCTTCATTCTGCATGAACTTGGCTGTCTTTCCTCTTGCCACGTCTGGTCTTGGATGGAAACACAATCATGGCTAAAGCGTCCACCATGAGGTCATTTTGCTGCTGTTACATATCACTGAATGTATCAGGCATTCCATGATGCAAACTTGGATACATTGCAGGAAAAGAAGTGTGTGCAAATGCAGACACATTCCTAAAAGTCAGGACAGCTTCAGGTAGTTCTTTTAAATTTTATTGTTTCTTTGAAAGCTGATAAAATAAAAAAAATAATTCAATAATCTGTAGAAAAAAGGTTTTTTACAGCTGGAAAATGCCTAATTCAAAATGTAATAAAGACAGTAGTTTTAACTAAATTACATTTTACCAAAAATGTTGAGGTTTCAATATTTTTTGATTAAATATTTTGAAGTTTTCAATAAGTTTTACTTCAAGTCAAAATGAAGTTTTAAACATCTGAATTTCCTGAAGGACAGACAATTTATTACTCCAACAAAAAGGGGTTTTGCCTGAGAGCTTCCTAAAGCACAGTCCAATGTCCTTTTTACACAAAGCAGTGTGATTCTTCTTGCAGTCTTGACTGTTACAGTGTGACAGCTGTCAGATGAGAAAAAATATGTGGCATGTAAGAACTGTGTAACACATCGTGTACAATCAAAGGAAATAAGACCCAAAAAAATCATGTTTCTTTTCACTTTAAAACTAAATGAAACCAGTGTTAATTAACCTTCAGAGACAGGAACAACTTGAAAAAATGGCATTTCTATCAGTGGAAAGCTCTTGATCTCCAAATACACAGCACAGAAGAGTCTTTCACAGCTTTGATGGATTATTTAAAGGAAAAAGGAAGTTGCATCAAGATTTATTTTGTCTCACTGAAGTCCATGAGCACTGGATTAAGACCTTAGATCTGGTTATGTAAACATTTCTGTAGCATTTTTGACTGTAATGTTTGGACTGTTACTGTGGAACACTGTGGTACTTTTCATAGAGTGATGTTTTCCTATCTACACTTGAAGAGCTTATAATTTTTTTCCACCTGATTCCACCATCTTCCCATGTTAACAGATACACTGGTATTTCAGAGCATCATTGTCTCCTTTCTGTGCTTATTGAAATGTGTGAAACAGCTGTCTGAGGTCTGACGAAATGTGAGACTGTTGCTAAGCCTCAGTGATCCTCAGCACACGAGAGAGGAGATGTTATCCTTTGCATTTTATATTGCAGCTATTTCATGTTTACCTGTGGGGAAATCCACTGTCTTTGCTCCTCAGGCCTAGTGCAAGGATAAATGTGGCCATCCATCTGAATGCTGCCCTTTCAACCTGTTTTCTCTTTTTCTTGCTCTTAGAAGCTTCATCCTTGAATAGAATCATAGAATCATAGAATCATAGAATCATAGAATCATAGAATCATAGAATCATAGAATCATAGAATCATAGGATCATAGAAACATAGAATCATAGAATCATAGAATCATTAGGGATTGGAAGGGACCTCAAAAGATCATCTAGTCCAATCCCCAGGCAGAATCATTAGGGATAGGAAGGGACCTCAAAAGATCATCTACTCCAATTCAGTGGGACCACCTAGACCAAGTAGCATAGCTTTGTCCTTGTGTAAAAAGTCAATGCAAAGTCTAAGGTCCTTGCCCAATAATGTTAAACCTTACTTGAAAACCTTGCCCCAGGCATTATCCGAGCTGTCACTGACACAGAATGGTTGTGCTAGCCTTGATAGAGAAGGCCTGAAAGCAGAATACTAGGACACATGGCTTTGCTTCAGGGAGCTGTATGGTCCTGTTAGAAGGGATCAAGGACTTCAGGTTTAAAAAGACCACGCTTTGTTCTGCATACTGCACTGAATTTTATCCAAATATTTCCCAAAGTTGTATCTCACTATTAACTGAGTAGTGTTAAACAAAGGAGGCAGACTGATAGAAAAAAGGTGAGTGATAGATGCCTTCCAGAGCCCTTGGAAGATCTCACCCTGACCAAAGTGAAATGTGGTCCCTTGTTCGTTGTGCCTTTGTGGTGCACTCCTGTGCCATCTGATACACTGGCACAGCGACACACTGAATCACTGCAGCTCAAATGCATTTTGCACAAAAGAAAAAGGCTGAGAGCACCAAGAAAATTATTTCAAATGTGGGCCCAGTATCTTATGTAAACAGCCCTGACAACACAGGTGAGCGGGGGAGTGGAGTTCTACCTCTTCTCTGTGATAGCAGCAAATTTTGTATTAAAACATGCAGGTATGTCCTGGTAAATTTAGGACAGAACTGTGGTTCTTAAGCGACCACACTGTTAATTACTACAGTCAAACTAATTCCTCTGCTACCAAATGAAACTAATCTTGCATGTACATGTGATTGTTTTGACATTGCCTTTAATTCCCTGTTTTCACAGCCATCAGAGATCTCATGTCAAGGGCACAGTAGAATATTTCTTTGTTCAGCAGTTGCACTGCTTTAAGAATAACTGACCAGACTTTCTCAAACATCTGAATGTATGTTATAAAGGATGCACACCTGCAGAGCCAAATTCTAACTGGCAATCATTTATGAAGACAAGAAAGATGTTACCCTATCAAAGCCCGTGGGATTAGGTGACCTGTAAAATTGCTATCTTAAAGTCTTTGTTATAACTAATTCTGAATATGTGAACTAAAGATTATTTGTTTTACTTTTTGGAATTCTTCAAATTCTTATTAAAATTTACTGAAATAATAAGAGCAATTGTATGTGGCAAAGATAGTACAGTTCACCTCTAAGTGCTTTTTAAAGATAAGAAGCATCTTCACTGATGCTGAAACACAATGCCTTCTGCTAACTCCCACAGCACCTATTGACAAAACTGGGGAGTGTAACAGTAACTGCGTCTGTGCTGGTCTTACCATTTTCCATGGAGATAACCAAACTTCTTAAAAACTTCTAAAAAATTAAAAGAAAAAATTATTGAAAATTCTGCACACACTCGAACAAAGCAGTAGCTAGTTCTATTACTGCAAGAACAGCCAACAAGAGCCAGCAATGTGCCCTTGTGGCCAAGAAGGCCAATGGCATTCTGGAGTGGTTAGCAGATTGACAGAGATTCTCCTCCTCCTCTACTCTGCTCTGGTGAGACTGCATCTGGAATATTGTGTCCAGTTCTGGGCCCCTCAGTTCAAGGACACAGAATTGCTGGAGGGCATCCAGCACAGAGCAACAAAGATGATGAAGGGAGTGGATCATCTTTCTGATGAAGAAAGGCTGAAGGAGCTGGGTGTCTGTAGCTTGGAAAAAAGGAGACTGAGGGGTGACCTCATTCATGTTTAAAATATGTAAAGGGCAGGTGCCATGAGGCCAGAGCCATGTTCTGCTCAGTGTCATCCAATGATAGGACAAGGGCAATGTCAGCAGGAACATAGGAAGTTCCACATAAATATGGGAAGAAGCTTCTTCATACTGAAAGTGACAGAGCCCTGGAATGGGCTGCCCAGGGAGGTTGTGGAGTCTCCTTCTCTGCAGTCATTTAAAACTCACATGGACATGTTCCTGTGTGTCTTGATCTAGGGCATTCTGCTCCAGTAGGGGGATTGGACTGCATGATCTGTTGAGGTCCTTTCCAATCCCTAACATTCTGTGATTCTATAAGAAGTGGTCCTAAGCCTCTTTTACTTTGTCCACAAGCTGATCCAGATGAACAGGCATTCTCATGGGTTGGGAGAGACCTCAGGAGGCCATTCAGTCCTGCTCAAATCATATGCCAGTCCTGATCTCATGCAAGGTTGCTCAGGGCTTTGACCAACCATTGTAGCTTAGATTTAATCTACCTCAGTTTTTTACTCTGGTTGATTCTGCATCCATATGCGTTCCAGTATTTAGATTCACAAAGTAACTGAGAGAATGAAGCAGAGAGGCAGGTGAGATCATTTCTTTCAATGCAGAACTAATTTGTGCTGCCCTGTAATGTGAACCTTACTATTGGAGTATTAGAAGGTACATTGATCCTATGCTTGGTCCTGCTTTTTTCTTTGTGCATTTGTTGGAGCAACAGTCCCAATTTAGAAGGAAGAAAGGAGAGAGGTACTCTACTCTGCTTGAGAGAGATCTCATATTAGTGGCACTTTCCACACTGCTAGTCAAAGCAGAGAGATTTTACACATTCTCTAAATGAAATGTGATATGAACTGTTCAGGTGTAATATTTGTGTATGGTCTGCCTCTTCCTTCTAGCTTACTCATTTCCATTTTACTGCAGCATTCATTTAATTTAAATGGCCACATTAAAATGTAGCCTTCTGGTTTTTTTAAGTCCACAGCAGTTTCATATCAATACAACTCACTGACCTTTCAATGCCATTCCCTCTCTACCGCACCATCTTAATGAGAAGAAGGATAGTTCTGTCTTCACTTCTTGCACCATGATTTGTAAGAGACAGTTCCTATCATGTTAAGGTATGTTAGATTGCCTTTCTTGAAGCTTTTGCTTTCGTTTTCATGGTGTTGGTATTGTGTCTGTCACTTCTTCAAGTTTTATGCTGGAATGACAGCAGAGAAATGAACATTATGATGAAAGTGCTGATAAACCTTTAGCAGTAATGGTGTGAATGGTGTAGCAATCATTTGAGTTTGCTATGTTCTTTACTTTACATCCTTAGTGCTATTTTCTCTTTTTATCCTATGTTGTACAGTGGGATTACTCAAGTGGTTTATGGCTTAGGAGTTGTGCAGTTAAGTGAATTGTTCAGTGAAGTGGAAGAACTCCACTCTGGGGGTTACCCTGTTACTAGTGAGACCATGTGGAGTATTGTGTCCAATTCTGGGCCCCTCAGTTCAAGAAGGACACAGACCTGCTGGAGGGTGTCCAGCGTAGAGCAACAATGATAATGAAGGAAGTAGAACAGCTCCCTTATGAGGAAAGGCTGAGGGAGCTGGGTCTCTTGAGCTTGGAGAAGAGGAGGCTGAGGAGTGACCTCATTCATGTCTATAAATCTGTGAGGGGTGGATGTCAGGAGGATGGAGCCAGGCTCTTTTCAAGGTCATCTAGTGATAGGACAAGGAGTAAGGGGTGCAAGCTGGAACATAGGAGGTTCTATATAAATATCAGAAGGAACTTCTTCACAGTGAGCATAACGGAGCATTGGAACAGGCTGCCCAGGGGGGTTGTGGAGTCTTCTTCTCTGGAGATGTTGAAGACCCTCCTGGATATGTTCCTGTGCAAATTGATCCTGCTGTGGCAGGGGGATTGGGCTAGATGGTCTTTCAAGGTCCCTTCTGATCCCTGATGATTCTATGATATTCTCTGCTCCCCAACACACTGCCATCTTGCCCCTGTGACCATTCGCTCTAATGACACTTATTTTACCCCTCTGACTAAAGTAAAGCCAGTCTCCTCTAAGGAAGAAGAAACATGATGTTTTGTATTGTAAAGAGGAAATGAGTGGAGCTTTAGGAAAAATTTAGCTCATAGTAAAGAAGTGTTAGTTGATGATGTAGGCATTAATATTTTAGGCTGTAAGTCACTCAAAGCAGCATGTCTGCGTTCCTGTGTGTCTGGGTGCTGTCCAAAACATTTCTGATATTACCACAACATAAATAATGCATGGACCATATATAAACCCACACTGATATACCCACTTGCTGTCTGCATGTACCTGATATTGTGGCAGTGGAAGTAATGGTCTTGTGAAATATTCTGTTGATTTCTGTGAAAGCAGAAACAAATTTTCAAGAGGCCTGTAGATTTCTGGCTTTTCTGAAACGGCAGAAGTCCTTTAATCTTGGACATGCTGTGCCATTTTATGCTAGACGAGGATTTGGCTCTGAGAATTGCCTCTGGACAGTATCCGCCTGATTCCAGTTGGGTGCAGTTCCTGTGTGGGCTGATGTGTGGCTGCTGCTGTACCATGTGACTAGGTAGTGCTAAAGAAGAGAGGAACTATAATCCCTTTAGCTCCACCATATATCTTCCCGGGGTGACTGAGATAAATTTGAGCAAAATAAATACAGCATGCACATATTTCAAAAGAGATAAAAAAGGGCTGTGTGCAGAGGGATGCTAACAACTTGCACACAGTGAATGACCTAAGCCTCATGAAGCTCATTCCCATTTCCCCAGCAAGAGATTAGCTCAGTGCTGCCAGCAAAGTTAGGGTAAAATATTTCACTTGATCTCCTGTGGTTCCCTGCCACTATGAGTTCTGTATTTCTCTCAGATTTATTATGGTCTTGAATCAAAATGTGTATGCCTCAAGAAGTTCACCTGCTTTGTCTGAAATCATCCCACTTTTCCTTTGTCATGCTGTATGGAAATTACATTGATTCATGGAGGATAGATTACTGTGCACCATACCTATCTTTCTCTTTCATTGTCTATTCTGCTTTTCACACATGCCAGCTTTATACTGCAGGCCTTGAGTCCATTTCTCGGATTCTCTGGGCTATGACTTGGTGAGGTCCTGGAACCTTGTTTCACAGAGGTGGCTGCCCCAGGTAACACTGCTACAAGTGGCTTACCACAAGAACCAAGACCATTGTTTTCCTTTAATTCCCCTTGGTCTTTCAGGACTTCACTACCTAATGAAGACATGCATACATATAATCTATACAAGTGGGTTTGGTTTATTGAGCTGACAGATCCCACTAGTTATTAATTAATAGTCTCATGAGAGACAATGCTAGTAAGAGAACAGCAGCATTGGGTGTTGTATGATTCTCTTGGTTGGGTTTGATTAAAGAAGGTAAAAAATCATCTCAGAAACTTTTGAGATACTTACAAAGCAGGTGACAATAGCCTTCTCTGGATTATGTACGACTCTTTATCTATAACATTTTTCTCTTCTACCATTTTTTCAACATACTTTAGAAAGCCAAATGTATGTATTGTGCTGAGGATGCCACACAAGCCTTCATCTCTGAATACAGGGACAATATTTGTCACTAGAACATTCTGGTGTATGTGGCAACACGTAAACCCACACTGACACTATATGTGATTTAACCAGATAGCCACAGAAAGAAATGCCCTGCAGAGACATGCTGGCATGTGGGTGTGCTTTCAGCCACCTCTGCACAGTGACCTTTTTCTGGCAGCCTCTTTTTCACTGAACACTGAGAGAAAACCAGATTTTCACTTTCAAAGGGACTGGCAGAAACCTGTGTGAGACAACAGTTCCTTCATCCCCATCCTTGTCTTAGGGCTTACTCACCAACTTTAATTAAGTGCTGCTAAAACTTGTCCTAGCCAGTTCGTCTAGTTTCCTTTTTTCACACTTAAACATATGTATTTACATCACCAGCACGTCTGCATTCTATTCTTAAAATCATTTTCTTGCAGATTTCCCTCTGGAGAACTGGCATGTATCTTGCAGGGAATAAAAAGTGTGTTGATGTCTGACACATTACATTTTCTTCTATATTTGCCCTTAATTCATGTACAGCAAGAGGCTAAAAATGGTCAAGGACATTTGTTGCTTGTCACTCTTACTTGTGCATGAATGTACTCATACAGCCTTTTTCAGAGACATGGAAACTGGATTTTGAAATGGTAAGAAAAGGTTTTATATCTTTGTTTATCCTCTAGGCACTGTGCTCTCACTTCTTTTTTGATGCTGATGGGACGGAGGCTTATTAGTGGGCTGGTTCAATAGACTTGTTAGAAGATTTTCTTCGTAATAAAGGAAAAGAAAACCTCTTTGAAATTCCATCATTGAGTGAAATTACATCACTGACTTAGTTTTTGTTTTCCAAATGACTAAGTGTCTCATTTTTATACAGAATACAAATTCTTGTCAAAAGAAATTGGCCACTGTTCACGTGTTTTCTAACAAGACATCAGCTGCATCATTAGCGTGGTTTTCCTCTCTAAGCGGAACATCAGCTTATATGAGAAAATGATATGCTGAGCTCCACATTCTTCCTCCTTCAATCTGCATATTGCTCTCTGTTGCTGTGGTACATTAACTCTCTTGTGACCCAGCAATTCATAAATTAGCTCTCTCATCACCACTACAGAGAGCACTTCAGTGAAGGAAAGGCCATTTCCTTACTGGTAGAAGATTGTTTTGTGATACCCAGAGACTACATATGACTCTCCTCTAATACAAAACCATGTGTGTGGACTAGGAGAAAAGGAGAGAAGTTCCTCAAAGGGGGAAAAGAATTCTCACTGATGAGTTGGTAAGGCTTATTCAGAGGGCTTTAAACTAGACTCGAAGAGGGAAGGGGGTACAGCTGGACTCATGGGCAATGGGCCTGGAGGTTGTGTGCCATTTGTGGGGAGGGAGATCAGAAGCCCAGCTGAGGTGCATCAGAAGTGGTGTGTGCTGCATGAGGAATAAATGGAGATATTTTATAAATTCTTTTTTTTTTGTATAGTGGATCATTGTTTAAAGTGATGGGTTGTAATCACTCTGCTACTGAGGTGATAGTCTCCTGGAAGATACAGCTCATAAAGAACCTTGTACTGATTATGAACAACAGCCTTGTTCAGGCCAGGGAATAATTTCATCAGCTGAGCTCAAAAAACATCTCAGGGAACATTTTGAGACCTTATTCTAAAGCACTTAAGAAAAGTGTCATTCTTCTGACACAGCTTTGTACACTCTATTTCTGTTTTGGACTAATATGCAGCATAAGCCTCAAGTCAAATGTCTACTAGGATTTTAAGCTTAGTTCTTAACCCACTTCAGAATAAGGATAAATGAAAATGGACAATTCTGCATCTGGCTTCACTGGTGTCAAAACTAATTGTAAGTTTCTGCATGAACTTCTTGTCGAGAAGAACACTAGTAGCAATAGCAGCAAGCAAGAACATGTATTATTTTCAATAAACCCTTCTCTTTATGGGCATGAACCAATGTTCAGATGAATGTGCACTGATGTATTAGTTGGTATCTTTGGCAGTGTGAGTGAAGTGGCCAATTTAAGTATGATGATAGAGTGTCCCAGCCGAGCATCATATGATAACTTTCCCTCTCTTTTGATGCATTTTTAAATCATAAATCCTGCTGCCCCTGAAGTGCTGATGCATGCAGTCTCCAGCAGTGCTGTTAGCCACGCCTTTCACTACAGGCACCTGCAAAAATCCCATTCATATCCTAACTTCCAGAGCTGGGAACAAATTATTCCTGAAACACCTGCCCCAAATGAATTGGGAAATCATAATCGTAAATACAGAAATTTAGAAAATATTTTTTAGAAAGGAAGAAAAGAGTAACTAAAGTGGAATGCTATGTACTCTACAAATAAAGGCATGAAGTCATGCATGACTTCAGCAAAGAACTTGTAAACCTACCAGTGTCAAACAGGGTTGTGTAATAGGCTGCCAACCAATAAAGAAGGAAGGCTTACCTAGATGAAGAATCAGAGAGAAAGCTCTGAAAGAAGATCTGTGCCTTCTAGATGGAAACCTCACCAACACATGCTAATTCAGCTAATTCATCCTGCAGCAAAGCTCTTATGTTTTCACAAGCATCAAGTTAATTTAACCTACCAGAGGACACATTTATTTTGTCATTTACGTTCTAAGCTGTTCTACTTCCTACTACCTAAGCTGTATAAAATGATGTCTGTCAGAGACTGGCCTGCCCTTTTTGTAGTTCCCCACACTAAGCCTCTATACACAGATCTTTTCTTATTCTGTCTTTTGTGCTTGGCTTTCTTAACAGGCAACTGTTGTTATACCAAAGTTTCATGAACAAACATTTGATGATTACATGTAAAGGTGAAATATTGCATTGTCTTTCTAGGAGCAGCTCTGGTCAAGAGTTGACTTTTCACTCTAGAGATTTTTTGAATACTTTCCATAAAATCTTATAAAACCCAGGATTTGTAGATTCTGGAAGAAAAAAGTATGTATCAACTTGTAATGAAACGTAAGGTTTCTGTTGAGGTACCGTAATGTTTGTCAGACTTAGTGCATTTCCTAAACTGAGCTATAAAGAAAATAATTCCCATTTCCCTGATGGAATTCATGACATTACTGAATTTGTTTTTTGAGGCTCAAAAGACAAATCAAAGGAATTAATGTTCAGTTTAAAGAAGAAATTTCATTGCTTTTATAAAATTGCAACAAGCCCACTAACAGTCTTTCCTCTTTTCAGTAACACCTTTTGAGTATGTGGAGAGAGATGAAGCATTAATTTATGCCCTGGAAAGATGTTGAAAGAATGATCTTCACTTAACAGTGACTCTGTGTGACAGTATATAAAGTATAGAGATGTAGATATTAAAATGATAAGAAAACACTGTGTCTGTCTATTTCAATCTATGTAACGTTATGGATGAACAATTGTGTCATGTCCAACAGCTATGACTGAAAGAGAACGGAGCTTTTAGAAAACTTTGATTTGAAACTGTTCAGTGATGCAAAGTCTTCTGCAGATTCACGGTGTTCACTTTCCTCATAAGTTACATGAGGCAATATTTTATACATGGCATGCCACACTGATGCTATCACCCTGTTTCGGTAATCAAAATAACAGGTGAAATACCACAGAGAAACCTAAATATAATATATGGATTAAATGCATGGATCTAAGTATAATACATTAATGAAGTTATTTTTTAAAAACTTGTCTTAGTCTAAAAGGAAAAACAGTGATCTGAAATATTTATTTCCATTGTCCTATGCTGACTTGCATTAACTATATTTCCTTGTTTTAAGTTTGTATTCTCTTTTTGTTCTTCAGACCAGGATCACTGTCAGGCTGACAGACCTATAATTACCTTTATCCTTCCATTTACTCTGTTAAAATTTGGCATGATTTGGCTTTTTTCCTGTCTAGTTTTAGCTTTTTCTCTGTCAAGCTCAACTTTAGTACTGAATTCTCTTTCTGAGTTAGGAAATTGCCCTTGGAAGTATTAAAGATAAGAATGGATACTGTGTTGTTCACATCATGCAACCATATGAACATATCATTGAAATATTAACGTGTTTTCTAAATAATTAAGCAGTATGTCTAAAAAAACTCTCAAATTGTAGAAATGAAGAACATTTTGAAATATATTTATAAAAAGAATTAAATTTCTGGAGTAAGAACTAGAATACATGTTATTTTTGAGTGTTTAACTCAGTGATCAGTGACCATAGGATGACTACAGTGCTGGAGCCTCTGCACACTGAAGTGCAAGTGTGGATAACAGGTTGTATTACTACTTAAAGTAGTAACACATACCATTATGTATTATGTATTATACATATATATATTATGCATGTATATATTATACATATTATAATATGTATTATATTACATATATAATATTATATAAAATCTTGTATACTATATTACATAATAGTATATTATGTAATAATATTATGCAATATAATAATATTATTAAGAGGATAAGTGATGACAAGTCAAACCAGAGGACCTTCTGCCTGGTTGTTAAGTAATTTGCAAGAGCGAATTTTTCCACAGGGGAACTCAAAACCATCATAGATTGATTATGAATTCAGTGCATGTGTCCTTCAAGAGATCATTCTAGTTTAACAAAGGCCTATACAATAGTTTTAAACATAAAGAAGCAATGTTCATATGAGAGCTTTTCTGGTACGGCCACATGCATTATTTCTTTGTTGCAGCCACACAAACAAAATAAATGTTAGATTTAATAGTGCTTAAAGTAATTATTATCATCAATAGCAAGTAGAGTCTTTACATTACCAAAGCTCAATATAAAAAAGGAAAAACCCTGTTTAGGAAACTTGTTAAATAGAGTCTCTTAGATTTCCTGTAGACCTCCAGAGATTTACCAGTTTAATACTTTGCATCCCATACTAAGTAGTAGATGATTATTTAGAGCAAGCTCTAATGTTTGTCCTGGCTGCAACCTCATTAACAAAATACCATGATTTGAGGGCTGGTTTTCCATTTGAAAGTATTGTGTTATTCAATACCATGTCCTTCCCTGGAGATTTGTTGGCTTGTCTTTACAAATGTGATTCTATACTTGTCCATTCTACTTCAGTGCCCATTTCAATGTCTTTACATTATTATGTTACTTCAATAGTATTATGTAATTTTTCACAGTTTTAATCTGTAATAGAAGTGTTTAACTTTTTCCTTCTCTTTTTCCATGAAAAATCATTTAATATTAAAATGTGCTTTTCCGTCTCTTCTGATAATAAAAGTTGCCATGCTTTATTTTATTTGCAACTAGTTTTAGTAGTGATTTATAGTGTGTAAAGTCTATTACGATGGATTTTATTAATGGCTCCTTTGATAGAAATAAATATTTGAAATGTAGATTTCCCTTCTTCCTTCCTACACACTGAATTGCCACTGGGTTGCTATCTAACATCAGTGAATTTACTTCCATTTAATCTTCATTACTTTGCTGGAATAGTTTCTGCAGCAGAAAGTTAAATCCTAATACTAATGAAATTATCCGCAGAGCTCCCTCTTGTTTCAGTAGTTCCATAATTTTATCTTAAATACGTAAACTTTCCTGATGTTGCTAAAATCAGTATAAAGCAATGAAGACTACTGCTTTGGGGTGCCCACAAATCACCAGATCGATTTTAATTAAAATTTGGTCTGATACTGTTGTGCTTACATGGCACGCAGGTCTCCTGAAGCATTCATTATTCTTTGGTTTCATAAGCACATACGTAAAGCTTTGTGCTGGCTGTCATTGCAAGGGTGAGGTTTGGCCTGATGGAATAGATGACTTCAATGGCTTTTTGCCTGCTTGCTCCAGCAAAACACTTGGCTCCAAATTCTCTGTTGCCCGTGAGTGCTCCGTAAAGCAATTAGCTAACTACCCTTGTGCTTAAAGCCAGGCTGACATCAGCAGTGTTGGTGATACCAAAGAGCTTTGGCATGAATCTCTTGAATGTAAAGTCATCAAATGCAGGGTCCATAGTAGCTCCAGTACAGCCTGAAACAGGGACACTGGAGGCTGTTGGGGAAAAGGCACTAAGTAGGTGAGAAGTACTTCCACAGACGTTTGAATTAAGCAGCCCTCAGTGACGTGAAGGGAAAAACCATCAGAAGGTTGTTCGAATATGCATTTAAAAAGACAGATTCTACAGAGGAAAAGAAATGCGAATTGCATAGTGGTGATTTTATGTAGTGTGCAAAATTTGGGCAGATGTGTTCTGAATCTGATAAGAATAGTTGGATAAAATCTATTTTGCATTGTATTTTGACAGTTCTTAGGTTTCAGAACTTATTATCTGTTCAATATGTTCATTAATCAAAGAAAGTAAACAGCATTCTTGGCAGTAGAAAAGGCAAGAAGGCGCTAACTTCTCTCTTTTTCTGTGGTTGACTAAATTATTTGATGTATAAATGTTTAATTAATCTGACTTTAACCTCTAACAAAATATTTTGTTCTTTAACTTTGATACTATCTCTTCAATATAAGAGAGATATGCTCTGAAATCTGGGGCTGGTGATTTGATGCAGGATGAGCCTGCTCACCTTTTACACAAAATGTTAGTAGAGTATAAGGTTAATACCCCGGTGTGAAGTTCTTGGGGTTATTTTATGGTGTTGAAACAGGGTTCCTGACTGATCCCAAAATACCCATTCTTTCAGATCTGACAACAGATTTTAATAGAATCAATCTTTAAGTTTCCCTGACATTGTGAATATGGGTGCTGCCACTCTTCACTGGCCTAAGTAGTGAGACACTACATTCTGTGAGGAAAATAAAAAAGGACAGAAATGAATCACCTCTGCTTTCTTAGCTCTTTCAGATTTGGTTTCTGAAGGCTGAAATAACAGTCATTTATTTTTATCTTGAGCTACTTCTGAAAAACCTCTGTTAAATTGTTGCTGTTTGAAATTTCCTTCAAGTGGATTCATCCCAAATCATGTAGCCTCACAGCTTCTCTGTATTATTGTTTATTCTAGAGGGTACAAAGGTTATTTCTCATTTTATTGCTCTGAAAATCTTATTTTTACAATATCCTTTCCTGGAGTTTGTGTTCTCTTTTCTGACACTTCACTTTACCACATGGTTGTTTGCATTTCAAGGTTTATCTTGTCGTTTTGTTAAGTCCTCTCTGGCACTGGTTCTGTTAACAGCTCAGTAGCTAATCCTCTGTTGATCTTCACATCACTTAAATATCTGAAGATTCTTTATTGTTATTCTTCCATTTCTGAGCAATCGTCTCATTTTATCCGTTATGGAATCCTTAAATAGTGTTGTTGTGTTTGTTTTGTGTTTTTTGCAGCCTTTCTGTTCAGAATTCTCTTAATCCTCTCCAGATTTCATGTTCATATATGTCATATATGCTCTATTTTTCTTAAAGAACTTCTGACATTCTTAGTCATCCACATCAGTCTTACCCTTCTTTTCTGCCTAGAATATCCTGTCTTGCTCATGCTCTCACCGTCTCTTGACCTCCCCCCTCCTTGCCCCAGCTCCTATTTTGCTCATTATATAGCACTGGAAGTAGTTGGATTGAAAGAAATACCAGATCTCATGGAAGTCAACGATATTGAAGTGTCTGCCTATTTAGGGGAAGCATTGATGTTTAGCTTCAGTGGTTCTGAGTCAGCCTTTGCCCCCAGGCCACTGACACATTGCTAGCTCATTTGAAGAGCAATGGAGGTAGTGTTTGATGATGCAACATGCACAGACTGAGCAGATACAGATTTTGCTTGCCAAAAGGTAAATTTTACATAAGCAGGATGCTTAGGCAGAGGAAAAAGAAGAAACTACTGTGTTCGTCAGAGAATGTGCTGAATTTCTAGGAAGTCAGAATAAGTATTTTCATAGAGTGTATCAGCTAACTCACTATGCATACATGGCATCTGGATTTATAGTAGCTCCCTATGCACCCATGGCAAGAACAAATCCATTTTGTGTACACATAATTCCACTCCAAACCTTCCTATTGAATTTAATTTGAGTAGTGTTTCTGATGAAACAATTTATCTGAAAAAAAAAAAGAATTGAAAGATGGAGAAAAATAAACCATAGAATCAAAGAATCATTAGGGACCTTGAAAGACCATCTAGTCAAATCCCCCTGCCACAGAAGGATCATCTAGACTGCTTGCATAGGAACACATCCAGGCGGATCTGGAATGTCTACAGGGAAGGAGACTCCACAACCCCCTGGGCAGCCTGTTCCAATGCTCCTTTACTCTCACTGGGAAGAAGTTCTTTCTGATATTTATATGGAACCTCGTATGTTCCAGCTTGCACCCATTGCCCCTTGTGCTATCACTAGATGACCTGAGAAGAGCCTGGCTCCATCCTCCTGACACACACCCCTCACATATTTAGAGACATGAATGAGGTCACCCCTCAGCCTCCTCTTCTCCAACCTCAAGAGACCCAGCTCCCTCAGCCTTTCCTCATAAGGGAGGCGTTCTACTTCCTTCATCATCTTTGTTGCTCTAAGCTGAACACCCTCAAGCTCTGTGTCTTCCTTGAGCTGAGGGGCCCAGAACTGGACACAATACTCCAGATACGGTCTCACTAGTGCAGAGTAGAGGGGGAGAAGAACCTCCCTTGATCTGCTAACCACCCTCCTTCTGATCCCCCCCAGGATGCTGTTGGCCCTCTTGGCCACAAGAGCACATTGCTGGCTCATAGTTATCTTGCTGTTCTCTAGGACCCAAGGTCCCTTTCTTCTACACTGCTGTCCAACAGGTCAGTCTCCGTCCTATACTGGGCCCTGGGGTTGTTCTTGCCCAGATGCCAGACTCTACACTTACCCTTGTTGTACCTCATTAAATTTCTCTCCGCCCAGCTCTCTAGCCTGTCCAGGTCTCGCTGAATAACAGCAACATCACCCAGCTCATGGCTTTATGGTGTATACTAAAAATTCAACCTCCTGAAGAAGCATTTCAGTCTGTTTTCACCGTTTTCTACGTAGTTTGTCGGGTTATCTAAACAATACGGTCCCCACAGCCTGGTTTCTGAAGCCCGTGTTGCAGTTGCTCTCTCCATAGTCCTGAAGCGGCAACTGCCCTCCCAGCCTCCCAGACGTCAGCACCTCGCCTCTCTTCATCGCATTTTAGCGTCTCTTTCTATTAAGTTGCTCCATAACCAGAGTAAGTGCTCATGTGTGGGCACATGTATGTTCTGTGTTCACCTCAGTACCTGCCTGCAATGTGTTTCCAGGTGAGATCTATTGTTCAAGAATACAGGCAGAAGGGAAGTGAGCATTAGCCTTCTTTTCTTGTGTCAGCTACTAAAAGTTATAAAAGATTTGGAGTCTTTTTTTGTTGTTGTTGTTGTCAAAACTGCCTGCTTTATTTCAGCTCTTTTTTCCTCCTTTCCACTCTGAAAGAAAATATTCAGCTACAATTTGTTCTCCAATTAGAACTGCTCTGTAGAGAGATGGCAGTGATGTTAAGAGGTACTTGACATATGTCATTACATTCAGGACTATGTCTAGGGGTAGTCTAATATCTGAAATATATTCATTTACCTTGGAAACTCGTCAAGCATGTCCCTGCTGCTGAGGTGCTAAGAAACTGTGTTGTTAGCCAGGTATCTCCTTGGCAAAGGTCACCATCATTTGTATTTCTACTGAGAACGCCATGTACTGAGGGCTAAAGCAGTTTTGGGATTCTGTGAGACATCTAAACTTCGAAACCAGTGATTTTTAAACATAATTGTATTTATCTCTTTCAACTTTGTTTAAACCTTGAATTTTTAATCAAAATTATGCTGGAATTTATGACAGACTGTAACATACAGGGCACAGCTGTAACATGCCCATGTTTGAGTGATTCCAGCATAGGATTTTGTAGACATAGGGCACTCAGATGTGTTTTATATTGTTATTTAGCAATATTAGCTATATTTGATCTCAGGAGGCCTACTACAAATCATTTCTCACTCACCAAGTGTTGTTTTACCCACTGTAGAGAGCACAAAGTAGGTCAAAATGTGCTACAGCTAAACAGAGCCCTTAAACCCAAATCAACTTAATCTAAATTGAACTTCTAAGTGGAATACACCATTTGGTTTGTTTACAATTTTCTAAATTCATTATGAGACAAGAGGAAGCAATCTGTATCTTTAGATAATGAAAAATTGCCCATAAATAAGCTCAATCAGCGGTCTGTGTACAGAACAGAAAAAAAAAGCCCAACCCCTATGCTAAATTGGCTAGAAGCTGAAAATAAATTCTGAGATTGTACTCCATGTTATTGTCTATTTGGTTTTTTTTTTAAAGTGCGTATTTATATGGAACCGCAAACAGATTACGCTTTAGTAATTTTTATGGCTTGGCATCTGTCCCTTTGCTTTTATTCACATATTTTCATAGCCATAATCTCTAGTTTCTTATTTGATGATGCAAACCTTTCAAATGCAGAAATGGATAAAAATCTTGCCGAGTNATTAGTGTCCCGTGTTTTCATAGCTAGGTTTCTGGCATAAGGAAATGTTTGGAGAATTGCTTTACAATAACAAACTGGAAAAGCCCCAAGGCTTAATCCACTTCAGCCTAAGTTTTATCTTGCATGTTTAATAGAGCTTTAGTGTTTGAAATTGCAGAGTATGTTGACAGGTCTGCCAGCTATCTGAAGCAGACATCCATAATGGGATACACTCCCTTAATCAGGAAATGGCACCCTACTTTCACATGCCAGTTCCATTGGTCATTGAAATGAGCTTTACACTGAAGTTCAAAGCTGTAAATGAACTGCACCAGTGAGCCAACTGTGTGAGGCAGGTGATCATAAAATACTGAGATTTGGCTGCACCCTCTGATTTTCAATTAGTTTCAAGGGCACACAGAAAAAAGCACAAGTGTGACAGAATTTGTTAGTTGTTTCATAAATCTGAACATGATGCAAAACTGCAATTTGTCCACTAAATTAAAGACACCCTAGCACATTCTTCTTTGGCATACTTGGGCAGAGGTGTCTCTGATGAAACCCCCTATCCCAGTCCTCCAACTCTCTAAATAACAAACTGTCCCTACAAATACCTTTAGATAATTGCATCTGCTAGCTGAAAAACACAGAGTTGAGTGTACTAGAGGAATCCATTGGGTTCTAGACGAATTTTGTTACTTGCAGCTACTTTATTACTGATTGAAATCTCCTCTGCTGCACTGCTTGCTACTAGGATGATCCCTCAGTGCTTGTCTGTTTTTTTTCCCTAGTCTATTAAGCTGGTCTTTGAGTTGTCAAGAGCTGCACAGTGAAGTCTCATGATATGAAGGAATACTTCTACTTACTTTGCTTCCTTCTTTATGCTTTTGTCTTTTCAAACTCTCTGAGCACCAGTGAAAGCATAGGTGTCGGAGGTCTAATATGGTTCTGTTTTGTTGAATGTCACCATAAAGCCAGAAAGAAAAACTTCTGGTGGGGTAGCAGTCTTGATATCCTACAGCATTCACCGAGACAGGGAGTTTTTGATTTTTGAACAATATGCAACTGCAGCTCATGGATGTGTTTAGGTACCCATCAAAGCAAAGACTGAACATCTTTGTTAAATATACGTTAAAGTCAAAGATGGGGTCTTTACACAGCAGTCTGTGTTCTTCCTAGAAAGACACTTTAAAAACCATTGCCATATCATCTAATATTGAGATTATATCTCACTTTCTAAAATGTTTACCTTTGTTACTAGTGCAGCTCATTGCATCTACTTAAAGAATCCTAAATTTTAAAGAAAAAATGACCTTTAAAGTTTGCTCTAGATCTGAAAATCTAGACTTCTCCCTCATTCTGTAGGCCTATGAATTTCTTCTTATATGTGGTTCCTGTGTTGGTGGGGGGGTGTCAACTCCAGCAAAGAGACATGGCTATCCTTTCTCCAGTAGGTGTTAATTAGCATAGACAAAGCTTTCTTTTTACAATTATTACTCCTACTTACTCTAAAACTTGTCTACTCTTACTGCTAGCCCTAAATAGTGTGAAACTGGTATGGGCAAATCCTGCATGCTTTTGGTGTAGAAATCCATCTTCTTATTACATAAGTTTGGAATGTGTTGTGTGCTGTACTCATTGGTGAATACAGGAATTCATTCATCTGATGGAAAGATAAATACACACACTTACTCTTGGTTTCTTGCTGTAATTATAGACTGTCTTGCATACTGTGTAATGGATATTCCTGTGACAGGATGACTGGATCATGTGGAATTGTGTCATGATATTGTGTCAGAATGAAGCAAGACATTTCTTGACCTCAGTGTGCTCAACTGTGCAGTTTCAAGAGCTGCTTTTGTCAAGGAATGTCTTTCAAAGTAATTGAAAAGATTTATTTGGGAAGGACTCTGCAGAGAAATTTGCTAAATTCCTGTTTCCTGTACCTGGCAAGAGAGAAGCAATTTTTGAAACATGGGTAATGCATTGTGTTTAGTAACTGGAGCAGAGAGAAGTAAACCTGAGTTTTGATTTCACTCTGTACTCTACTATAAGTTAAAGTTTATGAATTTTTACTTGTTTCATAATCTCTGAATCAGTTTCTTAATATTTAATACAGAGCTAATGAATTTGGGTAGTTCTTGCAAAAATACTTCCAGAGACCTTTACATTTAAAAGGGTACACTTGTGCTTTTATAGTGGAACCAAAGGGCTTCGTTGTAAGAACAAAGACTGCTGTCCAAAAGAGTATTTCCATTTGGGCTGGGTGCCACTTAGGAAGGATGCTTGGGCAGCAGGCTGGGTGGCTCCCACAGGGTGTGGTGGAAGAAGTTCCTGGCTCTGGAATTCCCACTTGACGCTGTCGGATATGGCTACCCCCTCTCCTTCTGCCTCCTACAGCACCTGCAGAGGACTGGTGCTGCCTGGCTGTTGTCTCCTGCAGTCTCTGTGGGAGAGCCCACACATGAACGTGTTTGCTTCTGTCTAAAATAGATGCAGTTTTGAGTAGTCTTCCAGCCTCCAGTGTGAGGTTTTGAAACTCCATCACAAGGCACTGTCAGAATACCCTGCAGAAGCTGCAGTTTGGCTTATATTTATAAAAGTTATTTGTTTGCATGAGGCACATGTGCTGATTCTGTGAGTCATCCATCCATTTTTCTGTGACATTTTCAAGTACAATTATGTGTAGTGGAATTTTTTTGGTAGCTGGCTATGTTGCCCATCTGTGAAATCATCATTCTACTGAGCACTAAAAATAGAGCTGAAACTCTTGAGAGAAAATTTTGAATCTACTTAAATGACAGTTAGAAATGTGTTCCTGCAGTCAACAGTTTAAATATTTTTTATCCTAAAAATGAGTACTCTGAATTTAAGGTGATATAGTCCTGCCATCATCACTTCGGTTCACCTTGCTAGTGATATAGTTGAGAAGGTGCATGGCTAGGAACTCAGTCTGGTGCCCACCAAAGTAATTTCAATTGGGCTTTAAATGACTAGGATTCACATCAGCATGTAGGAGTTCTGGAAGGTGGGTAATGTACGGGATGGAAAGTACTTATTAATAACAGGGGATCACTAGAATCAAAAAAAAAGACAAGAATGACTGTAGATCAGAGGCAACAGGAAGAGGAGGGAAGACTACTAGGAAGTGAAATTTTGAGATAAATAACAATGGAATATTCATTTCTAACTGTCTTTTCAGTCAAATAAAGCAAGGATAGATATGGTAAAACTGGAAATAATGAAGAACTATAGCCAGGAGAGGGAACTGCTCGAAGAATATGTACTGTGTTGCTGAGTAATAGCATGCTAATTGAAGCCACAGAAAGCCAAAGAACCTAATTAGTTGGGAAAACACATTTCATTACATTGTTAGTAATTTGTTTTGAAAAAATCCAACCAGATTTAAAACTGAACAGATTTGCAGTATGTTCTGAGCAGACTACACTGTTTATACTTACATGTAGAGATAATGAAAAATATAGCTTCGGAGATATATAAAAGAAAGCATTTCATTCAAAATTGGAATTAAATTGTGATAAAGTTCTGCTGAGAGGATTGAAGAAACGAATTAGGACTTCTGCTGAGCTGGTAAGGATTGCTGGGGACCAGCACCCACTTCTTTAACCCACAAATAATCTGAGGCACGCTTGAAGCTGTAGCACAGACAAATAAACCAAGAAGAGCATTGGCTGTGTGCCTCAGTGCCTTCCCTCCTTCTCATCCTCTTTCTTCCTCCCTCCCTCTCTCTCCCTTTCCCTAGACTAGTTTTCACAATGAGATTATTTTCACCAAGTGTGCAGCTAAATCTCCAGCTAGACTGAAGTCATGTTACCTACTACAGTTTGCATGTAGCTTTCAAAAATCTGTATTTCTGGTGAGCTTATACGACTGCAAGGTAAGACCTCAGCATTGTAGGATTCTGGTATCTTGAATCCAGTTTTTGTCAAACACTAGATAGGAGAGAAGAAAAGTAAAATGGTCGTTAATATCTGATACATTGTTCATGCAAATTAATAAAAAACCAAATATGTGAGAGCATAAAAGACTATTCTTGTAGAAGGCAAATAAAAAGTCAGTGTTATAAATGGTGGAAGTTTTTTACCTATTAAATCTCAAGCATGGATAAGTTCAATAATATGGACAATTAAGCCTCATCATCATCTTTACTCTATAGTGGATGAACGTATTTTAAAATCCATTTATGCACATTTTTATCTAACATTGAGATCCCAGTTAATGGGTTTTCAGAAGTATAGTTCTCCATATAAAAGTAATAATGAAGTGCTATTTTAAGATTTTTTGAGAATCACCATTACTTGTGCTGACATCAGAAAGATTATATTCACTGATCTGACATAAACAATATAAAGACATTTAAATTTCATGATGGTATTTTTTAGATAAAATCTGAACATCTTCAAAAGCAAAAAGTAGCTCTTTTGTACTTCAGATTAAAAGACTGAAAATAGAAGGTCTGGGGCAAAAAGAAGAAGGGGATGCATCTGAAAATGCATACAAAATTAAAAGGAACTACACAGCATGGATGAGAATGAATCCTGAGAGTCCTTGATTGCAACACAGCCATTGTGCCTCAGAAAATCCCTCCCATGTATAAGGACAGTAATGGTTTAGTATGTATTAACATACTAATAACTTCAACCTGGACTATTAGAATTAATAATTGATCGACCCACCTGAGTAAGTGCTTGCCTTGTTAAGGACAAGGCTAGTTCTGTTGCTTCCCATGTTTTATAAAATTATGTATTTGTTACGTATCTTGCTCCTACATATGTTGTGATTGAATATGTTGTTGCTTCCCGCAAAGAGCTGCTGTATGGTGTTGTTGTGCACCAGTCCTCAAACTGATGGTGGCTGAAGTTTTGGTTAAGCAGCTTTATCCTTCTGCAAAATGCTCCTAAAATCTTAGTGGTCTTGTGCTCCTATGGAGCCTATAAGAAGCTACTTCTGTAGTTGCCACTTTCTTTTGCAGAGAATAAATCCTTGACAAGCAGTAACTGCTATCAAGGGGAAAATATTAATCTGCAGGAAATATATGATGATGTGAAGTGTATTTGTTCTTGATTTACTATTCCTTAAGACAGAAGGGAAGTACATTGGACTTGGTACAGTACAGCATCTGTGACACGTCTATTTTTTTCCCCTCTGAATAGAAGGGTTTTTTCATTCAAAATGTCAGCATTTACTGAGGTAGCTGGTAAAAAATTGTAAAGCGTCACATAAGGTGACATAAGGGTAAAGTAATCTTAGTGAAATAATGAGAGATGAGCTTCTGGAAGAAAGGAAAACAGTTTAGAGAGGAATTGGTGGCTTCAGCAGTGAGCACTTGAGTGACTAAATGGTAGCTTTCAAAATAAGCAAAGCCATCTGCTTACAGGTTTGGACCAGCTGTGACATTTTTTTCTGTCTGTTTCCTGGTTTGGAAGTTTGGTTTTAAGGAGTATTTGGTAGCTTCCAGTACGTACTACTATGGTCTATTATAAGAATTAGAGGCTAGCAAACAGGCATTGGTTGAGTTCAGAATCCAGGGGAATAGCCTTTTTTCTATGTGATGCTTTTTGTTTGTTAGGTCCAGGCCTTACTAGCTATGAATTTCTCAGTAGTGCCTCTGTGCTTAATTTCATAAGCCTCATTTAAAAAAATGAGTTAGATACCTGAGTCCAGATTTGCAAAGGAACTAAGTGCCTAAGCAGGTCAGACGCTAATTCCTGCTAAGCTTGTTAGGTGCCTGCTTCCAGTGCCTGCAGTGGTTGTTAGGCAACTAGTCTTTAGATACTTTTGAAAACGTACCAAGCATTTTGACAGCTAAATATCTGACTGTCGAGAAAAGAAGTTCCAGTGGCTTCCATGGACATATAAGGCAAGAACCTAAGTATGTGATAGACTGGTTTAATCTGGAAAAGCATGTGCTATAATGACAAAAACCTGTGGTGTGGGTGTGATGCCTCCCGAGTAACATCAAATCAACAGATTGACCCACGACTGCACCAGCTGCATCCATCAGGGTAGAAGGTGGTGATAAAAAAGTAAGAGCTGAAACTGGGGTTGGGAGGGGTTAAGCCTGTTCTCTAAGTCAGGCTTAGTGCTAATGTTTTCTATCTTCTAATTTATGAAGTTAACACTAAGAGGGATAGGTTCCACCTGACAGAATTTCTTGTAAAGGTGGAGGAGGGGAATTCTTCACCAGATCCATGGAGAGTACCAGCAGTATGAGGGTTTTATTGCTCTTCTTCTAAATAATAACTGCAATAGCTATTTGTTATTAATTAGATGGAGATGGTTGTAGATGAAGGATGGCAAAAAAGTGGAGAAGGACACGAAGGAAAGAAGTAGTAGAGGAAAGGGAGGGATAGTGGAAAACATTTCACTGAAACATGTTCTTGTTATGCCACCTTCGTCAATGATGAAGCTTCAAACTCACCAGGTTTTCCAAAACATGTGCCAAAATACTCTTAAGAAGTATAAGAAGAACAAACTTAAAATAGGATTGATGCTTCAAAATTAAGGTTAGTGTGTCTATAATCCTTTCTTCCACTATTTACTTTGGTGGCAATTGAAATTCTGCCTTGCTCTAGCTGGAGGCATCTGCCCCGCGTTCTTCCATTTGCAGTTCCACATCGTGTCCCTTCCGTTGGTTCACGGGACTTCTGGGGTGGAGGTGTTTCTAGACCAAGTGAAAGAAAATCAGAACGTACACAGAAGTTTTAGAGCTCTACAGCGAGAGGTAACGCCAAAAATGTGGAATTTTCCGAGTCAAATGTATTTGAGTGAGCTCTGATAGTCTCAGGGTTAGTTAGCTTCGAGTCAGCATGACGGCATTTCAACAGGCTGGTGCGGTGAGAGAGCTCCGGGCTGGGCTATCTCTGTTCCCTGCAGGTGAAGGCAGAGGCTAAACAGGACCAGAGTGGGGTGGGCTGTGGGCAATGGCTCGGGTCGTACTGGGCCAGCCAGCTAGCAGCGGTGCGGGGCACGGTGGTCTCAGTGCGTAGAGGTGTGGGACACTGAAGCCGTCAGGGCATTACATCGGGGTCTGGTGGGAGGGGAACGGGCTGAATGCAGATGGGGAGCGGCAGCCGGCGGAGGCGGTGTGTGGAACGGGCGCCGATGCGCGGCAGCAGCAGAGGGGTTAAACAGAGGCAGCAGCAGCTCTATTTGCGGCTGCCAGAGCTGCGGGCGGTTACAGCGCGGCCCCACGCCCCCGCCCGGCCGCGGGAGTGCGGCTGCAGCAGGTGGCGGTGGCAGCAGCGAGGGAGTTAAATCCGTGTCGGCGGGAGGAGGGGGATTGAGGAAAGGGGAGGAGGGGGATTGAGGAGCTGGCGGCAGCGGCTGCAGGGGACTGAGGAGCTGGCGGCAGCCGCAGCCGGGTTGTCAGGGATGGAGAGATCCCGTGTCACCCGGATGTGAGTGTCATGTTGGCCCAAACTCTGAGGGATTTGGCAGCGGCGAAGCAGCGGCAGCATCAGCCGGAGGAGGCGGAGGAGCGGCCCCTCGCACGTCGCTAGGCACCACCATGGGGGCCGGGTAGCGGGCAGCGCAGCGGGCAGAGCACACCTGGCTCGGGGCGGGGTGCGGGCCGTCTCTTTTTGGTTTTCTCGTTTTCCTCTCATACACCGGAGAAAGTGGGAACAATGCACCAGCAGCAGCAGCCGGAACAGCACCCAGAAGGTAAGAGCTGGAGCGTCCACCAAGGGCAGTGGCGTGCCCGGGGCTGAGGCGAGGGAGGAGAGAGCGGGGGAGGATTTATAAGGGATTTGGGAGTCAGGGATTGGGGGGGATTATGGATAGGGCTGAGGATGGGGTAGTGTTTGGGATAGAGAAGGGATGAGAAAGGACCAGGAAGGGCACGGGATAAGGTGAAGGCTAGTGAAGGTGCTGCCCTCGGCGTGTAACCAACATGGGAGCGGGTTTATGCGTGTCAGTTGCCCCGAGGCCGTCGGGATCAGCTGGCCGCAGCGGGAGAGGACGCGACTGCTCGACGTTTCCCTCATTTGTTCAATTGTGGATAAACGTGCCCGGAGCTGAGCCTTCTCGGGGGCCCCGAGCAGCCAGGGGTCAGAGCAGGGAGGTGGAAGCGGTGGGAGCACCAGGCTCTCGGGGTTAATCCCCGCTGCCGGCGGGCTCCGGCGCTGCCCCTGCCCCCGCTGGTGTTTTAAGATGATTTATCCCTCCTCGATTTGTTTGTTGCTTTTGCCGCTAACCTCGGCATCCGATCTCTGTTTCCTTTTCGAGTATTGATTTAACGAGGCGATGGATACATACATAGACGGGTTATTTGCGCCCAGACACGTTTCATGGCATCCCAAAGGGCAGGCGGAAGGTGTGGGAGGGGGCTGTGCCGCTGCTTTTTTTATTTTGAGGAGGGGAAAAAAATAGGGGGGGGGGGGAGGTTGGGGGGGGGGATCGGGGCGGCATCCGAGNATGTTGGTGGGGGGAATCGGGACTGCATCCGAGAAATGTTAGCGGTAAATCCCACCTGTGCTCATGTGCTCCCCCGCCCCATCACCCCATTGGTGACCCGCTAGCCGCTGACCAGCACTCGCCGCGCTGCTGCCGGGTGCCCCACGACATCCCCGACAGTAATCATACCGGAGCCCCGCCGCCATCCAGGAGCCATCTTAGTGCCCCCGGGCAGGCGGGGGCGCGACCGGAGCGGGGCGGCGGCGGCTGAGGCCGGGCACATTCACATCCACGCGTGTCCGCGGCTCTGGCGTCTTTCCCGTGGTTTCTTCCCCGCCGTCTAGAAGGGTGCGTGGGGGGCAGCGTTCTGTGTCTTGCCCCTGGCTGACGAGCAGCGGTCGCTGGGGAGCTGTTTTCCTCTCTTGCCTGGGCAGATCCGTTTCTCAGCCGTGCCGCCTGCCAGCCCCAGTTCCCAGCACGGACTCTGTGCTGTTCCTCCATTGCTTTCTCCTCCAGGCATCTTCAAGTTTTGGATTTTACTCGGGAGCTTTCTCCTTCCTACAGGTGTACGTGGGAGTAGACTGTTGCTTTAGTCAGAGAGCTCCTGGCAAGGAGGTGGTGGCTGACTTAGTCGTTGTCATCTCGATGAAGGGGACTCTGTTGTTATTATTCGGAAGGTGCAATTTATTTTGTAAATCCTCGTGAAAAAGCAACCCTATGCTTTTGCAGTTGGTACACGGTCGGAATTTCCAGTATGAAAGACATCAGTGCTTTATGAATATGTTTATCAACAGATAGCACTGGATTTTTCACTTCTGGAAGGAATCCCTGTGTTTTTCCTTGGGCGTGTAGAATAGGACGAGATCTAACTTGCTTACAGGACTTCTGCTCCCTTCCCTCTGTTATTCTTAATTTAACAACATGTATTTTTAGCAACTATTTCACCAAAATACTTCATTTTAGAATCAAAATGCTAAGGTACTATAACAGAGTTGATCTGAAGGCACAGCTGCTTTTTATTAGATAAACAAGGTGACAGGGAACCTGCCATCCAGTTAAGAAAAAATGCAGTGAGTTGAAGAACCAAAACATGAAGTGTTTTCTGTGTAGCATTTGTCTTGATCTGTGGCTTGAACTTAAGTTATAATAAAACTGATGTCTGAGCACGTCTTGCTCCTGCTCATTCACACACCTAAGTATATGCATACAGTTGTGCTCTGTAGTGTGTGATGGAAACACGCTGCCAAGAGATCTTCAAAGAATCTGTTAGAAATATTGAGAAGCATTTAACATTTAAAAATTATAACAAAATACTTTGTTTTATTCCACAGAGGTGAACTATGCAAGCAGCACCAGAATTCCTCTCCCTGGTGACGAACCAGCTATTCAGTCAAACAGTTCAGCACCATCCAAGCAAACTGTTTTATCTTGGCAAGCTGCAATTGATGCTGCTAGACAAGCAAAGGCTGCCCAAAATATGAGTTCCACCACAGCCCAGCCTGTGGGAGCTCTGTCCCAAAGAAAACGCCAGCAATATGCCAAGAGCAAAAAACAGGGTAATACGTCTAATAGTCGGCCACCCCGTGCCCTTTTCTGTTTATCCCTCAACAACCCAATACGAAGAGCCTGCATTAGTCTAGTAGAATGGAAGTATCCTTTGATGTATTTTCGTGTTTTACAGCGTGTTCCTTGTGTTTTCTGAATGTATCAAGGGTGTTGTTTTACAGCATCGCTTACGGTGTCACAGCTCACACATCACTTCACTTGAGTGTTTGGATAACCGTCATTAGTGTTGATTGAAAGGAAATTTGTGTAAATTGCTGTTAAAGCCTCTCAATTTGTGTCCTGATGACATGGAGCCACTTCAGTAAAATGGTATTCTAAGTCAGAAGAGCTCATAGCTGTTCCTTTTTTTTCCTGGAGGATATGGGGGGAATGATTTTAGAAGCTTTTGAAGTTAGAAGCTTATGTTAGATTCCATCAAGTTTCTGTTCTGCATCGGTTGCTCTGCCAAATCAAGTGGATAGCAATATTGGTTGGAAGATGACCTAAGACGTCGAACCTCTGTCTTTCATATTGTGATCTGGTGTATTGCCATTGAGGCAAATGAATCCGATGTGGAAATCTTATATTTTTCTAAGTACTGAAAGTAGGGAAGATTTTTAGCCAAGGACTCCTTCGAAGTACCTACAAGTGTCTGAAATGTATTGATCTGAACTTCTACAACATATGACTACCACAAAACGTTTTCATAAGCATGCACATCCTCAGACAGGGGATGTGTTATGCTGGCCTGTGTTTAAGGATGACTTGTATGCTGGCAAGGTTTGCTTTATCATTAGTTAAGTGATGTAGTAGTTCGTGGATTTCTTTGGCTGAAAAGGTAGTGTGCTGATTTAGTATACTATTTAATTCTTAATAAAAGATTTGAAATAGAACATAGTTTTGTTGAGGTATAAGGAGAAAAATATTTGTGTGTTAACCATGGCAACATCCTTGTAATAGGAGGCAATGGTTCAAGAGAGTAAGTTACTGAAGTAAAACTCATTTGGTTATTTTAAACATAACAGTGAACCCCTCATTCTGCTTTCATTTAACCTGGTAGCAGTCCAAGTAATTTCAGTAGATTGGCCTCTCCTTGGCTAAGGTCGAGTAAATGAAATTACAGTGGTACAACTCGGAGCAAAACTTGTCCCAGTAGCACTATGTCATAAAACCAAGCTGTTAGTCTTGTGTTGCTTCTCGCAGTCTGGAGAGTCAGGTACTGTGTTTCATACACAACAGAGCAGTTGTTGATGCTCATAGACTTCGTGAACGTGAACTCGGCTGTTGAGGTGTCAAACTTTTGGTAGGACAGCAAACAAAATGTAACAGATCTTATGGGGCATGGGGCTTTGTAGAAGGTGGGTTGTTTGGTTTTGTTTTTTTTTTTAGGGAAAAACACTTCAAAAAACACTTTAAACTTACAAAAATATGCCCTGAGCATATTCAGTACTTTTAAAAAAGGATTATTAAATATATTTGAAGTTTTTTATGGGGTTCTTTTTGACAGAAAGTTGTGCATTGAATTGAGGAAAGGATGTGGAAAAATCAAAGCTAAAGCTTGAAGTAGTCCTTTTCCAGTTGCAAGATAATAATGGGGAAGGAGGCCAAATTACTGATAAACAGAAAGATGAACTTCACAAGCTTGAATTTTTAAAAAAGGCTTTTATTTCTGAAAGGCACAGGTAGCTTCAGGTTTTAGCTGCTGTTATATAGTTGTGGTATAAAAAGTGTAGCTGCAATTCATGTGATTATCAGTGTGAAAGCTAAAGCCTCTGGGTACACTTGTGTGCCAGGTCAGGCACAGACTGATCGTCCAGTCCCCCAAACTTTTATTAGTCTTAGCCAAATAAAAGTTGTTGTGGAGTCCAACTGTCAGAGACATGAAGATGAGCTCAGAATTTTCCTATGTCCCTTACCCAGCTCTCGTGCAGGAGAACAGTTCTTTGCGGGGATTCTTTTCTATATCCTACTGCAGACTGAATCCCAAACGATTTTCTTTTGTTGTCCAAACACACTTCTATTAACATTAACAAGATATGTGACCATACAAGGACAGAAGACCCTGTTAAGTATCCCTTACCCATCATGATGACCCATACACTGACTTAAAAGTGTATGATTTAATTTTTAGTTATTAATATAGATTTTAATATAAAGTACTGTGTGACAGCCTTCGTAGTAGTTTCCCCTGTTGGATTGTGGTGGTTTTTTTTGTTTTATCAAAAAGAAGAGGGTGCTGAAAGATCATTGTGACAGAAAGTAATATGCAATAGTGAGATAACTAAAGGTGATTGCTTGTCCCAGTTACGTGATGCTGAAATAACTAGACTTATGTAGATACTCATAATTCCTGAATTCCTTAACAAGACTCTCCAGACCATTTGACATATTTATACTACTGTCTATTTTTGCCAATTGTGTGGCCTTAGCTGTTTACATCCCATTCCCAGAAGATGATTCTAATTCAACTAATCATAATTTGGTAAGTACTCATGAATTTTTATATGATGTTTGTTTGTCACGTTTCTGGATGTGATTACACTTGGTGATCATTAATAGCTGCTGCCTATCCTGTATTAAGTATAGATAGGTTTACTAACCCAAAGGAAATTTGTATTTAGTAATACATTAAAAATAAAATATATATGAGTTGTGCTCGGGGTTATCTTAATATGTGCTCCCTTATGTCATGTGTTTTTAAGGTTTTTCAGCAGTGAAATTCTTTGGGGGAAATGTACTTTGTTATTATGCTGCATTTATATGTATATTCGTGTGGTGTAAAAGCTGTGATTTGAATTAAAATTTCTATGGCTTATGTCAATTACATGCATTTACTAGCTGTTAGTGTGTTTCCGGCACTCATTTCAGTCCTCAAGTTTTACTCTTTTTCCTAAGTATACTCACCCAGCTTTCCATTTCTAATGGTGTTCTTGTGTGTTTACTAGATATTTTGGTTTTTAGTGAGAGAATGATGGGAATTTTTACATGAATAAAGTTGTAAGAACATAATTGTGAATCTTACAAGCAGTCATGGCTATTATAAATGATCTTTGGGGGGGAAAAAAAGGATGCTGCTGCTGTAACTAATGTAGAGAAATATTTCTTCCATTACAACAGTGTGCTAGCCTTGTGCTTGAAAACATGTAATGAAAACTAATTTTCACAGAATGGCAGGGGTTGGAAGGGACCTCTGAAGATTATCTAGTCTAGATAATATCTAGTCTAGAATATCTAGTCTAGATCTGCTAGAACACTTTTCTCTGCTCAACTTACAAAGGCTATTGCTGTCATGGGTGATACTGAATTACATAGCAATAATTTTTTTAAACATGTCTTGAAATGGAGTCCAGGGGTCCTGTGAACTCAAATCTGCATGTGATCTCTTGCTCTTCGTGGGGAGGAGATGTTGGTTCACAAAATATAGAATTAGATACCAGTAAGTAGGTAACTGGGGATTAATGTATCTGGACAATTTAGGTGGATATGAGTCTATTTATGAACAACATTGTGTAACCTCTGGTGTGTAAGCTCGTGTACTTTCCTAAGAGTAATTATTCTGCGCATGTGACCTATGTTGCATATTTTTTGTGTGTATCAAAATTAAACAAATACACACAATAAAAAATGCTGGCAAAGGGCAGAATAAATTGGGTAAATGTATAGAGGGATTTGTGCAGCTGTGTGTCTGGCCAACCAACAGTCTTTATCTCAGTGTTTTTTCTCCTCTGAGAAATTCAGGGCACAAATCTCCATAGCTGTCAATCCAGCAGGAGATCTGCTAATAACTAATTTTATAAAGCAGTACATGAAAAGCGTGAAGCAGTTACTTGTGTCAGAGGCTAATAATTATGAAATAAATGTTTTTAGCATTAGTTTTGTTAGGTTAATGTCTGGTACTTCTGACCTAATTCTACAATGCACTGGTACTTAGAAAGAAATAAACATTTTTATCCCTCATGATTTTTTCTTTTTTGCTTAGATGAAACTACTTAAAAATAAATCACATGGGTTTTTAGTAAGAGATTCTTACCCTTTTTTGTAAGAGATTCTTCTCCATTTTAGATGGAAAGGTTCTTGACCACCTCCAGTTATATGTATCTGAAATCTACTTTGCCCTTGAATTTCTCTCAAATTCCCATTTAAATTTCCATCCAGCTTGTATGTTGAGTAACTCCACTGGGTTTTTTCAAAGAGCAGAATTTATTCTGGCAACATACTTTCAGGTGATGGGTGATTTAAACCCAATGAGAGACATACAGGCACATTGTGTCCTTGATGAATAAAACAAGCTGTTCTGGAATGAGCAGCACTGGCTTTTCTCACCACTAGCTTCTACATCATGAAATATGCTAACCAGTGGTCTCGGTTCGTGTCTTTCTCTGGCCTTTCACTGATGTTTTATTTAGTGTAGACCCACTAACCTTATTGAACTTTTGTTGTGAGTTCAAGTGCAGTTTGAGCCAATAACCTAGAACAGCTAAGCTGGAAATCTTCAGTCCTCCTTGGGAACCTGCCTGAGTGTGCATTCGCTCGTGCTTGTGGTACATATGTACTATGTATTTGAAATAGGGCTGTCAGCTCTCTTATAGTGGAAGTAGGATTGATGCTGTTGAGTAAACCTTTTGTGATGCTGGTCTAAAAACAAGAAAACAAAGTCTTAAACAGTATTAAATCTTACTTATATGTTTGGTAGGATTTTAGCTCCCTTGCACATAGACATTTTTCTTCCCTTGATCTGATGCTACCTGTTTGATCTTGCTATGAGACTGAAACCTGTTCAGACTTAAATTTAGAAGCCAAGGAGAAAACATCGTTCTTTCAAGACCCTGTGTTTAGTTCTATCAACCACATAGCCTCTTCCTCCCCCACTCTCCTCTCTCTGGACACAAGCATCCATTGAACTGTACAGACTGCAGCACTTGCATCATTTAGTGGTTAGTGGGAAGAGAGCAGAGTGAAGAGGAATGGTCTGCCTCCAGTGCCTTCACTAACTCATTACATAAGCACCAAAAGGCTAGTTTTATAAATTTTAGTTTGCACGTAGATATTTTATTTAGGGATTTGTTGTTAGGAATTCAATGTTGTTTTGTTGAGTTGAATAGACTGCTTTCCATCAGCTGGCTGAACTGGTTGGTATTTTTTTTAGTTAGTAATCAGAATTTAAGTATGTATGCGTGTTTTGTTTGGTTTTTTTTTTTGCAAATACAAAATACATGTATTTTGTCATCAGCCATGGAAAGTGGAAGCGCTGATACAGGGGGGTAAAGTCCAGTGGAAACTGGAAAACTGGAAAGTGGGAATTAGAAGTGGAAACCTTTCCTTTTTTGCTTGGGCTTGGGTGAAAGCTGTTGGCATGTGGGAGAACTTGAGCAGTCAGGGTTTGTTCTTTATGACTTCAGAAAGTCTGCAATGGCAGTGTCCACCCAAGGACAGGTGTTCATTCCTCTTTGTGATGGGATGTTAGAAGACACTCTCCATACAATGGAATTTCCAAAGCTTTGTAAGAGAAACCTGAGATACAATTTCTGAGTCTCTTGTCACCTGTGACTGATACAGAGAAGCGCTGACCATATGTCAAACATCTAACTGCTGGTTGAGCTGTGAGTGAGCCCTATTCTTACTGTTCATTAATATTTCAACATGTGGTGTCTAATCAACGCCAAGTCAGTTGCAGTAGTAATAGCTAAAGAAGTTTTAGCTCAGATCAACCACAAATACAACAAATGTTTTAAGAAGCAGGTAAATGTTTCTTAAGAAAAATAATATATGCATATTGGTGGGTTTTTTTGAAATCAGATGTATCTTGGGTATCTGTTGCTCTGGAATGTGAGTAAATCTTGTATTTAAAATATTTCTTAAGATAGACATCAGTGAAAAAGTTCCACGCCCTTGTTTTTGGAACTGTAGACTCTTCATAAGCAACTTTCAGTGCAAACTAAGCATAAAGGTGGCACAGTTGTGTGTTTTGGTGTTGGTTGCTCATGTTTCCTGATATGTGAGTTGTGAATGTTGAAGTTTTTGTGACAAGAGCGAGCAGAATGCTATGAGATAGGAGATGCTTATGATAATTTAAGGAACCAAGAAAAAGTGAAGCAGGTAGTAATCACTTAGGAGCCCCTTTTCATTGTTAGGCGTTTTGTCTGTCTACTCGGACAATGAAAACTTAGAACTGTGTTTGGCCATTAGTTGCTAGTAGAAGGTGCACTAGAAATGTGTTCTTCCATAGTGGACTTACGTCATCTTTGTTATCTCTCAAGAATGATGTACTAGTACAGGGTGATACAAAACAATGCACTTCAAATGAAGCAGAAATATAGAATTAAATTCAGACTGGGCTTGTTAAGTGTTAAACTTTTCTACAGAACACAGGACTCTATCTAAAACACCTTGCTGTGTGGCTCTGGTATGTGCCAGAGGAGACAGGAAGAAGGGATCTTTTTGCTATACTTTGAGTGGAGTAGTTATCTTGTGCATTTCTGTATTGCATACAGCGTAGTACAGACTAATGAACTTTCAGTTATTGAACTTGATCCCAAATTCTTCTCAATGTATAATTAGTCCCTTATCAGTTAATGTTCTTTCATAAGTGGGACCAGCTCTGAAAGTAGAGAGGTGAAACTATTACTGAACCAGAGAATTAATTTTTCCCTTAGAGCAGGACAAGAGCAGTGAACTTTGGGATGAAATCCACATAAGCTCACTACTTTATATTTTAATGTTGTTTCTTTCATCTGCCTTCAGAAGTTTCAGGTGATCTGAACTTTCATTGCTTGATTCATCTCTTTTGGCAGTGTTTCTTGTCTGAGCTGAATAAGAAGCAGTTTCTGGTAGAAATGGTTTCCTGTATATAGCTCTTGCTTCTTTCTTCTGTTTTTTTCCCCAGCCATGGTATGTTACTTCCCTTTATGTCTTTAACGTTTTCACTTTTTTCTTATCTTCTCTCTCTATTCTCTAGCTTCTGTGTTCCCTCTTCTGCTGTGTTCTTTGCTACATCTCACTCTTCCACCTCCATTTTTCTTTCTTGTTTCATCCTGCTGTACTACATTTTGCCTCCTACAGAAGGTAATGCTTGTGTCCTATCTTTCAGGCACAGATTTCATCTGTAGGTAGATTTAGGTGGATCTTTTCAGTGCTTCCAGCACGAGGAAGGCTAGTGTTGTCTCTCAGCTGTCAGTTGTGCCTTCCATCTAGGGCATGGCAGGAGAGAGTACTCTAAGAACTGGTTGAACTCTTGACTTGAAGGTGTCAGGCTTCCTTATCTCATTAGCAACCCTCTGACTCATTCTGGGCTAACATCGCATGATTAATTAGCCTGTCCATTGAAAGGGTTGCTGGTTTTCACCTTGCACCCAGTTACCCTCTAAGCCTAGTTTATCTGTGTCCTGTTCACGCAACAATCTGCAAACATTGTAGAGTGTTAATTGTAACCATATTTAGTAAATTTAAAGATGTTTAATAGCTAAATGTTCTGTGACATATTCTAGGAAAACTTGTGTGTATGTCTACTGCCTTGGCTGTGTTTGAGGGTATTTTGAGGTCTGGGTCTCTCTCCCATCGCTTAGAACTTTTCCCCATCTAACAAGGTTTTTGTTACTGTATTTATGATCTTTTTCTGCCTTTCTCTTCGTGGCTGAGGCTCTCTTCTAATGTCTCTGCTAGCTGGCATAAAACTCAGGAAATATACAACATAGTTTAGACTCTATGGAAAATACTTCGTTTTGCATACTGGAGGACTGATAGAGATGTTACAGTGTTTGGTGTGTGTTTAGACAAGCAGCTACCTACTGCTGCTAAAGACATGAGATTAATTCTGTCTGAGGAAAAATGCCACTAAGTTAAATTTGAGAAAAAGAATAAAAGGAAAAAGCATGATCTATCTGTAACTGACACAGCACAGGAACTTGGTGTTATGTATTGACTCAGATCAGCGAGACGTGTTTAGGTTCCGTCCCTGTGACAGTCACAGAGAAAGCCTGTGAGACAGTCAGTAGTTCAGTTTGGAAAAAAAACCCTTTTTAGGGTTTTTACCCTAAAAAGGTTAACATTAGGTTTTTACCTAATGTTAGGAAGTGATCTTTTTTACACATGCTTGGATTCTCTCCTCATCAGGTTTTGTGTCTATATGTAGATGCTCTAAGGAACAGTCCTGATAATTTTTTCTCTTTTCAATGTGCATTGAACTATTTTACTACTAGAGTAGCCTGACATCATGATGAAAAGTAGTCCTAAATTATCAGGTGAGACAGCATGCATCAGTTGTGCAACCTTTCAAGAATTCCTTGAGATGACATTTTTTGCAAGGAGGTTATTAAAAACTATATTACTACTGTATTGTAGTCATCCCTATCTTCATATTATGATTGTTTTAATATTACTGGCAGCTCCAAACTTTCAGTTTCCAGCTAATTATTACAGACTGCTTTGGCTTTTGTCAGTGCAAGTAATGCACCTCTTTCCTTTGTGTTGTGATATGTACCTCAGTGAAACCCAGCAAACGCTGCCAACTCAGAAGTTTTACACATGCTTTATTACACATGCTTTATCCTGCATTGCATTAGACCAGTAGCATGAAATAACTCTTGAATTTCCTTGACAAACGTAATTGGTGTGTGTCAAGTCCATCTCTAGTGGTGAATGAAACAAGTTTAATTTCACACTGGCGTAGCAAAAGGGACATGCTAGTAAAAAAACATGGCCAAGTTGACTCTCAATTTCCAGCCGGTAGAAAGAGGTTTGTAGAGGTTTTGGGAATAATGTTGTCTAGTTCTTGTTCTGTGTTCTGTGTGCTCAAAACTTGAGATCTAGCTACATCAAAAAAGGGTGTTTGAAGTGTAAGGGTGTGGAAGAATGTCCACAACGTAGTTTTACAGGTTTCAATTAATGACACCACAAAAATGATTTCCATAGTTCTTTAAATGCAAGAGACAGCTTCTCAGTCATCCAAACTTTACAGAAAGGTCTACTTAATCACTGCCATTTGAGAGGAAATGCTATATCCATGTTCAACGTTGCAAGCTTGCTCCTGTGGGAAATTCCTACTAAGGGCTTGTGTCTCCTTAAGAAGATTTGCTGGTAGTGTGTGCTGGCAAACTGCCTAGGGAGATACAGCATACACCAGCAAGAGTCCTATTCTATTCTAGCTGAAAGTCAGTCTCCTAAACAGAGTAGAGCCACATGGTAAAAACCTTTCATCTGTGTGTTTCTGGTTTAATTGTTCTCTGAAGATCAGTGTTTTCCCCTCCCTTGTTACTTATTCCCTGCTTGGTGAAGGCACGCTAAACTTTATCGTGTAGGCTGGTCACAATAGAAATAAACCTGTGTACTTCCGAATACTCACAATAATCCTATTAGGTACTCTCAGTTGAATGGTCTGTGGCAACTGTAGCTAGATTTGACTTTACATTTGTTGTAATTCAAATCTAACATCTAATGTGAGAATTTAGGATGAGTGGGAGAAGCTTGTACTTTTGATACAAACGACTGCAATAAAGCTGATTTTTCTTTAAATGCTCTGACAAATCCATGAACAACAACCCAGTTTACTGGCTGTATGTAAACACTGTGAACTACTAATGTACTCAACCGGTGAGCATGTACATGTAACAAAATACTAATCTACAGTTTTATTCCTTCATGGTAGCTGCTGTGCTAAAGGAAACCTTGAAGATGGTTTCTGAAGGTCTTACTCAAACAATGAACATATAAAATGGAGAACATTTACGTGTGGCCCTGTATCACTGCCATGCCACAAATAGATTGCCATAAATATTGGTTGGATTTGCTTTATTAAGTATGTTTGAAAACTTTGTGTGAAGCAGAACATGTTGCTTTTCAATAGATGTTTCATGTCAGAAGCATGTTATGCATTGAGAACTGTAGGGTGACCAACGGTCGGGGGTTTTTTTTTGTTTATGTGGTCTTGTGTGAGCATTGCTTCTTGAAGTCTTGCAGAGCTGGATGCATGTCCTGTAGCAGTGCTGGTCAAGGTTTGCTCATTTAATTTGAGCAGAAATGGAAATGCCTTAGGTGCATTCAAGAGTCCCTGGGTACTTCAAAAGACTTGTAACTGTTAAGATCAACTAAAATGTGTTTTAGTGGTCCCTTCTTCTTGAAGAATGCCTTGAATTAACACTGTGGGTCTTCTTAGAAACTTAGGTGCTTGATTTCAGCATTTGGAGGCAAACTTCAAATAAAGATGTGAGAGTCTTACTCTGAATTCAATTATGAAAATAACATTTTCAATGAATTCAATGCAACTGACCGGGATACACAGTTTGGTTGAACAATGCAAGTAGGGAGTTTCATTCTAGAGTAATACTGTAGTGACTGATAGGAGTGCAAAACTTTGAAATGATGCACAGAGTGATTGCTGTGATACTGATTTGACGATGCAATACTAAACAAGGTGTTATGCCAGTACGTGTTCCGTTTAGTTGCATGGCTGAAAGTTTGGGCAGTGTACAACTGCTGGCATTGCAGGATGGTTTCCACAGTGGTCACTATTCATGCTGGTAGAGAGTTGCTTACAGGTTACAAGTCTTGTAGAATTACGCCTTTAGATAACGTTGTTATTAAGAGCCTGAAGGTTGCTGTTTGTTACTGTGGTAAATAACATAATACCAACGGTGTCAATTGGTCAGTGTAGCAGAATGCTTGACAAAAAATTTGGAGAAGATTACAATTAAATCTTTGGATTTACATTTATTGTATATTTTCTAAGAAATTAACAGGCTTGGGGAAGAGTGGCTGGAGAACTGTTGGTGTAGGGGTGTGTGTATGTGCTGATTGACAGCTGGCTCAACATGAATGTGCCCAGGTGGCCGAGAAGGCCAACAGCATCCTGGTCTGCATCAGAAATGGTGTGGCCAGCAGGACTAGAGGGGATCATTGCCCTGTACTTGGTACTGGTGAAGTTTCATCTCGAGTACTCCGTTCAGGTTTTGGGCACCTCAATACAAGGACATTGAGATGCTGGAGCTGGGCCCAAAGAAGGGCAACAAAGCTGGTGAAGGGCCTGGAGGGCAGGTCTGAGGAGGAGTGGCTGAGGGAGCTAGGGTGGTTTAGTCTGGAGAAAAGGAGGCTGAGGGGAGACCTAATTGCTTTTTACAACTACTTGAAAGGAGGTTGGGGATTGGTCTCTTCTCCCATCACTAGAGACAGAACATGAGGAAATGGTCTCAAGTTGTGCTGGGGTGGTTTAGATTGGACATTATGAAAAACTTCTTCAATGGAAGAATGGTCAGGGATTGGAACAGGCTGCCTGGGGAGGCGGTGCTGTTCAAAAAAGTGTAGATGTGGCACTTGGAAATGTGCTTTAGTGGGCATGGTGGGGTTGAGTTAAAGGTTAGACTTGATGATTTTGGAGGTCTCTTCCAAGCTTTAATGACTGATTCTATGATTGCATTAGTTGAGTAAAGTAGTTCAACCTGAAGATTAATTTTGCCAATTGCTTCACTTGTCATGATCTTGTATGATACAAACCAGGTGGTGTGTTGAATGTTATCACACTTGACAGCTTAAATATGTTGTACTGAAACACCAGGTTTCATTTCAGTGAATTTTTTTGAAAGATCCAGGGGTATAAATGAGCGTACATTTCTGTAGTATAAAGGCTGGAAAGCTCTTTACAATGTAAGAACATAAACATCCCGAGTGTTCATTAGTAATGTTCATTTTTCTGGGTTGGCTGACAGTGGCTGCAGCAGTGCAGCAGCCTCCAGCAAGATCGCATCTTATGCTGCTCAGCTAATCAGGAAAATGCAGTCCTTCCAAGGTACTGAGTAGCAAATACCCCAAAGCTGTACTATGTTTATCAGACATTTTGTTAGTGCTGTTTTCACTGTTAGGGAATTATTAAGAAGCCATTACTTTTTAAAAAATACTCATCCAGAATCCTTTACAAAGCATACCAGTGCTGTGTGGCATAAGTCAGTTACTCACGATTAAATGGTATTTAAGTAATTTATGCTAGTCTTCATCTCAAGAAGAATTACTAATTCAGAGTTCAGGTAGGTTTTCTTGTTTAATAATTCATTTCTTGATGTAGCAAGGGGAAGATCTGAAAGAAAACCTGCCAAATTATATAGCTCTTATATGTTTATTAAAATAAGGTCTCAGTCTCTTGGTACTACTGACTTCAGAAAAGTCAAAAAACCTTCTTGATAATAAGGAACAATATTTACCACAACTGTCGCATAGTATTGAATAATTCTTACTACAGTTTGCACTCTGAATGTGAGAGCAAAGATGAATGCTTCCAGGCACAAAATCTCCATGATTGGCTGGCATTAGCAGTGCAAGACAGCTACCTTTGCCTCCAGTTGGGGGGCTTCAGGCACTGTAATTCTTGAGGCATATTATGGAGCAGAAAGTTTCTCTTGATTAGTACTTTAAACTTTTTACCTTTTAAGTATAAGGAAACTATCACACCTAACTGAAACTGTCTGAAATATGGTTTCTGCAGAGGCCATTTACTTTACTGATGGTTTCATGTTTGCATAGTCATGAGTGTGCTGGTGTTAGCCCACTTTAAGACCAGACATGCATACCATCTGTATTCTTAATACTATAGGAAGACCTTACCGTGAACTCTGAGACTTGCTGGAGGCTTTGCAAGCTTAATACCCATGGTTAATGCAGATTGAGCACAGGTAGACTGAGCATGCACAGATCTCGTTTGTCAGCATCGGTTAGATTTGTGACTATATGAAGGACTCTGTCTCCTGTAGCAGAAGACTATCGGCTACTTCACATCAGTGTTTTACCTAAGCACTGTATTGCTGAGAGTCAATGCAGATGAAATATATGCTTCTATGTTTTGAGGTGTAGCTCTGTAACTTCTGAGAACATCTGGTTTCAACAAAATACAGTGGAAAAAGATTTCAATTGTTTTTGTGTATATTTTGAGAACGGGGAGAGAGAAACTTGGTGTTCCCTCTTTCCCCCCACAGGCAGGCTGCAGCAGGAACCAGAATGTCATAGCAAAACTCGTCAACCAATGCCAGGCTGTAGGTTTGAAGCTTTATTAATTTTCATGCGTGCAGAATCGCTTGTCTCCTCTAAGAGGAACACAGAAGTATTCAGATTAAGGAAACACAATGATTTAGTGCCATAGCAGGAAGGATAAGAGAAGGTAGGTAAGATGCTGGTGAAGAATTAACAAATGAGCACTGAATTTTTTTAGTTTGCCCCTACATTTTTGTGGGCTTTAATCTTTTATATGTTTAAAGTATTTTTGTGCTCTTCATCTTCCTAATATTTTCCCACCTATAAAATAATTTTCTGCTCTAAAAGGAAAAGTCAGTTTGAGGCTGTGAAACATTCCAGGAAACATTCAGCTGTGGTGATTAGGGTTTGTATGATTGGTAGAATGACATCTAGGGAGTTCTCTTAAAACAGCTTCTTATTTTGTCTTTAACTGGAAATGGTTTGGCTGACTTTCTGGTGAATCTTGTTGTCAGAGCCTGTATTTTAAGTGTGAGAAGGTAGAATGTTTTGTCAGCAAATTTTGGTGAAGAAAAACAGATTGGTATTGGCAATATTGGAACAGAAGGAGCAGCCGCTGTTTCCATAGTGATGCAGCAAAAGCAGTGACATTTAGGTAAACAGCAGTAGGAAAGGAAATTTGGGGGAGTTAATGTTAGATGTCTCAGGAGATACAGTAAGCTTCCATACAGCGTTACACGCGTATCTGCAAAGCGCTTATGTTAAGCTTCATTTTGGTACATCGTTGGCACAAGCACCCCTTGATATCTGTTTGTTTCTAAAATTGTTGTGACTTCCTTAAACAGGTGACCAGTGAATGAAACCAAGGCAGGCTTCATCTTATTCAGCAAAAACTGCATGTAGCAAAAGGAAGCATGATATTTGGAATGTTCGCAAATATGCCTCTGTGAACTGTTGAGCTGACAGGAATGGTACAAAGGAAGGTTTCTAGCATGATAATGTGACGTGGATGACAAGGGTGTTTTTAGAAGCCCTTGCAGTGATGTTACTATTGATCCAAACATTGCATACTTAGCCCCTAATAATTATTTTAAACATATGTATGAAAGCTCAACTGCAGAATCTGCCTACAGGTCCAGTTCTGGAGCTCCCAATACAAGAAGGATGAGGACCTGTTGGATCATATCCAGAGGAAGCCACAAAAATGATCAGAGGGCTGGAGCACCTCTCTTCTGAAGACAGGCTGAGACAGTTGAGGTTGTTCAGCCTGAAGAGAAGACTACCAAGGGACATAATAGTGACCTTCCAGTCTCTGAAAGGAGCCTGTGAGAAGGCTGTGGAAGAAGAGTTTGATTAGGGCATGGAGCAATAGAATGAGGGGTTGTGATTTTAAGCTGTGAAAAGGTAGATTTAGGTTAGACATCAGGAAGAAATTCTTTAAGGGTGGTGGATCACTGGAACAGGTTGACTAGAGGTGGTGGAAGCTCCATCCCTTGGTGACTTCAAGGTCAGGGTGGATGGGGCTCTGGTAAGTCTGCTCTAGTTAGCGATGTCTCTGCTTGTTGCAGCAGGTTTGGACTAGATGACATTTTGGAGGTCCTTTCCAGCCCAATGAGTCTATGACCTTAGTAGTTTTTGACTCAATGCATGCTAGAGTTGAAGCATTACATGATGTGGTGTGTACCTTTCTAATTACTGTCCAGTCTGAATTCTGGAATCATGTGAAGACTTCAGTTTGAGGACTAGGCAAATAACTAGGTGGATGAAAGCTTCATATTTGAAATGGTAATTGTTTAGAATAAAAGCACTGTGAAGTAGGAAGAATAAGATGTTCAGTTCTGTGTAGGAAAATAGTTTCAGGCCAAAGTTGTTTGAGAAATAGAATTCTGGACACACTGTTACCTTGGAATGTACCCCTATGTACATTGTAGCTGGGTTACTTGATGGAAGTACGCTTTGAAATTGCCTGTTTTGCCTGTAAAGCAAGTGTCTTTAAGAAAACATGGTGGTGCTGAAAAAGACCCGTACGTCAGCCTCAACCTGCGAGACTAATGCAGTCTTTTGACATTAAATTCCACATTCCATCACTCAGTATAGAAGATAGAATCATAGAATGGATTGGGTTGGAAGGGACCAGGTAACTTTTCAGTTATCATGGCTGTTCTATTGTTAGCCAATAATCTTGAAATAAATCCCTGGTGAACACGAAGGACAGATTAGGGTGCTAGAGTTCCAGGTACTCGGGCTATTTTATGCTTAGTTGCTGGTTCCTTTATATATTTTTTTCACATTCTTCCTGAGAAGAAAGCTGCTAGTACAGTTTCCAAGGAGATATTTTCGCCAGAATAATGTACTTGTAATATTGATAGTTAGTAGAAATTTTCAGAATAACATATTAACCTAAATTTTGACAGATACACACTGATAGGGAGCCTTATTGGCTATCAATGAACTTGAAAGTGTTGGGTGTTTCTTCATAGTCACTGTCTGTGCTGCTCATTGTCTGTGTAATTGTATAATGCTGGTGCCTGTTAATTATTAAAATGTTAGGGTGGTCACTGACAACAGAGGTACTTCAGTTTCCTGGGCAAAGGGCAGATGTATAGACTCAAATGTGTTGGGAGAAGGCCTTTCCTCAGCTGGCAGGTGACATTCATTGTGCCAGCGCCAGGGTCAGCATACAGCACGTAAGGTGGCTGTGAAACACTAGCTGTTTCTGTGTTGTATGATTTGTAACCCTTTCTCAGTTTGAGAAGAAAAGACAGGGAAATAGAGTAGTAGAGCAGATCTGTCTTTTTTCAACTGAAGCTTTGGGGAAGTTACCATAAGTGAAAAGACCACGGACATGAAATTCATGGGCTTAGTGTGTACCAGGCATGTCAGGATGTACCCTACAAAGTTGTGTTCATAGTTATTAACAAATACTTGCAAATGCTTCTTTGATTTTACTTACTGTTACTCCAACCCTGAATAGTGCACCTTCAAGTCCCACTAGAAAGAAAGGAAATACTTGAAGTGGAATCATTGAATTTGACTGTTAGTATGGTAATGTTTTAAGTTTGTGGTAGAGTACTTGTGTCTTTAGAAACAGAAGGAGAGGTAACTATAGGTGTTTATACTGACTTAGAAAGGGAAGTTTAAAGGGCTTTTTCTGCTTTGAGATGTAACTCTCTTTTGAAAAGTCAAAGGTTCTGGACTTCTGTGTGCATTACAGTTACATCTGCATTGCTGGAGGGTTTGGGTATCTTGTGCACTTTAACAGTCTGACAGCTCATTACTAATGGCAAAAGATGCTTCATTAGAAGTCTTTTTTAGCTTTGGTTTCTAGGTGGAAAAAAAATGAACTTTGAGGTATATATGAAATGTTGAAGGATTTTTTTCTACCTAGAAGATAAACCAGACAGTTTTTTTTTTTAAATGCCTACTGTTAAACTAAATACCAATCTGTCTTGGTCTCTCTGTGTATTGACTTGATTAGAAACAACTGGGTGGTGTTCTTAGACAGCCCCAGCTACAGAATGAATCATCTTATGCCACCTTTATGGTGGCTGCTGGTGTTTTAAATGAATGCATTTTGCTTGCAATTGAGCCATGTTAAACACAAATGCTTAAAAGTATAATGACTTGACTAGTGAGACACACTGCTCTGGGCCTGTGATCCCAAGAATGACTCCCATGGAGCAGGAAAGGCTTTGGCTTTCAGACTGCAATTACGTGTTAGAATTCTTACAGCTCTGAGTAGGACACAAGGTCTCAAGAGACTGTGTTTTTTTTGAACTGAAGCCTGGTGTGTGGATATTGTACATAGAACTTGCCTCTCTAAATAACTGGCTTAATAATTCAGCTGCTGTACCTGTTTTCATATCAGAATAGTAAGTTTATATTTGTCATTTGTATTACTGTTGTGGATACTTTGCTGTGTCTAGTTAATTCTCTTAAGCCTGAATGCCAAAGGCTATGCTGCTCAGAAGTTTGAGTACTCAGTTTGAAAATCTGTGGATAAACACGTGTTACAGCAAAATGGCCTAAAAACATCAGAGGGGAAAAAGAGTCGGTTAAGTTTTTTAGAAATAGAACTGCTTGATGATGGCTTTTACTTGTCAGTAATTGTTATGTGGTAAACAGGACTGGGTTAGGAGTGTATTGAGCAAACTGGGTGTACATAAATCCATGGGCCCTGATGGGATGCACCCGTGCGAGCTAAGGGAGACAGCAGAAACCATTGCTAAGCTACTCTCCATCATCTTTTGTAAGTCATGGGAATCAGGAGAGGTGCCTAGGGACTGGAGGTTAGCAAATGTCACTGCAATCTTCAGGGTAAGGAGGAGGATCTGGGTAACTACAGATTGGTCAGCCTCACCTCCATCCCAGGAAAGGTGATGGAACAATCTGTCCTGGACGCTGTCTCTAGGCACATCGGGGACAAGAGGGTCAT
>VZRI01006312.1:112841-123697 GCA_013397515.1 Upupa epops
CTGTCAGCAAGTTTGCTGATGACACAAAGCTGACTGTGCTGCCTTTCAGCGTGACCTAGGCAGAGAGAAACTTAATAAGGTACAACAAGAGTAAGTGTAGAGTCTTGCATCTGGGCAAGAACAACCCCTGGAACATCCCAAGTATAGGATGGGGACTGACCTGTTGGAGAGCAGTGGAGGGGAAAGGGACCTGGGGGTCCTAGTGGACAGCAGGATGACTCTAAGCTAGCAATGTGCTCTTGTGGCCAAGAGGGCCAACAGCATCCTGGGGGAGATCAGAAGGGGGATGGTTAGTAGATTGAGGGAGGTTCTTCTCCTCCTCTACTCTGCACTGGTGAAATCGCATCTGGAGTGTTGTGTCCAGTTCTGGGCCTCTCAGTTCAAGAAGGACAGAGAGATGCTGGAGGTTGTCCAGCCTAGAGCAATGAAGATGATGAAGGAAGAAGAACAGCTCCCTTATGAGGAAAGGCTGAGGGAACTGGGTCTCTTGAGCTTGGAGAAGAGGAGGCTGAGGGGTGACCTCATTCATGTCTATAAATCTGTGAGGGGTGGGTGTCAGGAGGATGAAGCCAGGCTCGTCTTAAGGTCATCTGGGGATAGGACAAGGGGCAATGGGTGCAAGCTGAAACACAGGAGGTTCCATATGATATCAGAAGAAACTTCTTCACAGTGAGGGTAACAGGCTGCCCAGGGGGGTTGTGGAGTCTCCTTCCCTGGAGACCTTCCAGACCTGCCTGGATGTGTTCCTGTGCGACTTGGCCTAGGTGGTCCTGCTGTGGCAGGGGGATTGGACTGGGTGATCTTTCAAGATCCCTTCTGATCCCTTATGATTCTATAAGATTTATGGGAATTGATCCCTTCTTTTGCAAGATAGTCATGTGTTGCCTGTATATTCATGCTAACACCAGTGTTGGATTCTGGTGCATTTTATTCTATAGCATTTCACAACAGTTTTTCTTGCCATGATAATAGATTTCTCTTACAAACAGAGTTCAGTGATGAAAATAGCACTTCAAAACAAGTTAAAATTGGTAAACAGTTTTGCTCCACTTCAGTAATAGTTGGATGCTACTAGATTTTTCCACTAATACATGCAATGATTACTTGGTAATTTTGGTGCTGTAACTATTCAGACATACTGTCTTCAGCTAATGTAACGTGCTATTTTTCTAGCTAGGTGTGATTTTTTTTTTATATGAGCAGTAACACACAGTAAAATATGTGCTGAGTAGATGGCAGTGACCTTCATTGCTGCAAATAACTGGGGGAGTGGGGGATAACAAAAAATCCAAGACATGCTTAGAAGCTCTTTGTTTGGAGGGTTATATTTTGGCTGTATTCTGACTGTCCTTGTGTTCACAGTGGTTGGAGAACTTTTTAGCTTGGACACACACAGCTCTTCCAATGGGTGGAATCAAAACACTCAGCTTTTTTATCTCACAATACTATGTAACATATAAACCCAAAGTAGAGCAGCGTGTTTGTTCTGTGTTATGGATTTCTAGTCTGTACATGTTATTCCATATAAATTTGGAAAGCATTCAGGCTTCTAAAAGGCACTGGAAGGTTATTTTTATCAATAATTTAAGCACCATAAGTAGCTGGAAGTTAAATGTCAAGATTTTTCTTTCAGTTTGGATGCGCCCTGAAATTTACTTTGTCATGGAGAAACAACTCTGTTTGAGGGAGTTTTTCCTTAATGTAGGAACAGCAAATTGTAGCGGTGCTCCTGGTTACAGAATCAAACTCCAATCCTAGGTCCAACTCTGATCAATAGGGAATACCCCAGGGGACAATAGAAATCCACTGCAGTGGATCCCCCAGTGCACATCTCAGGAACCTTCTGAGCCAGGTCTTTATATGCAGTGGTTTTAAATGAGACAGTGTACATCACAGTTAATAATTGGGTAGCTTTGTGCCTTAATTTATGACTTTAAGAGAACATCATTTGGTCATTGTGTTTTCCTAAGTGGTCTTGTATTTTGTCTCAGCTGAAACACCTTTAGAAAGTTTTCCTCGCATCACCATAACAAAATCCCTTTTGTTATGAGGCAAGTTTTTTTTCCCTGTTACTCTTTCCATTGCTCCTTTTAACAAACTGTTTTATCCTTATATGTTACCATAGTGGGTATTTTTCCTTGACCTTTCTGCACCTGTAAGGAAGCATACAGAGAGTGTTACTGCAGAGGAATTCTTCAGAAACAGTGTTTTGAACTAGAATCGTTCATGCTATCCTGACACCAGGATTCCTTGGAAAGATGATTTTAGATGCTCTCATGTGTCGTAAGCTGTAATTCATTTTGTTTCTGACATAGAATTTACAAAGTAGTGATCTGGGTTACTAGAATATTCTGGTGTGGTTTTTCTTGCTTTTAAAGGCTTTCTGGTTGTGTTTAGCATGTGATAGATACTTTTTATAGAGGAATGTAAATATTTTATGTTAAAACAGACATCTTTTTAAACACCTGCATTTGGTAGTATCTTGCCCATTGTTAGTAATTCAGTGTTCATTGGGCAACCACAAACTTGCATAATCAGAAGCAGGTGAACTATTTTCTTTGTCAAATAGAATCCAAGAGGAAAATTTATACTTATTTGGGCTTGATTCCCCCCTCTTGCCTCCAACTCAGTAGCTGTAGTAAGCTGCAGAATGTTGAAACAGTCATCTATGAAACAAAATACATGATCAAACAACTATTTCTTGCTTTTTTTATTCTAAGTAGTCTAAATTGGTGTCTGATGTTGTTTGACTATTGTATAGTTTTCTTCAAAACAGTATTCTATTACTAGATTACAAAATTAACAGATGCTACAATAAGACAATAGCATATTTAATGAAAAAAACCTGGTGATTTCAGCTGAAATAGGAGGAAAACAGCTGGACTGAAATTGGTCAACAGTAGGCAGCAGCTGTTAAAAGCGACTGTTCCATGTGCAGCCCCCTTGCCTTTGTTACCTGATGGGTAGTGAAGTAGTTAACCAAGTAGTCAGCATGGAAGCATCTAGGAGAACAAAAAGCATTCTAGTTAAACAGTAGAAAAGAGAAATTCAGTTGGAATTAAAATGTGCCAAATTGTGTGTGATTCTGTTTTGTTAAACAGTCTGTCTTCCCTCATTGCTTCCTAAAGATAAGTAGAAATGTTGAAGGCCTGAAGGGACATTACTCCAACCCTTGTTCCTGAACCAATTTCCTTTTAAGAGATTGTGATAGCATTCTCAATAACCTTGCTTTTGAGTGAGTTTAACTCGGATCTCTTCATGACACCCAAAAGTGTAAACATTCCCAATTATTAACTAGGGGAAAGTTTGGGTTCCTGTTCTACACAAATTTTTTTCATGACTGTAGTGACAAATTTGCTACCAGAGTAACTGATTGGGAAGCAGGAATGGCAATACTTCTGGGGATCAACCATCATTATAAAGTCCTTTTTTTGGCCGACAGATCCATGTTGTCTCCAATACTTCAGTGGTTCAAATAAATGAATGCCCAGCCAAGATGTGACATGTGCATGTCATGTAAGTGCACTCTTAGTGAATGCATATCGTTTCACTAAAATTTTCCTTAGCTTGTCAAGCAGCTGGTGTTACCCTTCAGCTTTCCTGGCTTTCATTAAACCTGGCATTAAGGAGGTGTGAACTACATACTTATTTCTCAATTTATGCAGATTCATTTAATTATCTCAGTGAGAAAGGTAACTATAATACAGCTGAGGAGACGATTAACAAACAAGGTATATGGTCATCCTAGAGAAGAAGGACTTTGTTTGGCAGCTGGTGTACAGGCTTCATGCCTGTATAGTGACTGCTGTTTTCCAACACAATTATGCCTACACCTCTTTTTCTCTGCCATTTTTTTCCTGTCCACCGATTTATCAACTGTAAAAATAACGAAGAATTGCCTAGATTATGCCAGGTTCTCTAATTTTCACCTGCCATAAACAAAGTCAGAGTCTCCAGTATAAAGTAAATGTGCTTCACCTCTGTAGGGACATTGCATTGTAGTTTAGTGGAAACGAGTCTTAATACTGCATAAAGGTAGGAAATGAAGATGAAAAGCTGGGTGAACAAGCTCAGAACAATCCCTTTTAATATTCAAGAAAATTTTGTGACACTTCTAGATTCCTGATTTGCCAGGTTAATCTCTGATTGCTTGCAGACAAAACAGGATCTACTTATTTTATGTTCACTGGTTTACAACTTAATGTGTGATGTAACAATGTGGTGCTTTGGAAGCCTGCCTCTTTCACCCAGGAAATTGTTACTGCTGAAGTTAATGTTGTTTCAGTATCTATTATGTGCATGCACATGTGCTTCAGTAGCTGTGCTACGAGTTGCTGTGCATACACGTATGATAGCTCATCAGTCTGGAACAGTTTGTCTGTATGAGAAAACACAGCAGCTGATACGGAGGCATTCTTTGAATTCAGCTAGATAACTGAAAATGGTCACTTATTGCCCTAACTGCTTTTGAGGCTGATTGACCCACTGGTAGAATAACTGGAGTTTCTCCCTTCCTCATTCACTCCTGCCTCATTTCTTTGTCTTGTCTTGGTCGATGAATGTAAGTAAAATTTTAATTGGGGAATGTGTTCTACTGCCTTGAGAAGAGCTCTCTGAGAAGCCTCAGCTGAAGTGTGTATAGTCATCAGTACAGGAATGCTGGAACTGTGTTACAGAAATCCCTCTTTCCAGTCAGATGCTTTTGGATTACTGATAACAGTGTCTACGGGTTGTTAAAGGGGACTTAGTCATCTGTAGTGCTTAGAGACAAAGGAGCCATCTTGCAAGAAACTACATTGCCTGTCGAAGGGCAGCAGACTCTGAGGAATCCTGGAGATTATTTTCCTCAGATGAGCTTTGTGCCTTTGCTTATGAATTTACAACTTTTAGGAAACTGGACAAGAATCCATGAGCTAACTGGGTCTGTTTGGTGTACACACACTAAACAGAGAACAGGAGGAAGTTTCCATTCAGGATGCCTACAGATACCAGTTGCCCCTACTCCACACCCTGTTGGGAGTTCTATCCAGGAAAACACACAATCTGACCTGACTATAGGGCACACAGGAGCAGCTGGTCACTCTGGTCCCATCCTTCACAGCCATGTGTTTTGAGTGCAGTGAGGAGACAGGAGCCTGACAGCGTATTGTTCCCCACCAGCACTGTCTTTTGTCCTCATATAAGCTGGGTTCAAGCGCTAAAAGGGGCCTAAGGGCAACCTCAGCCACTGTCTCCCTATATTTGTGCTGGCAGCTTATGATGATAATGTAGTCCCTGAGAACACTAACAATTTCATAGAATAACCAATGTGACTTAATGCAGCAGGATGTACTGTTAGTGATGGTATCTCATCTTGACCAGAAACTTGGAAGGTACAAGAAAACAGAGGAGTTTATTCTGGAACATGTATGTAATTTTCCAAGGTTTATAAATGATGGTGTTTTATAGTAGCTTTACATTTGTGATCTGTTTTTTGTTTTCTGTCAGTCCCCCAAAGTGCAGATGAGTGCATCTGATGAAGAGCATGATTGTGTAAACTTCAAGTAGAGGCAGTGCACATGTATGATACTATTATTTTATCTGACTTTCATTCAGAATGTTGCAGGAATGGAGCTGTGGTAGTTTTCTAATTACATTCTTGAATTTGCTTTTGGAATTTACTTGGTGGAGGATTTTGAGATCATGTGATTATTTTAGATCTCGGTTATCAAACTGTGCCATGTAATGTGAGTTTAAGTCCATCTGAGTGGAGGTTTAAGTACCTGTTTTACTCAGACTTCTGTAGTTAATTGAAATGGTAGTCTGATGCTAATTACTTTATAGTTACTGCATTTACCACTTCTTTTTTATTGTCAATAAGCTCGCATGTATAAGGAGGTTTGACTTCTTTTAAAAAGAGCCTATGAACCACAGACCTTCTAAGAACAGAAACCATGTGGAGAAGTTTTGATCTTATAGCCAGTGGTGCATGGTGAAATCCATTATAGCATTGTATTTTTCTTCTTTAAACATAAGACTTTTGCTTATCTGAAATCAAATGACTGTTAAAGTCATTTCAATGCTTCCTGAAATGCAGTCTTCATTCACAGTATCTGTTAGACTTTTCCAAGATCACACATGTGTTATGGAGAAACCTAAGCAGTCTTGTGAGGAAATATTTCCTTTTTGGTGGTGAAATTTTGTCACCTTTATGGTTTCTTTTGGAGTAGGCTATTCATTATGAAAATTCAAAAAAAAAACCAACAAACCCCAACCCTTTCTTTTTTAGAATTTTAAGAACAAATGGCTAAAAGGGCAAAAAAACCCCATGGAGGTTAATAGGAACTTTCAAAAAATCACTTGTAAGTCACTTGTTTAGTGTGGTTGATGCCCAATGAAATCTTGAGTTCATTTTTCTACCTCTTCTGATGTCTCAGCCTCTCATTTATTTTCCTTAGTATTTTGGATAAGCAATGATATTTAGGACTATGAAATCAAGCAGTTTACTTCCTGTCTGTTACTTAAGAGTCTTGGGCAATGTACTTGAAATCTATAAGGAAATTATTTCCCGTTGCCTTGAGTATGTGCTCTATGCTGGCTTTGCAGCCTGTTAACTACAACAGTTTATTGGGCAAGGTGCTTGCTTATAAATGTCTAAGCACTTAGGTGACTTACTCTATTGCTTTGAATGAGTCTATTTCAGGAACTGTTAGCAGTATAATTTAAGGAAACCTAATGTGTGTCAAGATTTTAAACAATTAAAAACCAGTAACTGGAAGATGTGTAAGGTATGAATGTTCTGGGATTGCTTAACACTGAGACTTAATACATACTTATCAAAGGGATTAAATGAACAAGTACTTGAGTTTATCCCCAACATTACTCTTATGTGATGCCTTGCTTGTAAATCTTTGGTTTGCCTTCTCATTTTCCTGTTTTTCTTAGCTTCTTTATTTCTACTTCCACTTGTATTTTTCTTCTACACTTTTTGAACTGAAATTGTCATGTTTGACCAGGTGTAGGTACTGGACTGGCTCTTTTGAATTATTTTCTGAGACCATGGGCAAGGACAATTATTTTCCTGCCCAAGTACTGTGACCGACTGAGCTGTTTAGATCCATGTGAGGAAAAATACACCTTCCGCCCCTATGTATGTAGTAAACTTCTAATACTTTATTGTTGTACATTATGCCAAAGGAAAAGTCTTGATTGACCTTACCAGCACTTCCTAATTATCTGACACTTACTGAATTGCCTGATACTTGCGTTTCTCTCTGAGAGAGATGCTACATATTGGTGATAATTACGCTATTCCTTTCCTAGAACCTGAAACTAGTATAGACTACTCAACTGAATTTGTCAGGTCTCCTTCTAATAGAATAAATATGCAAGAACAGGATCCCATTAATATGGCTTTGGAAAGAGGCTAACACTTCTGACCAAGAGTTCAGGGGTTGGGATTAGGAAGAGCTAGCAGCTAAAATCTAGGTGATTTCACCTAACCATGGAGGCAAGGAGTCTAACATGCAGAGCCTCAAGGACATTTACGATAGCTGAAAATATACAGTCGCGTTAAACTTCCTTTCAGAACAGAGATCAGAGCCTGTAAATGGATGATAAGGAAATGAAGGATGATAGTAGAGGTGAGGCTAAAACAGTTATTTAAGAATTAATTCAGAGCAAACCGAATATATTAATGTCAGACCTAACTTTCATTCTAAAACTGCATTTGTGCTAGAATACATGAGAGAATTGCCTGTGTTTGATATTCCCTTTTGAATATATATTATTTACTAAACTTGAATATTTTGTTCAGATAACGGGCAGTTTTACAGGGCTGTTGAAATGAGAGAGTATTTAGAATGAGTATTATTTAAAACCTCATCAGAGGCCTTAATGTTGATAGCATCTAAGTATTAACCAGGGAAGTGGCATGTACTGGGAAGGAACCATGTTCTTGGGCAAACTTTGTGATATTTATATGACAAAAACTAATTTTCTTAGAATCTAAAAAATCTGGAATGATTCAATATTTTCTAATTATGTGAACTAGGAATTTATTCCCAAGATCATTAGGTTGGAAAAGGCCTTTTAAGATTTGAGTCCAACTGTTAAAACCTAACAGTAATGAGCCTGCTGCTAAACTGTGTCCCTAAGCTCCACACGACCTTCAAACTTGTTCTGGGATGGCAATTTGACTACCTCCCTTCCGGTGCCTGAGCATCCTTTCAGTAAAGATGTTTTTCATAAGGTCTGACCTAAGCTTCCCCTGGGGCACCTTGAGACCATTTTCTCTTGTCCTATCCCTTGTTACTTGTGAGAAGAGACCAATCCCCTACCTCTCTACAACCTCCTTTTAGGTAGTTGTAGACTGCAATAAGGTTTCCTCAGCTTCCCCCCTTCAGACATAGCAGTCCCAGCTCTCTCAGCCCTTCTTCAGCTGAGATCAGCCCTCCTGATCCTGTACCAGCCTTGTTGCATTTCTTTGGACCTGCTACAGCACCTCAGTGTCTGTCTTGTATTGAGTGCCCTAAACTGAACACAGTAGTTGAGGTGTGGCCTCACCAGTGTCAATTACAGGGGAGCCATCAGTTCCCTATTCATGCTGGCTGCACTATTGCTGATACAAGCCAGGATGCCATTGGCCTTCTTGGCCACCTGAGCACACCGGTGGTTTATAGTTAGCTGATAATTAGTCATTTCAATCAGGTTTCTATCTGTCAAGCAGCTTTCCAGTCGCTTTCCCCCAAGCCTTTAGTGTTGCACTGGGTTGTTGTGACCAGAGTGCAGGTCCAGGCACTTTGAAGTTGGACTCAACCTATCAATCCAGCCTGTCCATATCTCTCTGCAGGGCCTTTCTACCCTCAAGCAGATCAACACACCCACCCAACTTGGTGTAATTGTTACGCTTACTGAAGATGCACACAATCCCCTCATCCTAATCAACAACATTAAACAGTAATGGCCCTGGTACTGAGCTGTGGGGCACACCACTTGTGATCAGTTGCCCACTGGATTTAAAGCCATTCACCACCGCTTTTTGGATCCAAATATTCAGCCAGTGCTTAACCTGGTAGAGCATGCATTTGTCCAAGCTATCGGCAGCCAGTTTTTCCATGAAATGGAAAACAATGGTTATTTGTAATAGAGACTTTTGTAATTAAATTTGAACACCAAGATATGCTACTGTGCAAGTTAAACTTTCATATAAATTCTGCATTTGAGCTCTTAAGCCATATAATGGCAAGGTAATAAGTGTTCTGACCTCGTTTGTGGATGTGAACTTACTTGAACAACAAAAAGCCTTCGGGACAACAAGTGGCTATTCTATACTACTACAGTTTCCATATGTGGATGCTCAGGAATGTGGTCTCAAGAGTTTCGTAGCTGTGATGTTTTTATGTCTGTATAGCTGCTACCTAAAAGCTGGACAAGAGTTTTTTTTCTCTCATTTAGTGCTGTTGAAGATCAGAATTCTATATCTTGGTTTGTATTTTACCATTACATGATGAGCAACTGTTACAAACAACATATTCTTTGAGCTCTGCTTTACCTAAGCAGAAATAATGGGCTTAACGGGACTTTCTCATTTAGTAAGAATTACGTAGATTAATGGTGTTTTGTAGTCTTGGATACTGGACTTACTCTTGTATCTTGCCGGGAATTGTCCTCTGATGGAATGAAGGGTTTAGGAACACTTCAAAAAAAGCACATTCAACATATTTTAATAGAAATAGGTTTCTTTGCATTACTTTCAAGCGATGTTTCAAGCCAGAAAGACATTGCTTGTGGTGTGTGTTACACAGTTCTGCTTTTTACATGCTGATTTTTCTGTTGTAATGCATTGATCAGAGGGTAAATGACAAAATGAGTATGAAATCTTCACAGATAAATCTAGCTTTTCAGAGAAATTGTGTTATAAAAAGAAATAATGAGAAGCCAGAGAAATGGAAAAGGATTTTGCATAGTAATGTAGAGCAGTATGTATGTTCCTGGCTTCTAGTTTTGATTTCAGCAAGCTAAAAGATATCTTGATTCAGTTATTTTTCTGGGGCTGAGGAGGAAGGAGAGGGGAGAAAGAGAGAGAAGAGAGAAGAAAATGATGAATTTTTAAAAAATTCCACTCATCTCCAAAACATTCAGAATTTTCGAAAGGGTCAGACAGGACTTGCTTGTATAATGAGTATTATGAATACAAAGATTGTGTAAAGCATTTACAAACGCATGTTCACAAAACCTGTCCTACAAAAAACCCTGCTTTTTTTCCTAAATACAAATGATTTTAGAATTTAACATGATCTTTAGTTTGAAAGGTGGGGCAAATACATTTTGTTCCAACTCACTTTAGAAACATGTTAGGTACCACGTTAAGACTGATGTTCAAATTTGAAGTTCAATTAAACTACTCATGGTATCTATTATGGGCAGAGAGAATGTAATGAGGTACAACAAGGGTAAGTGTAGAGTCTTGCATCTGGGCAAGAACAACCCCAGGTACCAGTATAGGTTGGGGACTGACCTGTTGGAGAGCAGTGGAGGAGAAAGGGACCTGGGGATCCTGGTGTCCAGCAGGATGACTATGAGCCAGCAATGAGCTCTTGTGGCCAAGAGGGCCAACAGCATCCTGGGGAGGGATCAGAAGTGAGGTGGTTAGCAGATCGAGGGAGGTTCTTCTCCCCCTCTACTCTGCACTGGTGGCACCACATCTGGAGTATTGTGTCCAGTTCTGGGCCCCTCAGTTCAAGGACAGAGAGCAGCTGGAGAGTGTCCAGTGTAGAGCAGCAAAGATGATGAAGGAAGTAGAACAGCTCCCTTATGAGGAAAGGCTGAGGGAGCTGAGTCTCTTGAGATTGGAGGAGACTGAGGGATGACCTCAT